>NW_020870014.1:230330-252830 GCF_003789085.1 Penaeus vannamei
GGGGGGGGGGAAATACAGGAAAAAACGAGCATTCCATCTCCTCTAGAATTACCAATAAATATATATATTGTATATAGATATACATATTATATAAATATTACTATATATATGTATGCATTTATGTATTCTATATACACGTATGTCTGTATGTGTGTGACGGAGAAACCCCAAGGAGGCGCCAATTCACCCGTGTTTTGCGCCGCCAGAACGTGACTGAACTGGACGTGAGCGACAACGGCATCACCAGCCTGGACGTCTCATGTCTGGGCTCCCTCACCGACCTCACCTGCTCCAACAACGCCATCACCTCCCTCACCCTCCACGCCGGATCTCTCGTCTCCCTCATCGCTAGTAATAACCGTGAGTAGGGTTTTTTTCTCTCTTTTCGGTCTTGGTGTATATTCGTGTCGTTCTGGTCTTCGTCTTTTTTTTTCATCCTTTGAGACATTTTTTTCCTTCCATTCTCCCTCAAAGAAAAAAAGATAAATAAAAAATATTCCTTCTATTCTCCCTCAAAAAATAATAATAAATGAAAAAATAATAACAATGATAAAAATGGAACGGTGTTGGAAGCCATTTTTTATGAGTCGTGGGGGGTAGGGAGCGCAGTTATGAGGTTCGAGAAGATTCATGCAAGAGGAAGTGCTCCATGCTAACCCCCCTCCCCCCTACCCCTGCTCTCAGTGTTCTCTTTCCGCCATCCTACCCCTTTCTCCTCCCCTGCTTGTCCCCCCTCCTCCCCCCTGCCTTCCTTTTCTTCGCCTTAAGGTGCCGTCACACTAGCACTTTTTCCGTCAATTTTTTTTTTACAATTTTCTGAAATTTTGTCTATTTTTGAGCGAATTGTCTGTCGATTCTCCAGTCAGACGATAATTATCGTTTCCGTTTGAAAACCTTTCCGTCAACTTTTTCAGCCAAGTATAGTCAGATCAAGAGCTATATTCGAGAATGTTTGTATTTATGTTAAATAAAATTGTCAAAAAATTGACGGAACAAGTGCTAGTGTGACACGTCCTTTACTCTAGGCTTTCCAGTCTTCCCTCCCTCACTTTGCCCCAGTCTTCCCTCCCTCTCCTTACCTCAGCCTTCCCTCCCTCTTCTTACCTCAGCCTTCCCTCCCTGACTTTGCCCCAGTTTTCCCTCCCTCTCCTTACCTCAGCCTTCTCTCTCTACCTTCACATCCCTCCGTCAGCCCTCACACTCGCCCCTCATTAAAAGGACAGCCCCACCCCGCCCTAGACAATGAGGGAGGCTTAGACGGTCCCTCACGCCCTCCTCACACACCCCTCACGCCCCCTCACGTCCCTCCCTCACGCCCCCCCCCCTCCCCACGCCCCCCTCACGTCCACACTTCCATCCATAATTGTTTCCTCTCCCGATTCACCGGGGATGTGGAGACGCCAATTAACGTCTTACCTGCTATGCCTTTCTCAGGTGTTTCGAGATGTGTGAATTAAAGGCCGCCCAGGTATGGAAATTAGTAGTGCGTATTTCCGAGCGCAAAACAGGTCGAGAGATTTTCAGTCCATTGTTGGCCTTTCATATGCAGGGGCTCGCTATTGTTTCTTGTGGCAAAACGGTCTTGGTGGAACTTTCTACAGAGTTGTGAGTCCATGTTTGTGTATATATATTAATATATAAATATACATACATACACACACACACACACGCATATATATGTATATGTATATATATATATATGTATTTATATATATATATATTCGTATAACTTCGTATAATGTATGCTATACGAAGTTATTACGATACATATACATATATATGCGTGTGTGTGTGTGTGTGTGTGTGTGCGTTTCTGAGAGCGCGTCTGAAGCTGCACCCACGAGACGTAAGGATCCAAAACGTGGCTCTGTTCGCAGCGCAGGTGCGGCGGCGCGGGGAGTGTCCCCGTAACAGGTGCTGTGTCACCGCCACCCTGCATCACCTTCACCTGCTACACCTATCGCCATGTGCACCTGTCGTATTTGCCAGTCACTCTCGCCTCTCGTCTTTATTTTATCATTCTCGTTAACCTATTTGTAATCCCCCCCCCCTGTGTTAATCTCTTGTTCATCATGACGTGTGCAGTAGCTAAATATATTTTTAAAAATGCAGACGGGGAAGAAAGAATAAAAGAAAAGTTAAACTGAAAAAAAGAAAAAAAGAAAAGTTAAACTGAAAAAAAAGAAAAGTTAAACTGAAAAAAAGAAAAAAGAAGTTAAACTGAAAAAAGAAAACAGAAAAAAAAACTGAAAAAAGAAAAAGGAAATCAGAATATTAACTACGAAAAAATGAGTGATTTTCTTAATACCTTCGAACAAATAAAGCGTCGATTTATTTTTTCTCTCACACCGCATCTCCTCCCCCAGGGTTGAGCAGACTCGAGGTGCGCTACCATCCCCGGAGGCTAGCTCGACTCAACCTCTCCAGGTAAGCTCACCTGGCGGCACCCATTAAACCCATTAAACCTATCCGTCATCCCGTGGGCGTCGCTGCATCAGAACCACGCCCGTGATGGCAGGAAAGCTTGGGGTACCTTTGGTGTAATTGGGTCAGCGCCGTACTGTGGGGTCCTGGTTCAATGTTTCTCTTTTTTCTCTCTCTACTGCCATTGTGACAGCTAGAGACCCATTGTTATTTCTTATCTTTCATTGTTAAAAACGACAATCACTAGATCATTGTAGCAGCAGTGTCATTTGCTTGGTAAAATTGCGGATCATTGTGCTAGTAGTTAGTGATCCTAGTTGGAGTGTTATAAGTACGTAAGGAACTAAGGTGGGATGGTGTCGTTAGTGGCTATTGGTAGTTTTAAAGCGCTTAATGATATATATGACGTTTTAGACTAATACCCAGAAGCCATTAGCCAACCAGGGTCCGGATTCACTAACGCACTTACGATGGTAAAATCAGTGGTAACGATAGTTGCCATGGTAAACAGACAGCGGTGGTATTCACTAACAACTTGCCACTGGAGTTACCATGGTAAATTTTACCAGTGGTCAGAGCACTGGTAACTTCTGGGAAGACGATGTCATCACGTTATCTCGTCAAAAAATGAACATCTAACAGATATCACAATGCGGACATAGTGAAGAAATGCAAATTTCACATGAAATTAGCAAGAATAAAATCCACACAAATTCTCGTAAACTTGTAGGCCTACATTATACTAGAATGCATGGAACCGATAAATAAGTGAACTTTTAAAGATTTCTTCTCTGACATGATTATTACAAATGCTATAGAAAAAACTACCTTGCTGATATATAAATTGACAATACCAACGCTAAACTAGTACAGCAATATCTGTGTCTCGGCATTTTGACAAGAGACTCCAAAGTGCATGGGCAAGAATAATCTTGAGATATTTCCTTTGACCACAAATGGCGATGAATAAAAATTTTGTTTGGTCCGGTGTTTTGCTTAACAATGATGAAAAATAAATAATAAAAAGCTGTTTGGACTGTCTCTTTGTTTGGAGTTAACAATAATATATGAATAGAACTGTGTTTGTATTGGTTCCTATCTATACAGTAAATATATATCCATAATGGATATAATCAAATAAATATATTCATTTTTCAACATGCTGAAATAATGTTTTGGCTCTGACGATTATTTAAACAATCTCGCTGTATCTAGTTCTGTTTACATGTTACGTGATTGGCCGAAGGAACCTAAAAGATTATGTATAGCGCTCGCTTATTGGTTGAAGTGCTTTACCAGAGCCATCTGTTGGCTACCATTAGAATGAGTCGATTTACGATTGTAACTCAGCATATCCAAATTACCATTTCTTCATGAATCCCAGTTTGCCATGACTGGTAAACGCAGTGGTAAATGACCGCTGGTAAATGCGTTACGATTGTATGTTAGTGAATCCGGCCTATATCAGTGTGGTATCATGTTATATTTTCTAAGGGCTGGTAATTCATTTCTGAGTGTTAATATAGTATTGAAGGTGAATGGCAAATACTCTACCGTGTTGATAGTATGGTTATATACCCTAAAATGTGTCCCTAATTAACGAAGACAATTCTTTCACAGACGACTGTAGTTCCCTTGTAAACTTTTTTCCCCCCATGTCTTCAGGAACGAGTTATCAGCTGTGCCGCCATGGCTAGTTTCGAGTACAGAAGTCACACTGGTGGACGTGAGCCACAACAACCTCGCGTCGCTGCCTGCTTTCCTCACTTCGGGGCACCTGCGTCGCCTCCACACCCTCTCTGCTCACCACAACCATCTCTCCAGCTTCATGGTTCCCCAACGCGCAATGTCTGAGCTACCCAGTAACCACTCGTACCCCAACGTAGCCCACAGTTCCTCTTCCACGCCGTACCGATCGCAGCATCACGGCCGAGAACAAGGCCAAGCTCAGAGCTCGTCCGCCAACCCACACGAAGAACCGAAGTGGTGTTCACTCGAGGTGCTTTTGCTACACCACAACCGCCTCACGTCTCTGCCCAGCTGTCTCTTCACTTGGCTTAGCAGGTAAATTATAGCCGGTGTTCGGCTAGTGCATCGGTGTTTTGCAGTTAGAAAGGTTGTATATCCTTTCTTTACATGCACAACGACTTAATTTCAGATTACGAGTTCTGAACGTGAGCGCCAACCAGCTGTCAGCTCTGCCGTCCCCTGAAGGACGACGAGGACGCGGGTCGCCAGATGCCCGAGACGAGACGGGCCCTCAGACCAGCTTCCCGCTCCAGGAAGTCTATGCAGCAGCTAATAGACTCCGGGATCTCACTCCTCTACAGCACTGTAGAGCTCTACGCATCCTCCACGCGCCATACAATAGAATAGCAAGCTTACAGGATAGGTCGGTACCATTGCCAGGGCTATTCTGAGAGTATATTTGTTCAATTGATCTTTGAAGCAATCATTTAGCATCCATGACGAAAGGCATATTTTTATATAGAATTAAGATATTCCTCAGATCGGGGAAAATATCACTTGTTTTGCATTTACGCACGTGTAGTTCATCCCTTGGGTAATTAATGTCCAGACG
Organism: Penaeus vannamei; assembly: GCF_003789085.1. Classification (NCBI taxonomy): domain Eukaryota; kingdom Metazoa; phylum Arthropoda; class Malacostraca; order Decapoda; family Penaeidae; genus Penaeus; species Penaeus vannamei. Next base: position 235,336 of record NW_020870014.1, read on the forward strand.
ATTACATCAAGGTCTTCAGCTGGCCTCAGTTTGTATGAGAAATTTATGAAATAATGAGCAGTGAAGTTTATCGATTTACGGTTGTGATACATCCAGGTTGATATGGTCTTGGGAGTTACTGGAGGAGCTAGTACTGTCAGGGAACGTCTTGACGAATGTGCCAGCTGGTGTGTCCCGTCTGCGCCGTCTTCGAGTCCTAAAAGTCCATTCTAACCCTCTGCGTTGCCTTCCCCGCCTGGCTCACCTCTCTGCTCTGAAGGTTAGTTTATTTGACTGTCCCGAGGCACATTTACCCTCTCCGCGCCTTCATACATGTCAAGACCCGCAGCTTCCGTAAGAATTTTCACTTTTTGTGGTCCTCTCCTATTATATGACATTTTACACGACGCAGGTAGTGGACGCGTCTCACTGCCAGCTGGGTCGAGTCGAACTGGAGGAGCTGGTCTCGCCGGGGCTGGTGGCGCTCGACATCTCGGCCAACACAGCGCTTTCCCTCGACCACCATCAGTTTACAAAGTGCAAGTAGGTTTGAGTCACCAATACTGCATATGTATGGGTACATATATACATATGTATCTGTGTATGTATGTGTTTGTGCGTGTGTACATATTGTAAATACCTACAAATAAAGCCACGTGACCGTTTAATACCCATGTTATAAGCCACTAAAGCCAAACTCACTCAACAGGTCTCGACGGCCAGTAAACGTAGTCGATGTCACCAGTCGTTCCGGGCGGTCCCTGCCCTTAACCAAGCCCCACGCCTCTCAGCTCGCGTCGTCCCAAGACCCAGGCTTCAGAGGAAAGGGCGACGCTTTCCCCAAGCTGCCCTGGACGTTAGGCTTCGCTGAAACCATTGGCAGAGACTCAAAGTAAGTAAAGCTATATCGTAAAGCCATTGTGTCTAAAAAGTTGTATTGGTACAGACGTGTTTCCGAAATGACATGTGTTCGATAGGATTTCTTTAGTGTTTTGCATTTATTTCAGGTTGACTGTAGGCCAGCTGAGGGTGCCAGATATAGCGGGCGAAGGGCGTGTCGGTGTCGCGGCCTTGGCAGACGGAGGCCAAGAAGTAGGGTGCGTCGGAAGCCTCCTGACCGCACTCCCCGCGTTACTCCAGGAGGAAAGAGCTTGTTCTCGCTCGCACACTTATGCTCTTAAATATGCGCTTCTTACCGCCCTGAGGTAATTTTCTCTCTTTTCAGTTACGCTGTTGAAGTGAATTTTCGATTTTCTTATTCTCCATGCAGTATTTTTTTTGTAAAATGTTATTGTTAGTTTATGTTGCGAGGATGTTAATGATTGTCTTATTATAGACGACTGCGGTCCCAGGGAGCTCCCTTACCTAGTGCAGTGTGTGCCGCTCACTTAGAACTCGAGGGCGTCGAGTCTTCCCGATGCCCTGTCCTCCGCCTCTGCTGTTACGGTGCTGTTTCTGCCGCTGTGACGACGACGCACGGGGAACCCATTTTCGTCACAACATCGTCTCCTCGAACGCAACAGGTGGGTCCTCTTAGACACAAAAAAGAAAGAAAGAAAGAAAAAACATTTATCTTGTACTTCGTAACTCCGAACCAAGATTACCTCGCAGTTTGGCCAAGCTTTCACTAATTAGACGTCACATTCCCTCAGAACTGTGTAAGAAGCTGTGATGACGGCGTGAAGTGTGCGTTGGGTGAGCCCGTCACTTTGCCCGATCCACACACGACAGAGTTGTACCTGGGGCCACATCACACCGCTGTTGTGATTGGGAGTGCGAGGTGAGGCAGTGGACTCTGTTGTAGGTCAAAGCGAAAGAGAAGATTCGTTGGAATATGCAATATAAAAGATGTATTACCTGATCTATTCAACCGATTGATTCAATTCAGTTGATTCTATCCAATTAAAATATACAATATAAAGATATATTACCTGACCTACTCAACTGATTTTGTATATGGTTCAGTAAATACAACCCATAATATTATCAACTCTTGACAGAATATCAGGTATTATTGTGGGCGGGTTCAGTCATTCAATAAACTTAAATATGGCAATGAAACCGACATAGGTAAAGTAATCATAATCTAAGAAATACTTTCTCTTATTCCAGTTTTTGGGACGTTATCGGGACAGATGAAGTGGCGAACGTGTGCAGTGAGATGACCGATCCAGGCAAAGCAGCCAACTGCTGGACCTGGCACAGGGATACGGCACCCGCCAGGCCCTTAGTGTCATCGTCGTGCGCTGCCAGCGCACCACAAGTGGCAGGGACGCTCGGCCGTAGAGAGCGCGCAGTTAAGCTCAAGTAGATCAAAGTCCAAAAGTGTTGAATTACTCAGTACTGACGGTGCGCTCCACAGACGGAATTCTGTGGATAAGATGCTCTGGTCAACCGAATGCAGCTCAACAGAAAAACGAGTGCTGTAGACGTGTCCACCAGCACGGTAGAAAACGATGACCACAGAAGGAAACTGAGGTCGAGCAGTCATAGTAAAAAAAGCACGAGTTCGCCCCTACGTCACGACGCGAATAAAAGCCGGGTGGTCAGTGCTGTGCTGAAGACGAAGAGCCGCTCAGAGAGGAATCTCGTGGAAAACATCGAAGACATGGACCGCTCGTCGCCCAGCGGACAAAGCCAAAGCGACCACAGCGAACACGACTCCGACATCCAGAAACCCAACACCAGACCCAAACCGCCTGAATCCCTAGTCCCTCCCAAACCCCGAGCGTTGCGACCCAACCTCGAGGACCTTTACGCCAAACCCAACCGAAGAAAACGGGAAACGGGACCCAAAACCGAGTCGGGATCGAAGCCAGACCCGCGAAGACGAACACCGTCCAGCAAGCAGTCACCTACTACCACTACCCTCGACCAGACCCTTCGCAGCCCTCTCCCCAGAACCACCTGGCGTCCCACCTGCTCGGCATGGGGAACACTGACCTCGACGACGGCGTTCTAGCGCCCCCTGCTGGCTTCGCTGACACCGGAAGCGACTCGGAGGACAGTGATAGCGGGCTCAGTGGCGTGAGCGGAGGACACCAGCGGACGAGTCCCTTGCAGCACGCTCAGTCCGAGGATAATATCCTAGGGAACGATCCTGAACAGGTAGGATACACTCGACGCCTTTTCATTGTAGGGGAAAAGGCCTGCATCATCAGAGGACATTTGCGACGAAAGTGAACGTTTATGTATTTTTCACTGTTATTGTAGATTAATATTTGAATTTCTATATGCAGTTTTTTATATCTATGTTGATATAATTAGTTTTGTAATTAGTTAACCTCTTCTTGTCTCCATTGTTATCATCATCATCATCATATTCATATTCATCCCCGTTATCATTATCAAAATTACTATTGTTATTGTTACAATTGTTAATATCATCATCATCATCATATTCATCATCATTATCATTATATTCATCATCATATTCATATTCATCACCGTTATCATTATCAAAATTATTATTGTTATTATTACTGTTCGTATTGTTAATATAATCATCATCATCATCATTATCATTATTATTGTAGCAGTAGTATTAGTAGTATTAATAAAAGTAATAATAGTAATAATAATTGATTATGAATATTATTAGTAGTAGCAACAGCAGTACAGTTGTAGTATTATTAATGTACTGGTAATATTATTATTGTGCCTTATCATATATTTTTTGATATTGCTATTCTTCTTCTTCGTGATATTGCTGTTACTTATTTATTATTATTATATTATTATTATTATTATTAATAATAATAGTAGTAGTAGTTTCATTATCATTATTATTAATTATTATTGTTATAATTATTATTATTATTGTTGTTATTATTTTTAGTAGTAGTAGTAGTAGTAGTAGTAGTAGTAGTAGTACTGTTATTGCTATTATTATTATTGTTATTATTATTATTATTATTATTATTATTATTATTATTATTTATTGTTATTATTATTATTATTATTAGCTATTATTATTGTTATTATTATTACTATTATTGTTATTATTATTATCATTATTACTATTATTATTATTGGCATCATCATCATTAGTTATTATTATTATTATTATTGCCATCATCATCATTAGTTATTATTATTATTATAATTATTTTATCGTCATCATCATCATCATTATTATTATTAATGGTTAATGCGTTTAACCAATAAATGTACTAGACATCAGGGGTCATATAGCACTATTATTATTATTGCCATTACTATAATTTTCATTGCTATAATTATCATCGTCAAACCGCCATTTACATTTGATTGTTTTTGTTATTTTCTGTCGTTATTTATCATTGCAGTAGTATCATTAGTGTTCACAAATTGCTACTAATATAACTATATTATCCTTAATCCTTAAATATATCACACATTTACTATTTTTTAAACATCTGACATATTTACTAGTCTTTAAACATATCACACATTTACTAATCTTTAAATATATGACACATTTACTAATCTTAAAATATATCACACATTTTCAAATTGTTCATCCGCTCACTATCTCGCCAGGTTACGGAGGAGCAGTTCCGCAGTTGGGAGTATCTTCTGGCCCGCAACGCCAAGCTCCTCTTCATGCGTGAACTGGACACCCTGACCCGGTCGAATTCACGCTGTAGTCCCCTTCCGACCGCGTCCGCTCCCGACCTGGTCACGGCGTCGACTGCGGAACCCGACGCGACCACTCACTTCCAGCGCAACCCCATCCGCAAGTCCCGCTTGGGTCGAGGAACCTTCCGTCTCATCCAGAGCAAATTGAGTGCCACGACGAGTAAATTTAGCACCTTGCAACGATTTAGAAGCAACGCCTCCAAAAACGAGAGTAATTTCCGCCGATTTGGGAGCTTACAGAATCTCAAGTACTATCAACAGAACCGCCCGAGACCTCTCATTACCCGTTAGTTCAACCCGACCTGGCGACAGAAATGCAGGAGCGACCAGCTTTGGATTCACTTGAGCTGGAGACCCGCATGCATCACTATTGGCATACCGGCGTCACGAACTTCTAACTTCTGGAACTTCCAACGTGAGAAAAGAAGTAAAAAATTAAAGGCATTTTAAAGCTAAACCACAACGAACCAAATAGAAATGCAGTAGGTATTTTATAGCCAGGGTTTTTTCGTCAAGAATGTGAACATTGGTATTGATACCACTTGTATATCTCCACGTAATAAAGTAATAACTCGTCCATAATTTGCTTCACTTCTCCTTTAACATTACTTCATTTGTTCAAGATATTGCAGGTCTCTTGAAATAAATATTTTCCTTTGAATAAAAAAATATCCTTTGAAACAATTTTTTAAACTTTAATATAGTTTAAAAATTGGAGAAACTAATGAAAAGCAAATACTAAATCAAATTCAAAATTCTAGACTGTATTTGAAAAACTTTCAGACTATAAGACTCAAGAGACGGCAGATAAATTTGCTCATATATATCAAAGATAAAGTAAACTAAAGGTGGTTATTAGGATATTTTATTAAGCTTCATGAACATATACCTAAGTAGGAATATGCTTGTGAAAAATGTTTTAACATGCAGCTATGCTTAACAGAAGATGTATGATATATGCTATACTACACAGCATGTAGAGAGAGAGAGAGAGAAAAGGGGAAAACAGGACACAAAAATGGTGTTAAATTTGAAAGATATGAAATGCAGAAGGACCTCTAAAATGTAAGGAAAGACACATTACTACTTTTCTAGTTGATAATTCCATGGACGAAGCTTCTAAGCAATCAAAGGAAACAATTTCACCAACTGTATGAATATCAGAGCTAGGGTAAAGTATGATGCTGTGAAAACCCAGAGAGTTATGTATTGATTTTAATTGAATGTTAATACTAATAATGCACAAAGAAATATAAAAAAAAATATGTGCAACAAAGTTCTCTTTAATATTTCTTATTCTACATTTCATCTGAACTTTAGCAAAATATATGATCTTTGTATCTTAAACTTTTCACTTAAAGCTGCAAGCACAATAAAAAATCGATTTAGAACTATCCAATCTCTTCACCTACACAATAAAAATTTGACCCTTTGCAGTTTCCATAAAGGTCATACAGCTGATTTTGCCTAATTTTCATAATCACCTTTAGATGCTTAAAATTATTTTGGTATACAGTATACCTGTCCCTTTGCAACATTTCAAAATATTTAGAAATACCATGCAGATATTAATCCATTCCTTGGCATCAAAAACCTAGTAACTTTTCAATAACTTTTCATGGTAATACGAGAAATGCAATGACAGCCTGGCAGTGTACGAGTACCTCACATAACACTATTTCTTATGGTAGTAAATAACAAAGCCCAGGCAGGAGACGAGTGATTACTTAAAAGTTCTCCACAGACCCTGTTATGACTATTTCAAGTACCAATGCGACAGCAAGTAAATTTTTCAAGCTCAATAGAAGAACATAATTGCTGTTACATCGTATATGAGGTATATCTGGAAGAGTACTTGTTTCTTCATTCATATTTGTGCTTCATCTCCAACAATCTATTTAAACATATAATTAAATTTAGCATATTCCACTAGGAGGAAAAAGAATTAAAAAACAATTTTACTATGTGTGATTACCTCTTCTTTACCAAACACAAGTAAATATTACTATATTCTTTGTGATAATCATCAGTGATCTCCATTTTTACTGCAAACAGGACAAAGTTTAAATGATATAGAGAGAGCAAGGGAAAGATAAGAATCATGGTACTAGAGTGTTAAATATATGAATATGGGAATGCAGTAAAAAGGGAATGAATGCTGTCTGTGAGTAATTGTGAGTATCATTTTATTTAATTGTACTATTTCAAGAAAATAACATACATCAAACTTGCAAGGAGGAATATAAATATATGCTTCACTTAACTAAATCTTCAGAGATGCAGAATAAAACAACCTGATAAGACATGAAAGAAATGTAATATTAAGAGTGGTCAAGTATGACCACTTTTTCATCAACTGGATTATGGTCAATAATACAATACAAACTATTGCTACAGGTAATTTCAAAGGCATCTCTTGACACTTAACAAAAAAACAAAAAATATTTAGCAAATCACATGCATGCATACATATCACATAATAATCATATTTCACATCTCAAATACAATTACAATATCATAATCTCTATTGCAGTTCTTTCAAGCAAAAATATTCATTACCAACTGCTCAGTAACTTGTGTTAAACAGCTGATTTGCTGAAATTGTGCAATGCCTGACAATGAATTTTCATTATTTAGACATGCATATACACAGAAATATTTACAGATCTATCAGTAACAACATGCTTATCTACTGGATAGATAGATAGGAAAATGTATATCTATCAGATAAATAAACAAATATGCATGTACTTCGTGAATAAGCATGTTCGTATTCATGAATATTCATTGGGTCGGGCCTCGCACAATTTTAACAAACTGGCCGAAAGTTTTTTTAACAATTTCTGAAAGTACAGACCAGAAATTCTAATACATTAGTGTATCAAAACAACAATTTCAAATGTTTTTTTTCTTGATAGTTACAAATTTCACAATAATGCAGTTACTTATTAAGTATATCCCTGGACTTCACTAAGGAAATTTACCTTACTGAGCGTTAAATGCTAAGATAAAAATAATAACGGTATTATTACACACGAAATCTGAATTTTCATAATTGCTTTTGTCCCTTTGCATATATTTGGTACATCTATTAATCATTTTATATATACAAGTGTCTCAGTAAGATTTTTTTTTTTTACATTATATAATTTAAATGTCAAGAGGGAGGACATCCCACTTACGGGTATTTATATCATCATAACAACAATCTTAAAAACAAACAAATATTGTTAAACTGACAAAATCATAATATAATATAATCTAAGCAAATATCTCTACTAATATCTGAGCAACACTTCAAAAAATGTAAACAAAGCATATTCATGGTACACAAAAATAACTAAATAACAAATAAAATATAGTTATTTTAAAAATGCTCAGAGCTCAACATCTAGGATGCAGTTCCTTAAACATAATGGCATGAAAAAACACTCCTTTTCATTCAATAATGATCAAAGTCGCATCTTTATTTCTATGAGGCACTGCCCACTTTATATACACACTATTCTATCAATCATTTTAGTTCCCTCACAACCAAACATCTCATACTTATTTATATTCTACTTAAATGCAAATAAAGAATGTAGTATCAATCTAACATGAATAATCTGTTAAACAAAATCAATGCAAAGTAGCACCTTCATTCAATTAACAATTTCAATTTATCTAAATCTAATTTACATCAGTGTCGTATTTGCCCACAACACACAAGAATATGCATAAACAGAGTTGATTGCGGCAAATGCAGAAAAGGTATGAATGACAGTTAAAATCTTCACACTTCTGAGTTATATATTCAGAAGTACATACACCCCTGTATGCACTTCTCATTCATACATTTCCTACACGAGTATGCATCAGATATTTGTTGAAACTTTATTGTATTCTAAATAATAATGAGAGCTCAGTCCAGTACACTGTAATAATGACAGCTTTGTATTCATTCATTTCTGCTCAGCTTTTCCTTGAAGCCAAATATCCTAAAAGTCTGTCTTCTATGCAGATATCAATCACAATGAATCCTCTTTTGCCAAACCTTTCCAGCCACATTTTCCAGTCTTCTGATCTTTATTCATCCATTAACTGTATATTTTGTACAGAATAATCCATTTTTGATCAAAGTTTATACTAATATGGATCCTCACTGAAATTCTTGCAAATTCGTAATCACTGGCTTCAATATTTTTTTTAATACACACACACACAAAAAAAAAAGAATGCTTTTTTCATACACTAAGTTTGCTAGATACACATTCACTTAGGACATGTGTGATCTCTCTATCATATCTGAATTAGTACTATATCTCTATGGAAATTACTAAAAATGTCAATGCAAAAAGGTGAAAATACAAAATATGAATAGGCAAATTAGTCTAAGTTTTCTTGACATTTCACTTGCATTCACCACAGCCTTTCCCAGTTTCTTTCAAGATTACAACATCAAAAAAGTACTACAAAATAATACTGCAATTGTGACTGAGAAGTTAAATAAGTGTACTTCACAAAGAGAAGATAAATCTTGTTGACATTACGAAGAAAGAGTCAGTGGCTAATATTGTGAAATCAGGAAGAAAAAATCTTAATTAGAAGATAATGTGCTATGCATTACACTCACCACCACCAATCAAATCCCATCTCATCAAACTATAAGATTAAAACAAATTCGAAAAATTCATTATCTGAAGCACCAACCCAGTAAATAACATCAGAACTCCAATAAATATTCTCATTTGCTTTCACTGAAAGATTTTTCCTTGCCTGCCTTACATTGTTAAAATGGATGTTGACATTTATATTAGTTAATAAAGACAATGAAGATCTTATCTTGCCAAAATGAGCTGCCATTACTATCTTTTATAACTGAAAATATATGGAAATTTTACATTCAATGCTACATGCCTGTATCTTTATTGGACGGTAATAATGTTCAGCAGAAAAGCGGCATTGCTTGACCAGGTTCTCTACAGCTGAATGTGGCTTGTAGTCACCAAAATGTAAAGCAAGTGTTTAATCCAGTTTGTATTTTGACTAGGAACTACTGGTCAGAAACTCTAAGCTCTATAGAATATTCAGATCTTCCAATTCTCATTCATCTTTCTAGCCTACTTTTATCACATGTGGCCACATATGTATGACTGATGAATTCAAGTGGATATACAGATAAGATATCTATAAATGTGCACCTGTGACTCTATAGCAGTTTGTTGGAATGGAGAGGAGAGGAGAGCAAGAGTTGGGAGGGAAAGAGGAAAGAAGGGAAGAGTAAGCAAAGGGAGGCAAAAAGAGGGGAAGAAATGGAGAATGGGTACCAGAGGCATAAAGATGGAAAGGATAGGGAATAACAGCAAAAGGAAGGAGAGAGGAGAAGAGGAAGAGGAAATGGGAGAGGAGAAGAGAGAGCGTGGAAAAAATAGTATGACTTTAAACATGTTTTCTAAGTAAGTGTGAAATTCCAAATGCAGAAGCAAAAATTACAGGAAGAGTAACTGGAAATCTCAAGCTACTGCTACTTAAAGTTCACAAAATTTTGTTAATGTTAAATCCGAAAATCATTTATCCCGAAGAAAATCTAAGAAAATCTATTCCTAATTAGAAGAATTTTCAACTTTGTTAGGAAAATAGACCATATTCTTTTCAGAGATTAACAAGAAATTTATACATCCTCGTTCTAAAATCTTTGGCATGGTATGGAGTAAAAATAAAAAAAATAGAATGGTAAAATAACAAGCATAAACAGCATGTTGTTACTGAGGCTGGACTGATGCTGGGCAGGAAGTAAACGAATACGCTGGAAGCTGGTTGTACACCCAATGATCAGAAGTTGGAGAATGGAATAGTCGTGTTGGGAATGGCACATTTTGGGCAGCACGCTCTCGTTTCCTTCCGTTGCTGCTCTTCTAGAGCCCTCTTGTGGCTTGTGGCTGTTTCGACATCACCACGAGCAAGGGCTACACTTACGTCGTGCCACAGACGGCGAGATTCCATTGGAGATTGCTGCGCCAAAGGCTTTAAGCGTTTGTGACAAACAATTGGTATGTCATTTACGTCCACAACCTGAAAATACATAAATGTTTTTTTATTTTAAGCATGAAGCAATCACTTTCTTGCTTACTCTTGCCATAAATTATGATGAAAGTTGGTATGCAACAGATCATAAATGTGTTTGGACCAATTTGAAATTGTGAACTTACTCTATGATATTATGCCTTTATACCATTTTGTTGAGACAAAAATAATTTTCCTATTTCAATGATGAAACTTAGAGAAAAATAGATGAATGACATCAGATTATTCTAGTCATCTCCTATTATCTACAAATACACATTAAACCAAAAGAGATCTTCACAATACCTCCTGAGATCCATTAGCATAAGTGAATTCCAGCTGTGAATCCCATTCTCCCTGTACTTTGGTCAGAGTAGTTCCAGCTGCGTTTTTCACTTCGGCTGTCACCCTGTGTAGACGTCCTCCGTAAAATGGCTGAAATAGGTTACGTTAAAAATAGATATATATAAATCTTTATCTATATACTAAAAATTTTCCTTTTTACTACAATAGATTAAGATTAAAACTATGAATCTTCTTTCAAAATATTTCATCCATATATATAATAATATCAACAGCAATTCATATCAAAACTTACTTTAGTGTGGAAGACAATAGCAGCCTGACAGCCTGTCTCAGGTGAAGAAATGTTTACCCGACCTCCAAGTTCAACCCATGGATCAGTCAGTATGCTTCTTGCATATGCAGATGGCATGGCAAGACTATAGCTTTCACGGACATTGCCTATGATGAGGGTAATGTCTCCAATCAAATTAACTCCAACAGACATACCCATAAACTTTGACTTAGTCCAGATGTGAGCGTTTATACTTAGCTGCTTCTCCGGACACTCAAAAAAGAAAGCAGACACTGTAAAGAGTAAGAGAGAGAGAGGAAAAAAATCAAAATTACCATAACACAAACACAAAAAAATAATTGCAAACCTACTACTATCTGAATCATCACCATGTTATCTCAACAAAACAAGTAACAAACCTGGTGGATGATGAGACACTTGCTCAGCTGCATATTTGATGTTGACAAAGGGGGACTTCTTTCCATCAGTAGCTTTCCATTCCCAGTCTCCCCTATCTCCTTTGGAAAATATGAAAAATAACATTATATCTCATACAAAATTAATGATGAACAGTAACGAAGATAATAAAGTATCACCTTTCCATAAGAGCAACCGTTAAAACAAATTCTTGCCAAAATAGCATTCAATACAAACGAATAAGATCGGTACTGTCTTTCCTCTACAAATTCCTGTACCTGTTTTCTTTTCCAATATCTTTACCAATAAGGTGAATTTATGAGTCCCATAACATAAGTTTACCTTTTCACATCTCATGTAGTACCATGCTACTTAAAGACAAATGAAGTTGTTCCTTTGTAAATTCGCACTGTGGTAAGTTTACATGCAGAAATTAAGAGAAATGTTTACACAAAAGTTTAACTAAAATGACTGAGTGCATTAATGTACAGATAACAAAATCAAAATAAAGAGTTTTGCTGGATAGTTTCTATTAATTTCTTCCTAACCAGAACACTTACTTCCCCATGGATGGAATCCCTTGGAATTCGCCAGTTACAATGGAATGTCTCCCCAATAATAGGATTGTAAGGCTTCTTAGCAACAGATCCATTTCGTCCAACATGAATGCTTGTTAAATACCATTTAACCACTGCCTGCATGCGATCTTCTGGTGTTGTTGCATCAGCAATTCTGAAAGTACATGTTACTATTACTACAAAGTCCCCTATCAAGAAAAAATAAATACTAAGCTTTTGCAAATATCCCTTCCATTGTACCAAACCCAAATAAGCATCTCATTTATGTTCCAACAGCAGTTGTAAATCCTCTCAGTAAAAATATATACATCAACCCTATTAATCAACTGGTTAAAAAAACATGTGCTTATTACTTAGCAAAATAGTCAGGATGTCCCAAAAAGTCTGCAAACATTTCCAGCAGGGAACGACGCTCCAAAATAAATGTTGGCAGTGTGACACGTGTGAGGTCCATTCCAAGTCGCAGCTGAGATATGATGTGCATGATGACAGACCTTTGTCCATCACCAACTTCACCAAGGTCACCGTCGCCACCTGCTTCATCATCATCACTCACTTCAGAGTCATACCCAGTAACACCTGTTAACAGAATAAAAAGTTTTTTATGTTAAAAAAAAAAAAAAAAAAAAAACACATGAATTCTATTACAAAAATCTGTCCAAAAAAACATCAGAATATCCAAGTTTTAGACTCTAAAATTGTACATCTCAAAGCCTAATTCTGAATTACAACTATTTGAACTATCCCACTAATCAAGATTTTTACAGAAGCAAAGATTCATATAATCCAACAACATTCATCTGCTAAGATACTACACTGACTTACCAATGCGTGAGGAATGTGGCGGTGGGGTCGGAGTAGAAACAGGAGTCTCAGATGCAAGTGATGATGACTTGGAACTTGTCGTCCCTGCCACATCAGGCAAACAATGGCTAGCTGCAACAGCTGCTGGTGAGGAAGGAACTAATGGCTGGACAGCACTGCTACTTGGAGGAGTTCCACTAACTCCCTGGGTTGTTCCTGGGGTTGGAGAATGTGGTGCTGTGCGGATCCTCAAAGAAGGTGATGATGATCGCAATGAAGGTGACCCTAGGCGTGTGCTGAAAGTAGGAAGTTTTCTTATAATGCTTGCTGATTAAGATAACTAGAACACAACGATAAGAGAATACAAACTTTGTTAGAAAGTACCTTATTCATACTTACTTCCAAAACCTAAAAATGTTTCATGTCATTATTTCTCTGCTTGCTTGACTCCAATGGTACCAATTGAAAAAATTCATAAGACTCTATGGAAGCATCTAAACATATTGATTTTTTTACCAGTGACAACTAAAACATTCATTACACAGAAAAAGAGACATTGTACCAATACATGTACTAGGTACTTGGTGCTCAAAAAATTATATCTAAAAAGCACAAAAAAGGACTACAAAGGCAAATGCTACATTTCATTCTATTCTAATATATTCTACAAAAAAATCCATTCTAACTATCACTACATAAGAATAATAAGACAAGCTCTTACAATTTTCTCAAGTGTTACAGATACTGTCTCAACCTTTCTGTTTATACAGTAAAATAATACTTACTAAAATTAATGACAAAAAATCTTATCTAACATATCAAAATAATATGTGATTATATTCTTACCACAAATAAAAGACAACACTTCCTTTCTCAGAAGCTTTTGCATTTAACCTCCATGCACAGACTAAATGTATAATTACAAACCCATCATCAGATTTTAATGCCTATATAAATATATCACATTCATAGTTACATTTTTATTTCTGGTGTTCAGTATCACTTCTCAAGCTTATGAACATCAAAAACTTATATACATTTTTACAAAAAAAGGGTTACATTCAATTTGGTGCTTACAATATACTCACATCTGATATACTGTACGTTTCATCATACTTCTACTCCAGTAATAATTTCACAAAAAACAAACTAAGAGGTGAACCACAAGCAAAATAAAAATGATGGTAAAAGTCACAACAATACCATCTATATAAGCACTGTGTGTTATGTTTGGAGATGGATGGCAAGAGGGTGGTGTGTGCATCATGCTGTGTGTACGTACGGAGTGGGAGACGAACGCCGCCGCTGAAGAGAGGCAGAGGAGGCATCTGAAGCTGTGCGCCGATGGAAGCGTGGGGAGCGTCCCAGAAGGGGGGAGCAGCGTGGTGAACACCGACCACTCAAGCTCCCAAAGCTCCCCACCCTGTCCACACACACAGACCCCAGGAGAGGACACACACCAGCAGTAGCACCACCACACCAAAGGCAGCCCAACACAGGCAATGGATTCAGGAATAGCAGAAATGAAAGAGGGGGAACATATTTTAGGGATAGTATAGAGACGGACAGGAGGACACAAAAAATGGGGGTACAAGTATGAGGGCAACTAATAAAAAAGTAAAGTTAGAGAGTGGATTTAAAAAATCAAATGCTTCTAGTAAACATAAGCATGGTGTTAACACAAACATCAAGAAAAAGAGATCAGTGTTGTCAGAGAAAATAACTATAGCTCATAAACCATAAGAAAAGGTGTATTCATAGTATAAAAGTAAGAAAAGGTGTAGGAACAGGACAGAAGTCTCAAAGAAGGTATGCACAGTAAAGACCATGAATATGTGTGACATGTGTAAACAGTAGCTATGATATAATCATTGACAGCAATGGTCATCTACATAAAAAAGAAGCTTTTCCAACATAGAAATATGAAAGACAAAAACGAGCATCATAAGAAGAATGCGCAGAAAAGGACGGATGAACTATAAGAGAAACCCTCCAAACCACTTGAGAAGAAGAAAACATCATGTAAAAGTTAATGAATCTAATAAAACTGGTCAAAAATAATGTTTCCAGAATGATAGATATATAGGCCATGGGTTTGGTGAGAGGAATTAGAACATTAACCCAACATTGACGGGATGGCAAGAATGCGTGCCAAGTCCTTTGTCTTTTTGTTATTACTTGCCTTTACGCATAGAAGGCTCCACAAGTACTTATTCACCAAGGAGACAATTACTAGTTGTACCAACCTCACCTTGTTGATATTCAGAATGATTCTTTTTTATCCTTTATTGTTATTATTATTGGTAATAACATTATAATGATTATAATGTTAATAATAATAATAACATCATCAATATCAAGAGCTTGAGAGAAAAAAATGTTTTTTGTAAACTCAAGGAAATGGGAATTACCTAAGAACACTTAGGCTTAATGATTACCCTTTGGTGGCTAAGCAATAAAGGTCACAACAATAGACAATGCAATTCCCCAGCACCGTTGGGTTAAAAATGAGTTCACTGGAGAAGAGTTAGTGTGAGGATAGATAACTGCTACATATTTCAGAAAAGAGAAGAAATAGGGTGGAGGTGACGTGACATCAAAATGAGAGGCATCGATTTATGAAAAGGTCTCACTGGTAGGCTTTAGAAACAGAGAAGAAAGCAGTACTACTTTTTAAAAATTAACTTAAAAAGTAACAGTAACCTAACCACAGCTAAAGTTTAAAGGAAAAAAAACATACCCACACAAAGGAAGAATAAGTATAAAGGATGTTATAATGAAGATTATAAATGAAGTACATTTGGACAACAATTAAAATGACAGTCAAAGCAGAATTATCTTGCTAGAGCAACATACAAACACAGCACCCAAAATAAGTATAATATATGAAAAATCAAACACTTCACGGGGAAACACTTGCTAAAAAAGGGGAAATTCTAGACAAACAAGAACAGCCAAATTTTAAAGTGTGAAATTAACCCCTTTGTTCCAGGTGACATGATCATAACGTCATTAAGAAATTTGGCTTCAGGGGCAGGTGACGTTAACATGTCGTCATGGATAAAAATGGCCGTGAGCCGGGTGATGTGACCTTGTCATCATGCGTGAAAACCAGAGCGACAGATATGACTCGCCAGGAGTGCACAAACCTCTTGGCAGGTAATTAAACTCATTTGGTGTTTAGAAAGGGGCTTTTGTGTTGAATATGTCTGCGAGCCATGACTGGAAGAGCACTGGCTCCTAGGAGATCAAATTTTTATACTCAGTGTCCTATTCCTGGCCGCTATGATTGGGGCACTGGCTGTATTACAGAAAATTGAATATTACGAAAAAAAAATTTAAATGACACAAATAACAAATACATTTTTTTCTTGTACTGAGTGTTTTACTACATAAAGAGATGACATGGCATCTGTGCAAGATAAAGGAAATCAAAAGACAAATGTGGACACTGGAAAATAACAAACACCTAAAAACGCAAAATAACACTGCAAAGGGCAGGTATAACGTCCCGTCAGCACATAGGAGTGTTTGTGTTAGCCCGGCCTAAACATAGCACACCCAGCGGCTGCTTACATGAGCCTAATACCCATGTTCTGGTCTATGTGATTGTTGTGATGCTCTTGATGAACCCACTAGGCATCATGAGCAACACAACAAACTCTGCAAACCAAGTGTTGTTTCAATTCCCTCACAGACTCTACTGGAAGACCATAAATAACAGAATACCCATATGATATTTATGGAATATTTCTACTTTTGATGTAAATGAAGTCAACGCGAGTGTAAGTGTGATTAAAGAAGCAGGTGTATGTAGATTTATATAAAAGTGAGTTTGCACAGTCTTGTTGATGTGAAAGCAGGTAATGTATGGTCAATGTCCAAAAAAGAGAAGACAACACCTCTGTTATCCTTAGCAAAATTCAAAAGCCTTTTCCAAACAAGGCAAAACCATAACTGGAAAGCAATATTTGATAATAGCACCATGACTGATTATAATTAACACAAACAACCATTAGTTCTTTACAGAAATTTCCCAATGATAAGTACCAGAAAAAAAAACTTTGGTACAAACACCACAGTAACCTATATTCACTACTCCAATGATGCAGCACTTCCATGATACTGACATTTTAAAAACACAGCATGACCAGCACAGAGCAAACAGCAAATTACTAATAACAACAACGGAAAGCATCCCAACTTTTTACACACAAATTTTGAAGAACATGTAATGCAAAAAATTCATTTTTGGTGTAGAGATATACTACTGTTACCTACAAAAAACATCTGCCTTCTGACTAAGACCTCTATATACTAATATTGATAAATGCACCCTGGACAATATACTAACATACTATCTATGTAAATAACAGAGTTAATATAATACATATAAGATATCTTGGGACTAATTATATACACACTTTATAATTGTAAACCTGAAAGAAAAAACTGGATCAATAAAGGCATGTTTC
>NW_020870014.1:273928-281428 GCF_003789085.1 Penaeus vannamei
GAAAAAAAGAAAAAAAAAAGAAAAGAAAAAAAAACAGCCAAAACTTATTTTTTCTCATCTTCTTTTTAGAATCGTAAGATGACAAATGACACCCACAAGAAAAGAAAGAAAAAGAAAAAGAAAAGAAATAGAGAGAACATACGTAATTTTCAAGCCTTTCTTGGTGTAAACGTATTTCTTTGGCAAAAAAAAAAAAAAAAAAAAAAAAAAAAAAAAAAAAACAATGATTTTGTGACATATCAAGACATTATCGTAACTGGCAGTTGCAACGTAGGAAGAGAAAAGAAAAGTGGAGAAGAAGAGAAAAGAGGATGAACAAGGATTGCTAAATAAAGAAAGGGAAAAGGGAAAGGCGACAATTATAGAACGGAGAAAGGGAAATAGGAGGAGAAAGAGAGAGAGGTGGAGGGAGAGGGAGAGGGGTGGGAGGGAGACAGACAGAAAGACAGACAGACAGAGAAAGTGAAAGTGGTAAATATAAAGGTGGAAAGGTAAACAGACAGATAAAGGATACACAGATAGATAAATGAATATTTTAATAGTCAGAGAGAGAGAGAGCGAATGAAAGAGAGAGAAAGAGAGAGAGAATGAGAAAGAGAGAGAGATACCCACCACCCCACACCCATACACCCTCACAGATTCACACCCAACCAAGTTCAAAACACAACCTAAAACGCGCCCACCCACCTACCCACCAACCCACCAAGTTAACCAAGCAACCAACGAAGCCAACAAGCACCCCACACCCCACCCCAAACAAGCACTCCCCCCTCCCCCACCCCCACCCCTCCCCACCCCCACCCCTCACAAGCAACCCCTCCCCCCCACCCCCACCCTAAACAAGCACTCCCCTCCCCCCACCCACCCACACCCTCAAACAAGCAACCCCCCCCCCCACCCCACCCCCAAAACAAGCAACCCCGCCCCCACCCCCAAACAACCCCCCCCCCCACCCCCACCCAAACAAGCAACCCCCGCCCCCCACCCCCAAAAAAGCAACCCCCCCCCACCACTCACCCCCAAACAAGCACCCCCCCCCTCCCCCCTAAACAAGCACCCCCCCTCCCCCCCAGCCCCACCCTCAAACAAGCAACCCCGCCCCCCCTCTTCGACTTTCCACTTTCCTCGCTAGCGGAGCACACGAGTTCGAAGACAAACAAGCAGACGACAATGGGAACGTACGATGTAATGGGCGCAGCGACCGCAAGATATATTGGACATTTTTACGCGAGAAAATGGGGAAAGGAAGAAGCCGCTGGGAGAGGGGGGTGACGTCACGAACGCGGGTTCACTAGACGCGGATTCCGGATTCGTAAATGCGCGAACGTCCCGGATCTTCGTTCTTGGCGTTGGCTTTTGAGAGAGGTAGAGGGTTGATCTGATTAATAAGGGACAGTGGATATCGTTCGTAGATGGTGACGTCACGAATGCGGGTTCGCTAGTCGCGGATTCCGGATTCATAATACACGAACGGTTTGACTCTTCTTTTTAATGCTGGTTTTTAATCCCAGATTCGCTGTATATAAGAGGGGTTAATTATTTCATATAGGATTACTACTCTATTACGTTTTCTTAAAGGAAATATAAAGCTTAGACGGTGACAACACACATGTGGCTGCACGCGGATCCCGGATTCACAATACACGAACGGCTTTCCGGTATTTTGGGCGGGAATTCGCCGAGAACACAAAGTTAAAATTGTCATTTCCTATTATAGTTATCTTTTTCTTCTTCTTTTTCCGTCTCTTCCGAACTGGCTTTCCTCTTTACTTTTTTTTTTCTTTCTTGTTATCGTTTTATCAAATTTCATATATATTTAATTATTTACTGTGTATCTGCTTTTCTTACTTCCCTGTTCTTCCATTCATACATCTATCTATCCCTGTTCTTCCTTTCTATCCTTGTCTATCGATGTATCGCCTTTATGCCCTTCGTTCTTTTTTTTCTCTCTCCTTTCTTATTTCGATTTTCTCTTTATTCCTGCTTTAAAAAAATATATAAAAATGAATAATGATGACAATAATTGTAATGATGATAATAATAAAGATAATGACAATAATAACAATAATAATAATAATAATAATAATAATAATAATAATAATAATAATAATAATAATAATTGTAATAATAATAGTAATAATGACAATAATAAAAATGTTGATAATGATATTAATAATGACAATAATAAAAATAGTAATAATAATGATGATGATAATAATGATAATAATAATAATAATAATAATAATAATAATAATAATAATAATAATAATAATAATGATAATGATAATAATGGTAATGATAATAGAAATGAAAATGTAAAAAATACTACCACTACAACTACTACTAATAAATATCATTATAACAATAGTAGTAATAATAATGTTAATAATAACAATAATGATAACGATGAAGATGAAATTAACAATAACGATAATAATGATAACAATAATAATGATAATTATAAAAAATGATAATAACAACAACAACAATAATAATAATGATGGTAATAATCATAATAATAACAACAACAATAATAATGATGGTAATAATCAATATTAATAATAGACAACAACGACAAAATGGAATAACAATAATAATGATGTAACATAAAATAATAATAACAACAACAATAACAATAATCATAATCAACAACAATAAACAATAATGATAGTAACAATAAATAATGAATAACAACAACAACAACAACATATAATAATGAGGTGGTAATAAATAATAACAACAACAAATAATAATGATTAAATAATCAAAAACCAACAACAATAATAATGATGGTAATAATCATAATAACAACAACAACATAATAATGAAATAATCAATAACATAATATACAACAACAACAATAATGATGGTAATAATCAATAACAACAACAACAATAATGATGGTAATAATCATCATAATAACAACAACAACAACAACAACAACAATAATAATGATGGTAACAATAATCATAATAACAACAACAACAATAATAATGATGGTAATAATCATAAACAAACAAAACAATAATAATGATTAATAACATAAATAACAACAACAACAATAATGATGGTATATCATAACAAGTAACAACAATAATGATGGTAAAATCAAATAAACAAACAACAATAACAATAATATGATGTATAACATAAATAATAACAACAACAACAATAATAATATAACGATGGTAAAATCATAATAACAACAACAACAACAATGAAACTACTAAATCTCTCGAAAAATCAGACCTGGCGTTGGCAGCCCTGCCCGTCAGACCGCCAGCATTGCCAACCGCGCCGAATCCCCCAGGACCTGCAACCGTTAACTCAAAAATGCTGAGGATTTTTTTTATTATTATTATTACTATTATTTTTCAGTTGCAGAAAATAACGTTCCTCATATTTCGCTTTAGTGTATCTTTATTTTTTTTATTTTCGTTTTTTTTTTTCTCTCTCTCTCTTAAGCAAGATTTTTATTTAGTAGAGATTTTTTTTTTAATAAGTTTTTTTATATTGTTTATATTCATGGAAGACGAAGAAGAAAGCGAAAAGAGAATAATCGTGGGTTATCAAACACTCTTAAAAGTAAAACGAAAATAGGCAATAAATCTAAGAAAAAATAGAAAACGAAGAAAGGAAGATGATAATCACAGTTACGATAAAAGAGGAGGAACATAAACAAATTATTCTACAGGTATTCTTATAAGAAATTCCT
Source organism: Penaeus vannamei (assembly GCF_003789085.1). Classification (NCBI taxonomy): domain Eukaryota; kingdom Metazoa; phylum Arthropoda; class Malacostraca; order Decapoda; family Penaeidae; genus Penaeus; species Penaeus vannamei. Next base: position 277,644 of record NW_020870014.1, read on the forward strand.
TCAACTTGATCCTGAAGAGAAATCGTGTGTTTGTTTGTTTGTTTGTGTGTGTGTGTGTGTGTGTTGTGTGTGTTTGTGTTGTGTTGTGTGTGTGTGTGTGTGTGTGTGTGTGTGTGTTGTGTGTTTATGTGTGTGTGTGTGCGTGTGTGTGTATGTGTGTGTGTGTGTGTGTGTGTGTGTGTGTGTGTGTGTGTGGTGTGGTGTGTGTGTGTGTTTGTGTTTGCGTGTGTGTGCGTGTGGTGGCCTGCGTGCACACCCGACCCTCCGTCCGCTCCGGCGTGGCGCATCCCGGCGGCGCAGACGGCGCTCCCGAAGCCGTGTTCCTGACCCGAACAATCAACAGTAATGTCCCGCGTGTTTGTCATTGTCGGCCCCCTAGCGGGCCTTTCTTAAACTAGTTATTGCCCTCTTCCTGTTCTAATGCCGGCGATCCTTAGCATGTCAGCAGCATATTATTTGTTAAAAATTGACGCCAGCCTTTTGCCGGGCATCGGAGTTTATCATGGGCGTGGGCTTCGGTATGATGGCTTCCCGGCGGTGGTGCTGTTTCCTCCCCCGGGGATTCCGGCGAGGAACCGGCGCTTCGGCTTCGCGCTGTTTCGTGCGGCCGAAAATGCACAGCTTCTCGCACTCTCTTGTGAAAGGAGGGAAACAAACTCATATACACAAAAAGATACACTCGGGTTAGAAGCATGCACTCTAACACACAACACCACACACACACTCACACACACGCACACACACACACACATATATACACACACACACACTTACACACACGCACCTTCAAACAACAAAAACAACAACGTGCAACATCCTTAAAAATGAAACACAGTCTCTCACACAAAGAAGCAAATACTTGGACAAAGAAAAAAAAAAAGAAATAAAAAAAAGAACAAGATCCTCTCCCTCCTCACACAAACACACCCACACTCATCCCGTCTACGTCTGTGTATGTCTTGACACATTTACATAAGTACAGCACATTTGCCAAAGGCCCCCTGCCATCCGACTGCTCCGTCAGCGATGCAGCGCCACTGCTGACACCCTCAGAGCAGCCGTCAGCAATACACCGCCACTGCTGACACCCTCAGAGCAAGCCGTCAGCATACACCGCCACTGCTGACGAGAAGCCGTCAGCAATACACGCCAGACACCTCAGAGCAAGCCGTCAGGCAACAACGCTCAGCTGCGTGAGCAGCCGTCAGCAATACACCGCCATGCTGACACCTAGAGGCAGCCGTCAGCCACTGCTGACACCCTCAGAGCAAGCGTCAGCAATACACCGCCACTGCTGACACCCTCAGAGCAGCCGTCAGCAATATACCGCCTCTCTGACACCCTCAGAGCAGCCTCAGCAGTACACCGCCACTGCTGACACCCGTCAGCAATAAGCCACTGCTGACCCCTCAGAGCAGCCGTCAGCAATACAACCGCCACTGCTGACACCCTCACCGTCAGCAATACACCGCCACTGCTGACACCCTCAGAGCAGCCGTCAGCAATACACCGCCACTGCTGACTCACAAGCCACCGCCACTGCTGACACCCAGAGCAGCCGTCAGCAATACACCGCCCACTGCTGACACCCTCAGCAGCCGTAGCAATACACCGCCAGCTGACACCCTCAGAGAGCCGTCAGCCAGCCACTGCTGACACCTCAGAGCAGCCGTCAGCAATACACCGCCGCTGACTGCTCGACAATACGCTGACACCCTCAGAGCAGCCGTCAGCAATACACCGCCACTGCTGACACTGCAGCCGTCAGCAATACACCGCCACTGCTGACACCCTCAGAGCAGCCGTCAGCAATACACCGCCAGCTGACACCCTCAGAGCAGCCGTCCAGCAATACACGCCACTGCTTGACACCCTCAGAAGCAGCGTCAGTGCAATACACCGCCACTGCTGACACAGCCGTCAGCAATACACCGCCACTGCTGACACCCTCAGAGCAGCCGTCAGCAATACACCGCCACTGCTGACCCTGACCACAGCTGCTGACACCTCAGAGCAGCCGTCAGCCACTGCTGACACCCTCAGAGCAGCCGTCAGCAATACACCGCCACTGCTGACACCCTCAGAGCAGCCGTCAGCAATACACCGCCACTGCTGACACCCTCAGCAGCCAGCAGAGCAGCTGTCAAATACACCGCCACTGCTGACACCCTCAGCAGCGCAGCAGTGACGTCAGCAATACCCGCCACTGCTGACACCCTCAGAGCAGCCTCAGCAATACACCGCCACTGCTGACACCCTCAGAGCAGCCGTCAGCAATACACCGCCACTGCTGACACCTCAGAGCAATCAGCACACGCCACTGCTGACACCTCAGAGCAGCCGTCAGCAATACACCGCCACTGCTGCACCTCAGAGCAGCCGTCAGCAATACACCGCCACTGCTGACACCCTCAGAGCAGCCGTCAGCAATACACCGCCACTGCTGACGCATTGGATGCGTCTCAGCAATGCCGCCACCTGACACCCTCAGAGCAGCCGTAGCAATACACCGCCACTGCTGACACCCTCAGAGCAGCCGTCAGCAATACACCGCCACTGCTGACGCCTCCAAAAGCGTCCGTCAGCAATGCAACACCGGCGCTGACACCCCATAAGCGGCCGTTTGCGATGACAAAGCGGAACTTTCTCCGGTCGCTCGATCCGATGCTCTTTCGTTTGTTAACGCATTAGACGCTCATGTTCCGTGTCTTCGTTGCCTCTATAAGGCGGCCGGGGTTCTCGCGCGGCCTGCTAATGAGGCCGGCGGACTTGGGGTGGGGAAGGGGGGGGGAGGGGGAGGGAGGGGAGGGGGGGAGGGGGGAGGGGGAGCCAGCGGGTTTTAGGGGTTTCGGTGAAAATGTATTTTTAGGAATTATCTATGTATTTGTGCAGGTCGGGTTGTATGTATTTGTATATCATGTGGCACGAGAGGCACTCAAAGATTTCCCCTGACTTACTTTCACTTCTCTAGGAGGCAGAAGTCTTACATGCATAAAGATACACATTTGTAGCGTATTGTTTTCCAGTCTTTAACTCATATGACATATTTTCTGTTACAGCAGTGAAGGTGCAGTGAGGAGTGAAAATGGAACCAGTGGAGTATCAAGCAGTGATAAGGTTTTCAAGTTCCTCTTTTGCGCCCACCGCCCGCAGGTCCCATCAACGCCCACCCAAATATTTCATTGTTTCAATAAATGTCATTATTCCCCAAAAAAATCTGATTTCATGACTTTGAAAAGCTGTTCTCTTGTCATGCTTTTTAGGGAAAAGGATTTTACAACTAGATATGAATGAAAAGTGTCATGATATCCCAACGACTATAATCTGATATCTTTGAAGAGCTGTTGTTGTCTTCTTTAAATGCTTGTAGAAATAAAGAATAATAAAAAAAACAGCTGTGTCAGTTTTTTTATTTTGCCCGGACACCTTATGAGGAGAGGATGCCTCATCATAAGATGCTGTTAAATATTTGTATCGCCAATTCAGGTGTAGGCGAAGACCTGTGGTAACGGCTTCTATCCCAGGACGACCCCAGCTGATAGGGACACCATCCATCAAGTGGAGAATGCCTTTTGGAAGATCGCACTAAAGGTGTTCGTCAGCTAGCCCAAGATGTCAAAATTATTGTAATGCCTGTGGACAAAATCATTCATATGTTTACACAAAAGTTGTTTGCTTGATGTGTTCCCATTCTACTCACAACACGTGCAATTGCCATACAACTCGTGAAAATCTCTCTTAACGTGGTCACGCTATCACATTTGTGCCACAAAACACTATCCGTC
>NW_020870014.1:301428-304807 GCF_003789085.1 Penaeus vannamei
CTTCAGGTGTACTACTTTCCAGTTCGACAGACAATCTAGCCACAAAAAAAAAAAAAGTTAGACAATTATTATGGCTTCACCAGTTGTTATGCAACAGCAATAGCAATGCTACAAGGAAAAGTTACATTGCCACATTGTCACACGTTTCGCCTCGAGCTGCAGTAGTACTTTTCCTGCGAAAGACGAGAATTACACGAAGACCCGAGCTGCCGAAGGAACCGAACCGACCACGTGTATCCCGTTCCCCTAAAAAAAAAAAAAAAAAAAAAAAAAAAAAAAAAAAAAAAAAATCCTACCCAGTCAACTCTCTCTCCCTCCCCTCCCCCTCCCCCCTTCCACTAAGTCTCACCCCCCCACACCTCCTTCCCCTCCCCCCTCCCTCGTGAACTGCACTTGTTCTATACCGGAAGAGGTTGTTATACCACCGACGTCTTCACTTGGTGAGAGGGGAGGAGTGGGGGGGCGGGGGAGAGACCAGGGGAGAGGAGGAGAAGGAGAGGGAGAGGACAGGGGTGTAAGGAAGGAGGGAGGGAGGGAAGAGGAGAGAGAACAGGGGCAGGGGTGTAAGAAAGGAGGGAGAGGGAGAGGAAGAGGACAGTAAGGAGGAGGGAGGAGGGAGAAACCAGGAGAGGAGAGGGAGAGGAAAGGACAGTAAGGAGGAGGGAGGGAGGGAGAAACCAGGAGAGGAGAGGGAGAGGGAGAAGCTAGGGATAGGGGCATAAGGAGGAAAGAGGGAAGGAGAGACCGAAGGAGAAAGGAAAGGGAGAGGAGAGAGAACACGGATAGGGGCGTAAAGAAAGAGGAAGAGGAGTGAGAGAGGAGCGAGAGGAAGAAGGGAGGAGGGGGTGGGGAGAGTGGGGAGGGTGGGGAGTGGGGTTGCAGAAGGAGTGGGGAGTGGGGAAGGGGAAGGGAGGGAGAGTCACCACCTGTCAATTTCCTCCGTGTTGATGACAAAGTTGTGGACATGGGAGGAAACGTCTTGCTAAGTTAAAGACAATCCTCTGCTGTTGCTTCCATGATAGATACACTGCTCAGGACACGCAAGGGAAGGAAGGAAAAAAAGGGGGGAAAACGCAAGAAGGAGAGAAAGAAAAAGAGAAGAAACGCAAGAAGGAGAGAAAGAAAAAGAGAAGAAATGCAAGAAGGAAAGAAAAGGGAAGAAATACAAGAAGGAAGAAGGAAAAGAAAGAAACAAGAAGAAGGAGAGAAGAAAAAGAGAAGAAAGTACAAGAAGAAGAGAGAAAAAGAAGAAGGATATAAGAAGGAGAGAAAGAAAAAGGGAAGAAATACAAGAATACAAGAGAGAAAGAAAAAGAAGAAATAGAAGAAGGAGAGAAAGAAAAAGAGAAGAAAGACAAGAAGAAGGAGAGAAAAAAAGAAGAATTACAAGAAGAAGGAGAAAAAGAAAAAGAGAAGAAATACAAGAAGGGAGAAAGAAGAATAGAAGAAATGCAAAAAGAAGGAGAGAAAAAATAGAAAATAGAAGAAGGAGAGAAAGAAAAAAAGAAGAAATGCAAGAAGAAGGAGAGAAAGAAAAAGAGAGAAAAAAATGAAATGATGAAAGAAGGAGAGATAGAAGAAACAAACAGAAAGAATGATAAAGGAGAGAAAGAAAAAGAGGGAAAAAATTATTATGAAAGAAGGAAGAAACAAACAAAAAGATTATAAAAAGAGAGAGAGAAGAAAATAAGAAAAACAAAGTGATAATGAAGAAAGAAGAGAAAGAAGAAGCAAACAAAAAAATGGTAAAAGGAGATAAAGAAAGAAATAAAAAAAAAGATGATGAAAGAAGGAGAGAAAGAAAATCAAAGAAATAAACAAAAAGATGGTGACGGAAGGAGAGATAGAGAAAGAAAACAAAAATACGATGAAAGGGGAGAGTAAAAAAAAAAAGAATAAGGTGAAGGAAAGAGAAAAAAGAAAAGAAAAAGAAAACATAATAATGAAAGAAGGAGAGAAAGAAGAAGAAAAAATAAAGCAAAAAAAAAAAAAAAAAAATCCTGAAAGGAAAGTAAATAGAAATAAAAAGAAGAAAATAAAAGAACAAATAAAACGAAAAAAGAAAAGAAGTAGAAAAGAGGGATAAAATAGGCGAAAAAAATAAAAAATAAAGAAAAGAGGACAGCGCAGAAATAGTAAAAGAGAAAATGAAAAGAATAAGAAAAAATAAGTGATAATTTTACAGTCAAGAAAGAAAGAAAGAAAAAACAAAAGTATTTCCTTCACCTTCCCATTTCTCTTCCTTCTGTTCTCCTATTCTCTTCTTCTCCTTCTATTCCGTTATTCGCTTTTTTTCTCTCTCTCTTCTTTTTTCCGCTTTCTCTATTCCCTCTCTTTTATTTTCCTTTCCTTATCACTATCAATATTGAAATAATCGTCAATTTGATTTATTTTTAATGATAAGTACGATGATAACGATTGTGATTATCATGATAAGGCTGTTGATAATAACAATAATAATCATTAAATTAATAATAGTAACACTGGTAAGAGCAATAACATTAATGATGATGATTATGATGATAATGGTGGCTATAACAATAATGCAGATAGTAATGATACAAAATAATAATAACAATGATGATAATAATGATAATAATAATAACTGTAACATGATAATGATAATAATAATAACTGTAAAATCAGTGCTACGAACAACAATGATAACAACAATGATGAAAATCATTATAGTAATGAAAATAATGATAATAATAGTAGTGATAATGTTGGTAATAACAATGATAATGATTATGATAATGATATAAGGATATTGGTAGTGGCGGTAGTAATAGTAACAATGAGAATAATATAATAATGATAATAATCACAACAGTAATGATGGTAATAACAAAAGCAACAATAATAAAATAATAAAAAACAATAATGATAACATAAGGATAATATCGGTAGCAGTAATACTGCTAATAATAAATGCGGTTTTCGTGCTAACAGTAACACTAAATAATAACACGTCCCACCCCCCACCCCCACAATAACCGCTAAAAAAAATCCTCCATACACCTTTCTTCGCTCTCTATCTCTGTTCGTTCTCTCTTCTTATCTCTCTCTCTCTCTCTCTCTTCTCACACACATCACAACAACACAACACACACACACCACACCTCTCGTTTCTACACACACACACACACACACACACATCTCTTTCTCACACACACACACACACACACACACTCACACACACACACACACGCCGAACAGACAAACGCACGCACATTTTCCCCTTCAGATACACATCCACACCTCTTTGCTCTCGGCAAGGAAGTAAGTAAGCTCGAAGCTCCTCTTGGCTAATGGGAAGTTTGTCGTGCGGTGCGGTGGCGGCGGCTGGTTCTGAAGTTCCTGTGACATCTTCGCCTCG
>NW_020870014.1:304888-324888 GCF_003789085.1 Penaeus vannamei
GGAGTGACCTAAGGAATAAATTCTTAAATTGCTCTCTAAATTTCCAAACCGTGGCCATACATTACTATTCTGGCAGCCGTATGTGTCGAGGGAACGGATAAGAAGCAAACCCACAATAATAAATTAAAAATTACAAGAGTCAAGTAGAGATAACATTAAGGAAAATTATCGGTAGGCGAGTAATTACTGCTTGAGATAGAGATAAAATGCCGGTTCTTACGAGGACTACCAGAGTAACAAACTAATTATGATCTACATCGTCTACTTCTTATTAAGACTTTGTGAAATTTTTGGTTCCGACACCCTTCCTCTTACCACACCAATCTCCCAAATTACTCCTTTTATTATTAAATTATATTTAAGTATATACCATCGACACAATTCTCTCTCTAAGTCGGCTGACAAAGCCTTGTCATTCACTAGACATATCACTTTACAGACACTCACCATAATCGTCTTCACTTTCTCTCCCCTTTCGTTTCTCTCTCTCGGCGCAGCGCGACTTCTCGTCGTTCCCGTCACACTTATTGTCTGGTTGTCGTTCGCACAAAAAGAGTGACTTTTGGCTCGGAAATCAAACCCATCAGATCTGTAACATTACAGCACGTATGTGTTTCCTGCACTTACCGACCACCCCTGAACTGAACACCACTTTCATTCTCCGAAGCAACAAATCCCAGCGACAACCACCAAAACAACATCGACGTGGAGCAACAGGCATGCAGTTCTGCCGTCATCCACAACACACACACAACACCCACACAGGCGTGGTCGCCAACTGCCACAACAAGTGCAGAGGCAAGAAGGTCACGTTACGAAAGCAACGAGCAGGAGCAAAGGCAGCAGCGACAGAAAGGAGAGACGTCTGTTCTTCACTAGCAGACAAAAGGGGGGAGGGAGTAACAGGTAAGAATGGATGGTATGAGGAAGAGAAAAGGAAAAGTGAGAGGGTTGGATGAGGAGCACAACGCGTAACAAGACAAAATAAGCGGCGGAACGATGACGGTGCGAAGCAAATTTCCCCCTTCAGAAAGAGCACATCGCAACACACCTCCTTTGCTCGGACAAGGAAGTAAAGTGTCGAAAGCGGCATCATATGGCTAGAGAGGTGGAGGATGGAGAAGATTTTGTCTGTGAGCGGTGATGTCTGGAAGAGAGATGAGGTCAAGAGATGCGGCCTGAGTGAACTGAAAAGTTGACAAATAAAGTGAGCGAGCTTCAAAGGACTGGCAGGTTACGGTAAAGAAAAGCAACGCCTCAGCGGATAGGATCCCGGCCGTTCGAGTGTAGTGGCTGTGAGAAGAGAAGGGAACGGGGAGGAGGGAGGGGGAAGGAGGGATGAGAGGGGGGCGGGGAGGGAGAGTAAATGGACGGGGAAGAGTGGAAGGTGTTGGGGGAAAGGGAGGTGGGAGGGAAATAGGTGTGTGTGGAGAAGGAGGGGTATAGGTAGAGAGAGGGAAGAAGGTGGGATTTGGGAGAAGGATGAGGAGAGAGATAAGGGTGGAAAGGGACCTTTTGTAGGATACGGGCTTTGGGGGGGGTGGAGGGACAATTTGAGGACGGGTATAAAGGGAGATGGGGAAGGCGGAGAGGGGATTGGAGAGGGATAGGCTGTAGGTCGATTTAACCAGGTATTGGGGGAAGAGGTATTACGTGGGGGGAGGGAGGAGGGGGGGAGGGGGGGGAAAGGGGAAGGGGAGAATGAGGAAGTGGTTGGGGGGGGAGGAGGGGGAGGGGAGGGAAGAGCGGGGAGCGGGAGGCTTGGAGGGAATGGTTGGGGGAATTGGAGGAAAGCCGGATGGCGTAGGAGGGGCTGGGGAGAGGGGAAGGGTGGGGCGAACATAATGGAGGGAGTCCTTGAGGTTTTTGCGTTGGTTTGTTAATGGGAGGGAGAGGAGGTTGTTTCTTATTATTTTTATTGGATGGGTGAGTGGGTGGTGTTTTTTTTGTTTATATTTTGTTAGGAAGCTTGTTTGTTTGTTTGAATTTATCTGTCCTCCTCGTGGGAATTATATATATTCATTTCTAAAGTGATTTATCTATCTGTTCAACTGAAGTGCAGGTGCTGTCTGTCGAAACTAATCTGTCCACTAGTCTCTTAGGGAGTCAGGGTGGCGACGGAACTTTGTGTGTCGTGATATATTAAGGATATCATACATACATTCCATTTACAATATATAATAAGGTCATTTACTTCATATAGTAATCTGGAAGTCCTTACTTATTATATTATTATACCTATATAAATTTAGATATTATATGATGGGTCGGAGTTAATAATATTATATCGAATCTATCTATATATGTATATATGTATATTTGTCAATTAATGTTCTATTACAATTAAACATATTATAATACTTACAGTTTCTATATTATATCTCTATTCTATATCTTAACTATAATTATGTACTAATAAAATATACATATATATACTATAAATATATATAATATAATATATTCATATTATATCTTAATATACTATATATATATATTATATATATTAATATAACATTTATACATCAGTAGCATGTTACACATGATTATATATATATTATAATTAATATATATTATATATATAATACTATAAGTACTATATATTATATATATATATATTTAACTATATTATAGATATAATATATATATATATATATTACTTATAATATATATATATATTATATACCTATATATATGTATATGTATATATGTGCATTCTGTCTGAAATTAATACATAAAATCATAACTATAAATATATATGTACGATTAAGTATATGTATGTGCATATATATGTAAATATATATATATATATAATATATATATATAGTATCAATAATTTATATATATATTATATTATATACATATATTCTATATTAGTTATTACATAATTTGTTATTCTAATTTACTATAAATATATATACATATATATATATATATATAATATATATATATATGGAAGATATGTATGAATATCATATTTTTTGGCATTGCATATATATATGATATAATTAATAAGTATAGATTCCTTGCTGAATGTGCTTAATACATACATACAATATATATATAAATATATATATATATCTATTATATATATACTATCATATCATATATATATATATATATATATTATATTATATATAATATATAATTATATATAATATATATATATATATATATATATATATACACGAGAGAGAGAGAGAGAGAGAGAAGAACTAGGTAGATTGAAGATAGATCATAGAAATGGATAGGAAGACAGATACACACACACACACACACACAAACACACAACAACACACACACATCACACACAACCACACACACATACCACACACCACGCACAGCACACACACACAACACCGCACACACCACACACACACACACACACACACACAACACACACACACATATTAATAATATATATATATTAATTATATAATATATATATATAGTATAGATAATATATATATTATATACTATATATATATCTATCATCTATCTAATCTATCTCCTCTCTTATATTAATAAGTATATATATATATATATATATATATATATAATATATATACTATATATATATAAATTATAATAATAACTACTACATTTGCCATGGCTACTCCAGTATTCCACAGAAACCAATTATAATATGTCACCCAAATTTTCTGAAAATGCCTTAATATACAACAACTTAACAAACGCGTTTATGCACTTGGGATTAAACTCATTGCTTTGTTGAAAGTGTGCCAAGATATACAACGTTCGTATAAATATTCTTAGACATTAACCTTTTACTCTAGGCTGTTGATGAAAATGATAATAATCATTAAATTAATAATAGTAACATTGATAAGAGCAATAACATTAATGATGATGATCATGATGATAATGTGGCTATGATGATAATGCAGATAAGACATTAGACATTAACCTTCTCTACTCCTATAAATAAATGATGAGAAAGAGGTGGCATATTGCAATGTAAATCTTAGCAATGAATATTATAAGAATCAAGACAAGGAATACTCTCTGTTACTATTCCATGTTCAAGCTTAACTCTACACCCTCCTTTCCTACTGATTATAGGCAATAATTATTATAGAATAAAATAAAACAAAAGTGAGACGAGATTCAAGGAGTCACCCACAATCCCTTGGCAATTTTCCGGTATTTTGTAACAATAAGTAATCGGTACTTCTCTTCTATCTCGATTTATTATTCTTTTTCTTACAATTTGTTCTAGCATATAATTTCACTCTCAATCTATTCTTTGATACCATTGTAACTCTCCTTTGACTAATTTGGTTGCTGTATCCACCCCCCCCCCCCAAAAAAAAAAAAAAAAAAAAAAAAAAAAAAAAAAAAATATATAATATTATATATATATATATATATATATAATATATTAAATGATAAATAATAAATAAGTAAATAAAATTAGATGAACAAATAAAAAATAATAAAAAATAATTATTATTATTATTTCCCAACAACAAGGAGTGGCATTACCTCCTTTTCAATTTTTCTTTTCTCTGGGCATGGGACAAGACCAGGACGTCGCTTCAACAATCTCAATTCTATACACAGGGATTCCATAATCCTGTTAATTCATTTATCAAGCATTGCAATCTGTAATATCAGGATAAAACACGACTTTTAATAGCATCACTTAACATACGAGAGCAGGATGTTGTGTGAGAGGGGTGACAATATCCCAGTTATTACTTTCCCTCCATTAAATCATAAACATTTAAACAAACCAACTATTTATTAATGATTCTTATAATTTACTCTATCATTCATAACTTTTACTATATTGATATGCCTTTAGATTGCGTTAACAAACGTTTCCAGTGGGGTCCATATATATTTTAGAACTAATGCAAAATATGACAAAATTTAGTGCACCTATTAAAAAATATGCAAGACTGATAAATAACTGAAGAAACAACAAATACATGAAACAAAGTGGAAACATCCGTCAATAATGCAATACCTAGTATCGCACCTGTCATTTGCATGCTAAATCAAATCCGGGAATTACAGGTACAACTTCGTTATCGTTATCAAGTATGATGTTTGTTGGAGTGTGGGTCGTAATGTCAATATTATGTTGATTTCCGTGCACTAATTGGCCTAGCACTGGTTATAGTGGGGGTATACGTGGAGTGGCAGAGATTTGAGGCCTTATATATGTTTTTTACTGCATTATTATATATATAGATGAATAATATACATACATATATTATATATATATATATATATATATATATAATATATATATATATAATATGTATGTGTGTGTTTGTGTGTGTGTGTGTGTGTGTGTGTGTGTGTGTGTGTGTGTGCTGTGTGTGTGTGTGTGTGTATATATATATACATATATATATATATATATATATATATATATATATATATATATATATAATTATATATTATATATACATATATAATATATACTTACAAACAAACACACTCAGGTACACACGTCCGTCCATGGCAGCGCGTGTGAAACCGTGTGTACAAGCGCAGCCCCTCATTACGGCGCACACGTAGCCGCCCCAACGCCGCCCATGTGTGTCAGGAGATGGATCGCTCTCGGCCTCGTTTATGTATCCGCGACAAGGAGCGAATATTTAGAGGCGGAAAGTCGCTCGCCAGACCGCTAATGCCTGAGTCTCGAGGGCCAGCAGACAACGTGAGGCGTGGGGCGGTTTTGAGTGCGCGGGGGCGTGAGGTTCCGGTGTTTGGGGGGGGGGGGGGTATTTCCCTGGTGGGCGTGAGTGGTGTGGGGGGGGGGTTGAGGTGGGGGCGTGGGTGGGGGTGAAGGGTGGGCGGCATTTGGAGACCGGGTGTTTGGGTGTGTCTGTGAAGGAGGAAGGAGAAAAATTGGGCGGTGTTGGAGAGATGGGCGTCGAAAAAGGTAAATGTGGGCGTGTTTTAGAGAGAAATCTTGGATTTCTTTTTCCTCGTGAGTCGTGGTACGTTGATGAACGAAAGAAAAAAAGGGAGGAGGGAAAGAGAGGTAGAGAGAGGGAAAAGAGTGATAGAAAGAAAACAGAGAGAGGAGAGAGAGAGAGAAGAGGGAGAGTATCAAACAAAAAGAGAGAGAGAGACAGACAGAAAAAAAAGACAATAACACTGACAGATAGACAAAAAACATAAGAAAGAGGGGATAGAAAAAATAGAGCGAAAAAAGAAAGAGACACGTAGAAAGAGAAAAACATAGCGAGAGAGAGGAAGAAAGAAGGTAGAAAGACAAGCGAGACAGACAGAGAGGGGAGAGAGAAAGAAGATAAATAAAAGGATAGCAGAAAAGACGTCAGCAAGATTGAGTATGAGAAGTGGTCGTAGGTAAATAAAAGACGATGGTTGAGGCAGACAAGAGAGCCGTGGAAGAAGTGGTTGAGCTCTCATCACGCCCTCCCCCCCCCCAACCAACCCCAACCCCACCCGCGCCCAACCCCAATCACCAGCACCACCCACACCTACACCCACAACCTATGTCCCTAATCCCATACTGTGTACCCAAACACCACCCACCCACACTGTAACCACCCATTCACCCACCCACACTGAAACCACCATTCACCCACTCTGAAACCACCCAACCACACCACGTCACCTCCACTTGTAACACCTACACCTACTCTCTACACCCCCTCCCCCTCGCCTCCCATCCACCCCCCCCCTCCCAACCCCCCAAAAAAAAAAAAAAAATCATCAACCACAATACACCTACCAAAAAAAAAAAAAAAAAAAAAAAGATATAAAAACACACACAAAGAAAGAAGAAAAAAAATGAGAATAAAAGAAGAAAAAAAAAAAGAAAGACAGAAAGAAAGAGAGAAAAAAAATAAAAAAGAAGACTGCAGACAAATTGTGATGTTTTATGGCCCGGACTGCGAGCACTTTCCTTGCGCAGGACACAGTGCTCGGTAATTGTGCAAATTATGGTCAGGAAATATACAAACATGGACTTCCTGAGGCGGAGAAGGAGCGAGGATCTGTCGCGGCGAAGGAGGGAGGAGAGAAGGACACGAAGGNAACAACAAAGGAGTGGGCATTACCTCCTTTCAATTTTTTCTTTTCTGGCATGGGACAAGACCAGACGTCGCTTCAACAATCTCAATTCTATACACAGGGATTCCATAATCCTGTTAATTCATTTATCAAGCATTGCAATCTGTAATATCAGGATAAAACACGACTTTTAATAGCATCACTTAACATACGAGAGCAGGATGTGTGAGAGGGTGACAATATCCCAGTTTATTACTTTCCCTCCATTAAATCATAAACATTTAAACAAACCAACTATTTATTAATGATTCTTATAATTTACTCTATCATTCATAACTTTTACTATATTGATATGCCTTTAGATTGCGTTAACAAACGTTTCCAGTGGGGTCCATATATATTTTAGAACTAATGCAAAATATGACAAAATTTAGTGCACCTATTAAAAAATATGCAAGACTGAGAAATAACTGAAGAAACAACAAATACATGAAACAAAGTGGAAACATCCGTCATTAATGCAATACCTAGTATCGCACCTGTCATTTGCATGCTAAATCAAATCCGGGAATTACAGGTACAACTTCGTTATCGTTATCAAGTATGATGTTTGTTGGAGTGTGGTCGTAATGTCAATATTATGTTGATTTCCGTGCACTAATTGGCCTAGCACTGGTTATAGTGGGGGTATAAGTGGAGTGTCAGAGATTTGAGGCCTTATATATGTTTTTTACTGCATTATTATATATATAGATGAATAATATACATACATATATATATATATATAATATATATAATATAATATATATATATATGTGTGTGTGTGTGTGTGTGTGTGTGTGTGTGTGTGTGTGTGTGTGTGTGTGTGGTGTGTGTGTGTGTGTGTTGTGGTGTGTGTGTGTGTGTGTGTGTGTGTGTGTGTGTGTGTATATATATATATATATATATATATATATTATATATTATATATATATATATATAATATATATGTATATATATATATATTATATATATATATATATATATATATATGAATATATATACATATATAATATTACTTACAAACAAACACACTCAGGTACACACGTCCGTCCATGGCAGCGCGTGTGAAACCGTGTGTACAAGCGCAGCCCCTCATTACGGCGCACACGTAGCCGCCCCAACGCCGCCCATGTGTCAGGAGATGGATCGCTCTCGGCCTCGTTTATGTATCCGCGACAAGGAGCGAATATTTAGAGGCGGAAAAGTCGCTCGCCAGACCGCTAATGCCTGAGTCTCGAGGGCCAGCAGACAACGTGAGGCGTGGGGCGGTTTTGAGTGCGCGGGGGCGTGAGGTTCCGGTGTTTGGGGGGGGGGGGGGGTATTTCCCTGGTGGGCGTGAGTGGTGTGGGGGGGGTTGAGGTGGGGGCGTGGGTTTGGGGGTGAAGGGTGGGCGGCATTTGGAGACCGGTGTTTGGGTGTGTCTGTGAAGGAGGAAGGGAGAAAAATTGGGCGGTGTTGGAGAGATGGGCGTCGAAAAAGGTAAATGTGGGCGTGTTTTAGAGAGAAATCTTGGGATTCTTTTTTCCCTCGTGAGTCGTGGTACGTTGATGAACGAAATAAAAAAAAAAAAGGGAGGGAGGGAAAGAGAGGTAGAGAGAGGGAAAGAGTGATAGAAAGAAACAGAGAGGGAGAGAGAGAGAGAGAGAAGAGAGGGAGAGTATCAACAGAAAAGAGAGAGAGAGAGAGACAGACAGAAAAAAAGAGACAATAACACTGACAGATAGACAAAAAACATAAGAAAGAGGGAGATAGAGAAAATAGAGCGAAAAAAGAAAGAGACACGTAGAAAGAGAAAACATAGCGAGAGAGAGGAAGAAAGAGGTAGAAAGACAAGCGAGACAGACAGAGAGAGGGGAGAGAGAAAGAAGATAAATAAAAGGATAGCAGAAAAGACGTCAGCAAGATTGAGTATGAGAAGTGGTCGTAGGTAAATAAAAGACGATGGTTGAGGCAGACAAGAGAGCCGTGGAAGAAGTGGTTGAGCTCTCATCACGCCCCTCCCCCCACCCCAACCCCACCCCAACCCCACCCGCGCCCAACCCCAATCACCAGCACCACCCTTCACCTACACCCACAACCTATGTCCCTAATCCCATACTGTGTACCCAAACACCACCCACCACACTGTAAACCACCCATTCACCCACCCACTGAACCACCCATTCCCACTCTGAAACCACCCAACCACCCACCACGTCACCTCCACTTGTAACCCTACACCTACTCTCTACACCCTCCCCCTCGCCTCCCATCCACCCCCCCCCTCCCAACCCCCCCAAAAAAAAAAAATCATCAACCACAATACACCTACCTAAAAAAAAAAAAAAAAAAAAAAAGATATAAAAACACACAAATAAGAAGAAGAAGAAAAAAAAATGAGAAAAAGAAGAAAAAAGAAAGAAGACAGAAAAGAAAGAGAGAAAAATAAATAAAAAAGAAGACTGCAGACAAATTGTGATGTTTATGGCCCGGACTGCGAGCACTTTCCTTGCGCAGGACACAGTGCTCGGTAATTGTGCAAATTATGGTCAGGAAATATACAAACATGGACTTCCTGAGGCGGAGAAGGAGCGAGGGATCTGTCGCGGCGAAGGAGGGAGGAGAGAAGGACACGAAGGAACTGGGGGTGAGAGAAAGGGGGAGGGGGAGAGGGGGGAGGGGGGAGGAGAGAAGGACACGAAGGAACTGGGGTTGAGAGAAAGGAGCAAGGGATCTGTCGCGGCGAAGGAGGGAGGAGAGAATACACGAAGGAACTGAGGGTGAGAGAAAGGGGGGGAGGAGGAGAAGGACACGAAGGAACTGGGGTTGAGAGAAAGGGGGAGGGGGAGGGGGGAGGAGGGAGGAGAGAAGGACACGAAGGAACTGGGGTTGAGAGAAAGGGGGGAGAGGGGGAGGAGGAGAGAGAAGGACACGAAGGAACTGAGGGTGAGGGGAAAGGGGGGAGGGGGAGAGGGGGAGGAGGGAGGAGAGAAGGACACGAAGGAACTGGGGTTGAGAGAAAGGGGGGGGGGGAGGGGGGAGAGGGAGAGAAGGACACGAAGGAACTGGGGTTGGAGAAAGGGGGGGAGAGGGGAGGAGGGAGGAGAGAAGGACACGAAGGAACTGGGGTTGAGAGAAAGGGGGAGAGAGGGAGGAGAGAAGGAAGACGAAGGAACTGGGGTTGAGAGAAAGGGGGGAGAGGGGGAGGAGGGGAGGAGGAAGGACACGAAGGAACTGGGGTTGAGGAGAAAGGGGGAGAGGAGGGAAGGAGAGAAGGACACGAAGGAACTGAGTGGTGAGAGAAAGGGGGGTGAGGGGGAGAGGGTAGGGTAGGGAGGCTATTTGGGTGCGAGGGAAGAGAACGAGGGGGGAAAGAGAGGGGGAGGGGGAGGAAGGGAGGCTATTTTGGTATGAGGGAGAGAAAGGGGGGGAGGCCATGTTGGTGTGAGGGAGAGAAGGGGGGTACGGGGTGGCTATTTTGGTGTGAGGGAGAAGGGGGGGAGGAAGGGAGGGCTATTTTTGGTGTGAAGGGAGAAGAGAACCATGTTGGTGTGAGGGAGAGAAAGGGGGAAAGGGAGGGAGGCCATGTTGGTGTGAGGAGGACAGAGGGGGAGAGGGGGTTGAGGGATGAAGGGATACATGTGCTTGTATATCTTTTTTATTGATTAATCTATTTATTTTATCTTATTTTTCGTATCTTTTTATATTCCTCATTTTTTTTTTTTTTTTATCTTTTTGTGTTTGTGTTCGTGTGTATGTGTGTGGTGTGAGTGTCTGTGTGTGTGTGTGTGTGTGAGTGTCTGTGCGTGTGTGTGTGTGTGTGTGTGTGTGTTAGTATTATATAAGTATAACAATATGAGAATACACATTGCTATTAATATTAGTATTCCCATCACTAATGATATTGTAATTATCATCATTATCATTAGATAGTAGCATCAGGATTGCTATGATATTAGATACGTTAACCAACACCATCACCACCACCATCATCACCCAACGACCCAATCACCACAACCGCCTCATCACCACACCACCCCATCACCACTATCACCACAACCACCTCATCAACAACACCAACCCCCACCACCACCATCACCACAACCACCACCAACCAACACCCCATCACCACCATCAACACCACCACCAACTCACCAACCATCACCACACCCACCACCCACATCACCACAACCGTTCTCATCACCACACCACACCACCACCATCACCAAACCACAATCACACCACCCTCATCACCACCACTACCATCATCATCCCCATTCACCCATAAACTTCCTGTTACGCCCTCCCTCCCTCCCCCTCCCCCCTTCCCCTTCCCTTTCAGTGCCACCATCATCACAAAAATGTTACAATGATTCTGTGTTCTGTAATCAATACAAAATTGCCAAAACAATTTCTATCTATTCAACCCCCCACCACCCCCCCCACCCCACCCCACTCCACCCCCCCGCGCCCCGCCCTTATCGTTAAAGTTAAACGCCGTGTTGTATTCTGAAACTACACTTAACTGCCACTTAAGCTTCTTGTGAAATTCCTTACAGTTACTTGTTTTGCTGTTTACTGGATACTGCTTGTATGTTTTTTTTTTTTTTTTTTTTTTTTTTTTTTTTTTTTTTTTTTTTTTTTTACTTAGTCTTTATCTTTTTTGTTTATATAGTTGGTATCATTTCTTTTCTTATTTATGTTGTTTGTATTTGTATTCCGTTGTTTGTATTTCATTCATGAGCTCAGAACGTGGCTTATAATTTTTTTTATTAGATTGGTAAACTATTAGTCTTTTTTCAAAATAATTATCAAACAGCAATAGATTGATTATGATTGCATATGATATATATAATAATACATACATACTACATATATATATATTATATATATATATATATATATATATATATATATATATATATATAATGATATGATTAATGCTAATAATGATGATATAATAGTAATAATAATGATAATAGTGAAAATAGTAATAATGATAATGATAATAATAGCAATAATAATGAAACATAATGTCAATAATGGTAATAATGATAATGTCAGTGACAATAAGGATGATGAGAGAATGATAGTTATCATAATGATAACAATGATAAAAATGATTATGATTACTTAATAGTAATGGTAATAATATAGGTGATAATAATAATAATAACATTAATTACAACAAAAATGATATAATGATAGTGATGATGATGATAAGTAATAAATGATGATAATCATGAGTAAGATAATGACAATGATAATAGCAATAACAAAATAACAATGATAATGATAATGATAATGATGATAATGATAGTAATAGTAATGATATGATAACAATAATGCTAACAGTAACAGTAATAATAACAATAATGATAATGATAAAGATACTAGTAATACCAATAATAGTATTAACAATAATAACGATAATAATAATAATAATAGTAATAGCAACAATACCAAAAATAAAAATGATAATAATGACAGTGATTATGATAATAATAGAGATACTTATCTGTAACAAGGTTAGCAATGAAGATGCTAAAAATGGATAATAATTCCCAAAATAACACGAATATCCCTTCATACTTTCAAGCCTTTTAAGATCAAATTAGCTTTTCTTGATAATAGCCAGGCGATATCGGAGCAGATCTGACACTTAAGGAAATGCTAACTGGCAACTGCGTAGCTTATTGATGTTGCCATATGAGAGAGAAAGATTTTTTTTTTTTTTTTTTTTTTAATATCGGGAAGAGGAGGAGGGATGAGGAAGAGGAGAAAGAGGGGGAGGAGGAGAATGAAGAAGTGGAAGAAGAATAAAATGAAGAAGAGGAAGGGGGAAGACGATATAAAAGAAGAAGAAGGTAAAGTGAGAAAACAATGAGGAGGAGCGCAACAACAACAACAACAAAAAAGTGGATGATGAAGAGGAAAATAAAGAGAAGAAAAAGAAATAAGGAGGAGAGGAGGAGGAGGAGGAGGTGAAGAAAGAGGAGAAGGACGAAAAGGAGAAAATGAAAAGGATGAAATAACAAAACAAGGAGAAAAACTAAGGAAGGAACAAATATAGGATGACAAGACGAAGAGAGTTTGAAGAAACGAGAGAAAATAGATGACAGTGTATGAAAATGTATTGATAGGCAACTGGGAATGCCTCAGTATGCAAAGGCACATACACGCACACACATACACACACATATATATAGATAAATAGATAGACTGATAGATAGATACATATAGATAGATAGATAAATAGGAAAATATAGGTAATTATAGATATAGATAGATAGATAGGGAGATATAGATAGATATAGATATACAGATATACATATTCATACACACATACAGAAAGATAGATAGATATAGATACGCATATATACATATGTTAGTGTGTGTATGTAGGAGAGAAGGGTAAGGGATGAGAGAGAGAGAGAGAGAGACGAGAGAGAGAGAGAGAGAGGAGAGAGGAGAAGAGGAGAGAGAGAGAGAGAGAGAGAGAGAGAGAGAGAGAGAGAGAGATTAAGAGAAACAGAAAAAAGAGGGATGTATTACATGATGTATTGTTATTATTTTCTAAATACCATTGTCTTCATTTCTAATCATGAACTTGCTTATACTTTTTCTTTGAATTTCATTCACTATCCTTTTCATGTGTTCTTCCCTTTCTTCTTTTTTTCCGATTCATTCTTTTTCCTTTTTCCCTTTCTATCCATTTAACCTTTCTCTCAACCTTTTCTTTTTTCTCATCTATTTTTTTTTCTCTCTCTCTTTCTTTTACTTTTCCATTTCTCTTATTTCCTCCTTCTCTTTTCCCTATTTTCCCCTTTCTCTTATTCCCTCCTTCTCTTTCTCTTTTTCCATATTTTCCCCCTTTCTCTCAACCTTTTCTATTTTCATCTATCCTTTTCTCTCTCTCATTCTTTTACTTTTCTATTTCTCTTATTTCCTCCTTCTCTTTTCCCTATTTTTCCACTTTCTCTCATTCCCTCCTTCTCTTTCTCTTTTTCCCTATTTTTCCCCCTTTCTCTACTTCTCTTCCCATTCCCTTCTCCTCCCTCCTCCCCACTCTTCCTCTCTTATTCCCTCCTTCTCTTTCTCTTTTTCCCCCTTTCTCTACTTCTCTTCCCCATTCCCTTCCTCCTCCTCCTCCTCACCACTCTTCCTCTCTTATTCCCTCCTTCTCTTTCTATTTTCCCCCCTTTCTCTACTTCTCTCTCCATTCCCTCCTCCTCCCTCCTTCTCACCACCCTTCCCTCCATCCTTCATCCTCTCCCAACATAAACCACAAGCTCCCAAGACCTCTGCAATTGCACGCAGCCAATACGAGCATCCGTTACGCCGCCGCCTCGTTGCAGACCGTAGGAAACCGACCGATGCAACAACAACTGCAACAACAACTGCAACAGCAACTGCAACAACAACTGCAACAACAACAACTGCAACAACAACTGCAACAACAACTGCAACAGTAACTGCAACAACAACTGCAACAACAACAACTGCAACAACAACTGCAACAATAACTGCAACAGCAACTGCAACAACTGCAACAACAACTGCAACAATAACTGCAACAATAACTGCAACAACAACTGCAACAACTGCAACAACAACTGCAACAACAACTGCAACAATAACTGCAACAACAACTGCAACAACAACTGCAACAACAACTGCAACAACAACTGCAACAACAACTGCAACAACTGCAACGACAACTGCAACAACAAACTGCCAAACAACAACTGCAACAACAACTGCAACAACAAACTGCAACAACAACTGCAACAAACAACTGCAAACAACAACTGCAACAAACAACTGCAAACAACAACTGCAACAACAACAACTGCAACAACAACTGCAAACAACTGCAACAACAACTGCAACTGCAACAACAACTGCACAACAACTGCAAGCAACTGCAACAACAACTGCAGCAACAAACAACTTGCAACAACAACTGCAACAACAACTGCAACAATAAAACTGCCAACAATAACTGCAACAACTAACTGCAACAACAAATGCAACAACACAACTGCAAACAAATGCAACAAAAATGCACAACAACTGCAACAACAACAACTACAACTGCAACAACAACTGCAACAACAACTGCAACAACAAATGCAACAACAAATGCAACAACAAATGCAACAATGCAACAACAACTGCAACAACAACTGGAACAACAACTGTAACAACAACTGCAACAACAACTGCAACAACAACCGCACAACAAACTGCAACAACAACTTGCAACAACAACAACTGCAACAACAACTGCAACAACAACTGCAACAACAACTGCAAACAACAACTGCAACAACAACTGTAACAACACTGCAACAACACTGCAACACGCAACAACAACTGCAACAACAACTGTAACAACAACTGCAACAACAACTGCCAACAACAACGCAACAACAACTGCAACAACAACTGAACAACAACTGCAACAACAACTGCAACAACAACTGGAACAAACAACAACAACAACTGCAACAACAACTGTAACAACAACTGCAACAACAACTGCAACAACAACAACAACAACTGCAACAACAACTGTAACAACAACTGCAACAACAACTGCAACAACAACCGCAACAACAACTGCAACAACAACTGGAACAACAACTGCAACAACAACTGCAGCATCATTAATAAAATGTCTGGGGGTTAATTGGCGGGGGTCTAAAGGCGATCATCTTCGCTCTTTTGGCCGGATGGATGAGGGAAATGGGTGGGGGGGGAGGGGGAAGAAGAAGGAGAGGAGGGGAGGAGGAGGAGGAGGGAGAGAGGGGAGGGAGTTGGGTGGGTGACCGGATGGATGAGGAAAGTGGGGGGGGGGGGGGAGAAGAGGGAGGAGGGGGGAGGGGAGGAAGGGGAGAGAGGGGAGGAAGTGGGTGGGTGACCGGATGGATGAGGAAAAATGGGGTGGGGGAGGGGGAAGAAGGAGGAGGAGGAGGTAGAGAGGGGAGGGAAGTGGGTGGGGACCGGATGGATGAGGAAAGTGGGGTGGAAGGGGGGGGGAAGAAGAGGGAGGAGGGAGGGGAGGAAGGGGAGAGAGGGGAGGGAAGTGGGGTGGGTGACCGGATGGATGAGAAAAAGAGCGGAGGAGGAGAGGGAAGAAGAAGGAGGAGGAGGAGGAGGAGGAAGGGGGAGGAAGTGGGTGGTTGACCGGATGGATGAGGAAAGGGGGGGGAGAGGGGCGGAAGAAAAAGGAGGAGGGGGGAGGAAGGGGAGAGGGGGAGGGAAGTGGGGTGGGTGACCGGATGTATGAGAAAAGAGGGGAGGAGGGGAGAGGGGAAGAAGGAGGAGGAGGATGGGGAGAGAGGGGAGGGAAGTGGGGTGGGTGACCGGATGGATGAGAAAAGGGGGGGGGGAGGTGAGAGGGGAAGAAGGAGGAGGAGGAAGGGAGGAAGAGGAGAGAGGGGCAGGATAGTGGGGGGGGGGACGAATAAATTCGAAAGTGTGATAAGATAGATGAATAAGGTGGTAACAAAGAGGAAAGGAGAGAAAGGGAAAGCAGAAAGTAAATAATTTTGATGAGAGAAAGTTAGACGGAGAGAACACAAGGGATAGGGGTTGGGGAGGAGGGAGGGGGGGGGGAGAGGGGGATCAACTGGCAAGAAACAGCCAATATGGGAAGCATTTTTTTGGTATCTGTTTTGGCTGGTACTCTCTCTCTCTCTCCCCTCTCTCTCTGTTTCCCTCTCTCCTCTCTCTCTTTCTCTCTCTCTCTCTCTCCCCTCTCCTTTCTCTCTCTCACTCTCCCTCCCTCTCTCTCTCTCCTCTCTCTCTCTCTCTCACTCTCTCTGTATATCTGTCTGTCTGTATGTATATCTATATCTATCTATCTATTTACCTCCATCGATCTGTCTATCTGCATCCCAATTTATTTTTGTCTATTTGTCTTAATTGGTTTCCTCCCTTTCTCCCTCCCCCCCCCCCTCTTCTCTATCTCTCTCTTCCTCCCTCCCTCTCTCTCTTCCTCTCTCTCTCTCTATCTCTCTCTTCCTCCCTCTCTCTCTCTTCCTCCCTCCCTCCCTCCCTCTCTCTCTCTCTCTCTCCTACCTCACTGTCTCCCCGTTCTTTCTTTCCCTCTCTCCCTCTCCCCCTCCTCCCCGCTCCTTCCCCTTCTCTCCCCGCTCCCTCCCTCATTAATATACACCGGAGTTGAGGATGACTGGTATATATTTCCCTAGTCATCGCGAGGGGAAGGTCTAGCCAAATGAGGGGAAGGGAAACCACCATTAAAAGGCTGCATGAAATAGGGGAAGAGGGGAGAAGGAAGGAAAATGCATAGGGGAAAAAAATAGGGGGGAAGGGAGGTTGATAGAAGAGGTGGAAAATATAGGGAAGTTTTGAGCGGTGAAGGGTGGGGGGCGGGGAGAATAAGGTGGCTAGGGGAAAACGAGCGTATTGGATGTTTGGTGTTAGGGGAAAAATTGACTATTTTTTAAAGTTGTTTTGGGGGAAAAGGACATATTCTTAGCGGAGATCTGTTGAAGTGTTTAAAGAATTTATTAAACATTTATTCTGATTCTTGTAGGAAGGAATCGAGAGAAAGACCGTGAGAGTGCTAACCAAAAGGAAAATATCAGTATAAGAGGAGAGTAAATGAAGCAATTGATAATAACATATATTAACTAACTGAATAACGATACGAGATGAGATAATATCAAGACAAGACGATACATCAAAGTAAATATAACTAAAGATGAAGAAAGACCATCATAAAAGAAACACGGAAACAGAAAATAAAGAAAATACGATAAGAAAATAAAAGAATAAATATGAACCAACTATAAAAAAAATTATATATAATAACGGAGGAACACAGAAGATTCCTGTTCAACAACATCATTTGCGTCTGCTTGAAAGAACCCAGTAATGTTCACCGGCCGAGTTATGTTCAGGAGATGAACACTTTTCCGACACAAAAGACACTTACGAAGAATTATAAGCAGAAACAATTTGAGGTCTGCGGGACTAAACTCAGGATGAAACATTTTGAACACATCCGTCATCATTGTGTGTATGTATTTATATATTTTTCTTCTTTTTTCGCTTCTCCTTCTTTTTCTTTACCTTACGTTTATTATGCTTGCTGGTCTTTTAAAATATCATTCGAGTTTTGTCTCTTTTTCTTCTTATATTCGTGGCAACATTTTTGTCCTGATTTTCGTTAGGGACGCCTATGGGAAAATATAAAAACAAGAGCGAATCGATGTAAACAAAGCCAATCAGCTGACGGCAGTGACATTACAGTACAGGGGATATGGACAACATTAGTCTAAAACCCTGTAACAAGAGAGAGGATATTACAGTATCATGAATTTGAACATCAGCCGATGAAAAATACAAATAATTCCTCGAGCCTGGGGGAAGGAAAATAAACTCTAGAGTGTAATAGAAGAAACAGAGATTCATTTCCGCGTGTGATACCACAGTGAAACGACCGCGCTCCTGCACTGTTACTGGAAAGCCTAAACCAACGGTGGATTTGTGTAACTTATACCGAATATGCGTGTAAGTATCTACCGTTAACGGCACCGTTATTATGTTTGGGACTAGTACCGTATTGGTGTTATTGGTAGTTGTTACATATTGTATTTAAATCTATATCTGTAAGGTATTTTTAGTGTTGAAATTTGATGCAGTGTTGTCAGTGTAATGAAGTGTAATTTAGACTTTTGTTGACAGTGTTGATCAGGGGCACAGGAGATAACCTCGCATTATGCATTTTCGTTTTAATTCTCGCTTCGATATGCACTGAACTCCCTTAATCGGTCTCGTTTCCCTTTTCAGTTCACCTTTTCCTCCCCCTCTCCCTCTTTCCATTCTTTCTCTCCTCCGCTCCCCCTCCATCTCCATCTTTCTTCACCCTCCCACCCTCTTTTTCCGTCGTCTTTCCCTCATCTGGAAAAAGGGAGAAAAATGGTCTCTCCGAATATCAACCGCATCCTTTAAGCGAGAGCTGGTGGATGACACGACGCTATATAGGCCTACATTTATCCTCACCCCCCCCCCCCCCACTTATGTTTCCACCCTTTGCCCCAGCCCCTTACCCCCCTTTCTTCCCTCTATTACCCCGTCCACTCCCCTCTTGTTCTTCTCCTCCTTTTCTCCCTCTCCTCTATTCCCCTCTTCTCACTCTTCCCCTTCCCCAACCCCTCCTTTGCACCATCTACTCGAACCTCCTTAGTCCTACCCCTCTTCCCCAACCCTCTCTCTCCCCCTCCCTCCTACCCACTCCCCTTTCCCAGCTCTCTCCACCCCCTAAACCCTCCCCCTCGTCCTCTACCCTCCCCCTTCTCCCATCCCTCTCAACCTCCCCTGTCTCCCACCCCAGAAAAAAAAGTGCGTGCGCGCGCGTGTATGTGTAATCTGGAGCTCAAATGCGTTGTGAAAAAAACGAATTAATCTGCGCGCCTTTTCCCCAGCGCGTGAAATAAAAGATCGGGTGCCACTCTCCACTTAGGGAGTTGATTATGGATGTTGCCCCGATGCGGACCGCCCCGGCGCCCCCTCCCGCCCCCCCCCCCGCCCTCGCCCCTGCTCTTCGCTCCGTCTGTATGCGCGGCTGTGGCTCCTTGGCTGTCTTCGTCTCTGGTTTTTTCGCAGGGAGGAGGAGAGAGAGAGACGACAGAGGGAGAGAGAGAGAGGAGAGAGAGAGGAGAGAGAGAGAGAGAGAGAGAGAGAGAGAGAGAGAGAGAGAGAGAGAGAGAGAGAGGTAGAGAGAGAGAGAGGGCGGGGGGGGGGAGAGAGAGCAAGAGAGAGAATGGGGGGGGAGAGAAAGAGAGAGAGAGGGGAGAAGGGAGAGAGAAAGAACAGATGGCAGACAGACAGACAGGCAAGCAGGCAGAGAGGGAGAGACATAGAGACAGACAAGCAAGCAGACAAAATAAAAGAAACAGACAGAAGATAATCAGAGTGAAAGAGAA
>NW_020870014.1:329888-334888 GCF_003789085.1 Penaeus vannamei
TTCTATCTTTTTTTTTATGTTTTTATTATATTTATTTATTTTTTTTTTTACTTTTTTGCCCTTCGTTTAAGTTTTTTGTTTCGTTTTTTTTTTTTTTTCTTTTACTTTTTTTGCCTTGCGTTTAAGGTTTTTGTTTCTTTTTTTTCTCTTTTATTGCTTTTGTTTTGTTTGCTTCATATTCTTAATTTTTCTGACTTTGTTTCTTTTCTCTTTCTTTCTGTTGTTTTGTTTTTGTTTTCTTTTCCTTAATATCTTCTTTGTGTCTCCACTTTGTTTTATTTTCTTCACTTCTTCATTTTTCCTCTCCTCTTTTTTCTGATTTTCTTTCTTTTCTCTTCTTACTATTCTGCAAGTTTTATTTACTAAATATGAATAAATTATTGATTTTTTCTCTCTCCTCTCCCCTACTTTTTTTTCTCTCTTCTTCTCCTCTCTCTCTCTTTCTCTCTCTCTTTCTCTCTCCCTCCCTCCTCCCTCCCTCACTGCCTCCCTCCCCCCTCCTCCGTCTCCCTCCCTCCCCCCTCCCATCTCTCCCACACCCCGTACCCTACGCCATTCACCTGTACAATAATCCTACGCAAGACATAAAAAAACGACCCCATAAAAAGATATAAAAAAAAAAAAAAAATCACCTATCTCACTCCCCCTTACCTCCCCCCCCATTAAAAATAATCCTTCCCGGTTTAGAACACATCCCCATTACCCATTACCGAGCTACAGGGGTGACACTTACCCCATGTACACAGAACGTCCATTAAATTAATAAGTTGGTAATGTTCTCACTGAAGCCAGGGGTTCGAGTTGCCTAGTGCGATTTAAGCGGAGCTGCGTGATTATGAAAACAATTTTCCCGAAGATACCCCGTTATTACGAGGGGGTTAGGGGGGTAGGGAGGGAAGGGGGGAGAGGGGTTGATGGGTGTGAGGTAAGGAAGGGAGGAAGGGGAGGGGGAAGGGGGTTAAGGAAGGATGAAGGAGGAGGGAAGGGGAGGAAGGGGGGGGGGGGGGGGATAAGGAAGGATGGAGGAGGGAAAAGGGGGGAAGGGGGAAAGGAGGGAGGAAGGGGATGGGGAGGTAGGGAGGAAGAGGAAAAGGTAGGGAAGGGGAATGGGGAGGAGGGGGAAAGGTGAAGAAGGGGGAAGGGGGGAGAGAGGAAGAGGAGGAAAAGGGGAAAGGGGGGAGAGGAAGAGAGGAAAAGAGAAGGGAGGAGGAAGAGGAGGAAAAGGGGGAAGGGGAGAGAGGAAGAGGAAGAGAAAAAGGTGGGGAAGGGGAAGGGGAGGAAGGAGGAGTGGGTGGGAGGAGGGATGAGTGGACAGGAGGGGGAATGGAAGGGGGAGAAGTAAGAGAGGAAGGAGAAGGAAAGGGAGTGGAAGGGGGAGAGGGAGAGGCGAGGAAGGGGGAGAAGGAGAGAGCGATGGAAGGGGGGAAGGAGTTATGGGTTTAAGGTACAAAAGGTAGGAGAAGATGGAGAGGGGAAGGAGGAAGGGGGAATAAATTTAGGAAAAGTAGAGAGAAGGGGGGGGCGGCGAGGAGGTGATGGGAAAGGGGAAGGGAGTTAGAGGTATGGGAAGGAGGAGGAGGGGAGGGAAAGGGAGAGGGAGAGGAATAAGAATGGTGGGGAGGGGCTTGGTAGGGGGTGGGGGAGGAGGAGGGGACAATCAGAGGTTCTGTAATATTATTCAAAATTTTCTCATACTTTCTCTAATAGAATCATTCAAATTTTATCATATTTTATCATCGGGAATATTTTCCTTTGTTTGATAACTGAAAAGAAAAAGATTTTTTTTTTTTTTTTTTTTTTTTTTTTTTTATTTTATTATTATTTTTTTTTTACTCATTCACCTTGCATTCTCTCCCCTTCCCCCCCTTTTCCTGCCTCTTCATCTTGTCTTTCTTTCTCCTCCTTCCTATCTTCTCTCTTATTTCTTTCTTNCGGCTCTTTGCTCCTCTCCTCTCCCTCCCACTCTCTCCTTCCTCTTTTCCTCTCCCTCCTCTCCTCCCTCCACTACTCATCTCTCCCATTCGTCTCTCTCCTCTCCCTTTCCTTCCCTTCCCCCCCTCCTCTCTCCTCCATCATCCGTCTCTCTCTTCCCTCTCCCTTCTTCCTTCCCTCCCCCCTCCATCTCCCTTCCTCTCCTTCCATCTCCCTCCCCTTCCACCCTTCCCCCCTCCCTCTCCTCCATTTCCCTTCTCTCTCCTTTCATCGTCCCTTCCTCTCGCTTCCCACTCTCTCTCTCCCTCCTTCCCTCTTCCATCTCCCTCTCCCTCCTTCCCTCCTTCCCTCCCTTCCTCTCCTTCCCTCCCTCCCTCCCTTCCCTCTCCTCCACCACAAATCATCTCAGCGCAAGCAAGACCGCAAACCCCGCTTGCGTTGGGTGACACTCGCTCAAATAAATCTCAAGCCATAATTAGCGCCTTCATGACCTACCGCTGACGACCACCAGCGGGAGAATGGGGGGGGGGGGGGGGGGGGGGGGGAGGAGGAGAGGGAGGAGAAAGAGAGGGATGGGGAGGGGAGAATGGGATGAGGTGGAGGACTAGCGGGAGGGAGAGGGAGAGTGGGAGGAGGAGAGGGAGGAGGTAAGAGAGGGATGGGGAGGGGTAGAATGGATGAGGAGGAAGGACCTAGCGGAGAGGAGGAGGGGGAGTGGAGGAGGTGAGGGAGGAGGAAAGAGAGGGATGGGGAGGGAGAATGGGATGAGGTGGAGGGACTTAGCGGAGGGAGGAGGGGGAGTGGGAGGAGGAGAGGGAGGAGAAAGGTGAGGGAGGGAAAAGGAGAGGGAGGAGAAGGTGGGGGGAAAGGAAAGGGAGGGGGAGCGATGGGGAAGAAGAGGAGAGGGAGAAGGAGGAGGGGGGAAGGAGAAGGAAAGGAAGAGGAGGGGAGAATGGGGAGGGAGAAGAAGAGAGAGAGAGAGAGAGAGAGAGAGAGAGAGAGAGAGAGAGAGAGAGAGAGAGAGGAGAGAGAGAAGAAGAGTGAGATCCAGAGACGGAGAGAGGAGAGAGAGAGAGAGGAGAGATAGAGAGTGAGAGAAAGGAGAGAGAGAGAGAGAGAGAGAGAGACAAGGAGAGAGAGAAGAGAGAGAGAAGAGAGAGTCGAGAGAGAGAGAGAGAGAGAGAGAGAGGAGAGAGAGAGAGAGAGAGAAGAGAGAGAGAGAGAGAAGAGAGAGAGAGAGAGAGAGAGCAGAGAGAGAGGAGAGGATAGAAGGAGATAGATAGAGAGAGAGAGAGAGAAGAGAGAAGAGAGAGAGGATAGAGAGTATGCAAGAGATAGTTAAGATGAATAGATAGATAGATAGATAGATTGATTGATAGATAAATATAGAGAGATAGACAGATATATAGATTTGATAGATAGATAGATGGATCGATAGAGAGATAGACAGATATATAGATTGATAAATAGATAGATGGATTGATAGAGAGATAGAGAGATGAAGAGAATTAGACAGATAGATAGATAGATAAATAGACAGAGAGAGAGAGAGAGCAACAAATGATCTAAAATCCAGAGGATATACCAGGTTGAAGATGGTATATTTTCTTTTGCTATTCATCTTTTTGGGAATTCGTAAAATTATTATTTTTTGTTGCTCTAATAATAATAAATGAGGATGCTGTTTACAATGTTTTTAGGAATGATTAATTTAATAATTATATCAACGATGATAGCAACAGCAACTGTAATAACAATGATAATAATAGCTATAACATCAGTGATGATAACAACAACAAAATTGATAACAAAGATAATAATAGCTTTAATGTCAATGAGGATAATTACAATATTAGAAAAGAATGCTTAAAGCGATAGAAATCCTCATAATGTTCATAAGGATGGTAACAAAAAAATAAGCAAAAAGTTATGATGATATTAAGAACAAGAATAATAGTAATAATAATGACAACACTGATAACAATAATAATGATAATAAGTATAAAAAGGATAATGATACCCGATGATAAAAAGATAATACTGATGATAATGATAATACTGATGATGATAGTATAGTAAGAACAACAATGATGATAAAAATAATAAGAACAGTAATAATGCTAATGATAATAATGGCAATAATAATAAAAAGAACAATAATAATGTTAATAATAAAAAACAATAAAAATGATAGTGATAACGACAATGATATTAATGACAGTAACGATAATAACAATCATAAATCTATCTATCTATCTATCTATCTATCTATCTATCTATCTATCTATCTATCTATCTATCTATCTATCTATCTATCTATCTATATATATATATATATATATATATATATTATATATATATATATATATATATATATATATATATATATATATATATATATATAATATATATATATATACCTCTTTAGCTATCCATCTGTCTATCTCTTTATATCACTCTATCTATCTCTCCATCTACCTATCTATCTATCTATCTATCTACCAATCGAGCTATCTATCCTTATATGTACACGGCCAGCGGGACAGGCAAACCCTCCACAAACACGGCATAAACCCGGCGCCTCTGCGTGCCACCCAAGCGCAGCCGAAGCCCAGAATCCCGAATGAAGGAGCTCGTTCGGAGGCAACAGCGAACGAGGGCGCTTGTCAGTAGGCAACGCGCAGCCGGCCAATTCATGTCTCTTTAGAGCCAACGCGTGTGCAGAATGTTGCAGAACCGTCGCAGAAATAATTCACTGATGTTAATAAGACCCCAAAAAAAGAAATCAGAAAAAAAAAATAGAAACACACGTGTAGTTCGTCCCTGCAGGTGAGGAACCGAGACTGTTTCTCATGCGCTGTCGAGACAAGCACAGGCTGAATGCATGATTCCTGTGAGACAGTTACAGTTGCCCCGTATAGCTGTGCAGGTGGGCAGGCGTGGGCATTGGGTATACAGGAAGTGGCGGCGCCCAGAGGGGGGTAAGAAAAGTGGGAGAAGGGGGTGGGGAAGGGAGGAGAAAGAAGGAGAGAGGAGAGGACAAAAGAGAAAGAGAGAGAGAGAGAAGA
>NW_020870014.1:339888-347388 GCF_003789085.1 Penaeus vannamei
CCGACATTTTTACGCACTTGGAACACCGAACACCCACTTCCAGCAGCGAATTCTCACCCAAAACAACAACACAAAACCCATTACCTCTCATCTTCCCGATCTGAATATAGATCTGTAACACCAACGGCGTACGAGCTCACTGTGCACGCTGTATGTAAATTTATCATAATCTGGAAGCCGCCTTTGCATTCCAAACTGCCTGATTTATACCTTCCTGTACGCATCGGTGGGGATGCAGTTCAACGTAACAGTCTGCCCATTTTCCTTCGTAATGCTAAACAGTTTTCTTGGCGCTTTCTCACAGCTGTTACCATGGACCGTATTCATGTTGACAAATGTAGGGATAAGTATGAATGAGAATGAGTATCTTGGTCATGCAAGATATGTATTGGACTGGTTTCGAGTACATCTTCTTCAGGTATATAGTATTTATGACGAAGATGTAGTCGGAACCGGTCAAATACATCTCTTGTATTGCGAAGATATTCATTCTCATTCATGCCTTTGCTATTGCTGCCACCATACTGCCGAGTGCCCTAAACAGGGTAATTTCTTTGCTGTTTTCCTAACTTTTTTTTAATTATTATTATTATTATTTTTTTTGTGGTGGTGATAATTTACATAAAGTCGTATACATCACTTGATATCCTTTGATAATCTTAATGGGGTATTGGGGGTGATAAGTATTTTGAATTACTGCTTGCTTCCATTAAATAAAAAAAGAAAAAAATCCTTTCTAATATTTTGATCTAATTAAGTTAAATATCAAATGAATTGAATAAGATTTGACGAAATTACTTAAAGATATCACTAGTGAGTGATGTTTATTTCCCGTTTAAGAAGAGGGACTGTAGGTAGATGGATGGATAGATATAAGGGAATACAGACAGACACAGAAAAAAAATACTGATATATAGATAAAAGAGAATGAATATGATTAGAGGATTAGGAGATTTGATAGAGAGAGAGATTAGAGAGAGGAGAGAGAGACGAGAGAGAGAGAGAGAGAGAGAGAGAGAGAGAGAGAGAGAGAGAGAGAGAGAGAGGAGAGAGAGAGAGAGAGAGAGGAGGGAGGGAGGAGGAGAGGGAGGGAGAGGAGGGAGGGAGGGACGGAGAGGGAGAAAGAAAAAGAGATGAGAGAGAGAGAGAGAGAGAGAGAGAGAGAGAGAGAGAGAGAGAGGAGGAGAGAGAGAGAGAGAGAGGAAGAGAGAAGAGAGAGGAGGGAGGGAGAGAGAGAGAAAGAGAGGATGAGAGAGAAAGAGAGATGGAGAGAGAGAGAGGAGAGAGAGGGAGAGAGGAGAGGAGGGAGAGAGAGAGAGACGAGAGAGAGAGAGAGAGAGAGAGAGAGGAGAGAGAGAGAGAGAGAGAGAGAGAGAGAGAGAGAGAGAGAGAGAGAGAGAGAGAGAGAGAGAGAGAGAAGAAAGAAAGAGAGAGAGAAGGTAGATAGATGGATAGATAGATAGATAGAAGATAGATAGAGAGAGAGAGAGAGGGGAGAGAGAGAAAGAGAGACGGAGAGAGGAAGAAAGAGAGAGAGAGTGAGAGATAGAGAGACGGAGAGAGGAGTGAAAGATTAAGATGAGAGAGAGAGAAGAGAAAGAGAAAGAGAGAGAAGAGAAAGAGAAAGAGAGAGAAAGAGAAAGAGGAAAGAAAGAGAGAGAGAGAGAGAAAGAAAAGTGTGTGTGAGAGAGAGAGAGAGAAAGAAGAAAGAGAAAGAGAAAGAGAAAGAGAGAGAGAGGGATTCTTCGAGATGACGAAACCCCTTGCAACATCCTTTCCATCGGAACATTGCAGCAACAATGAATCTCGTATTGTTTGCAACGTCCGCCTGATGGAATACATACAAGAGAGAGCCCAAACTGCACGAAAATAAATGATAAAGGATATTATCAATAGGAAGACCAATATATGCATTAATAGATGAATAAATTCTATTGATAACATCAATAAAAAAGATCAACAATATGTATTGATTATCGAATGAATTTTGATAATATATAAAAAAATAATGTATTAATAGATTAATAAATTTTAATGATAACATCAATAAAAAAATCAATATATGTATTGATAGACGATAGAATTTTAATGATAACATCAGTAAAGAATATATGTATTAATAGATGAATAAATTTTAATGATAACATCAATAAAAAGTCCTATACATGGCTTAACAGCTGATTAGATAGATAGAAAGAGCTTACCAAATAGATACCCAGTAACAAAATCAATAAATGAAAAAGTACTGAAAATAAACCGATACAAAATCAATAAATGAAAAAGTATTGAAAAATAAACCGATACAAAATCAATAATGAAAAAAGTACTGAAAAATAAACCGATACAAAATCAATAAATGAAAAAGTACTGAAAATAAACCGATACAAAATCAATAAATGAATAAGCACTGAAAATAAATCGATACAAAATTAATAAATGAATTACTTAAAAATAAACCGATACAAAATCAATAAATGAATAAGTACAAAAAAGTACAAAACATAAACCGATACAAAATCAATTAATGAATAAGTACTGAAAATAAACCGATACAAAATCAATAAATGAATAGTAACAAAAAATAAACCGATACAAAAATCAATAAATTAAATAAGTAAAAAATAAACCGATACAAAATCAATAAATGAACAAGTACTGAAATAAACCGATACAAAATCAATAAATGAACAAGTACTGAAATAACCGATGAAAATCAACATCAATTAATGAATAAGTACTGAAAATAAACCGATACAAAAACAAAATGAACAAGTACTGAAAATAAACCGATACAACATCAATTAATGAATAAGTACTGAAAATAAATCGATATAAAATCAATAAATGAATAAGTACTGAACATAAACCGATACAAAATCATAATATG
Organism: Penaeus vannamei; assembly: GCF_003789085.1. Lineage (NCBI taxonomy): Eukaryota > Metazoa > Arthropoda > Malacostraca > Decapoda > Penaeidae > Penaeus > Penaeus vannamei. Next base: position 342,776 of record NW_020870014.1, read on the forward strand.
AACAATAACTGAAAATAAACCGATACAAAATCAATAAATGAACAAGTATGAAAATAAACCGATACCAAAATCAATAAATGAACAAGTACTGAACATAAACCGATACAAAATCAATTAATGAACAAGTACTGAAAATAAACCGATACAAAATCAATAAATGAACAAGTACTGAAAATAAACCGATACAACATCAATTAATGAATAAGTACTGAAAATAAATCGATATAAAATCAATAAATGAATAAGTGAACATAAACCGATACAAAATCAATAAATGAACATAGTACTGAAAAAAACCGATACAAAATCAATAAATGAACAAGTATTGAAAATAAACCGATACAAATCAATAAATGAACAAGTACTGAACATAAACCGATACAAAATCAAAAATGAACAAGTACTGAAAATAAACCGATACAAACACAATTAATGAATAAGTACTGAAAATAAATCGATATAAATCAATAATGAACAAGTACTGAAAATAAACGATACAAAATCAATAATGAACAAGTACTGAAAATAAACCGATAATTAATGAATAAGTACATGAAAATAAAAATCGATATAAAAATTCAATAAATGAATAAGTACTGAAACATAAACCGATACAAATCAATAAAATGAACAAGTACTGAAAATAAACCGAACAAAATCAATAAATGAAACAAGTACTGAAATAAACCGATACAAAATCAATAAATGAACAATACTGAAAAATAAACCGATATAAATGAACAATACTGAAAATAAACCGATACAAAACAAATCAATTAATGATATAATATTGAAAATAAATCGATATAAAATCAAAAATGAATAAGTACTGAACATAAACCGATACAAAATCAATAAATGAACAAGTACTGAAAATAAACGATACAAAATCAATAAAATGAACAAGTACTGAAAATAAACCGATACAAAATCAATAATATGACAAGTACTGAAAAAAACCGATACAAAATCAATAAATGAACAAGTATTGAAAATAAACCGATACAACATTCAATTAATGAATAAGTACTGAAAATAAATCGATATAAAATCAATAAATGAATAAGTACTGAACATAAACCGATACAAAAATCAATAATGAACAAGTACTGAAAATAAACCGATACAAAACAATAAATGAACCTGAAATAACCATACAAAAATCAATAAATGAACAAGTACTGAAAATAAACCGATACAAAATCAATAAATGAACAAGTACTGAAAATAAACCGATAAAACATCAATTAATGAATAAGTACTGAAAATAAATCATATAAAATCAATAAATGAATAAGTACTGAACATAAACCGATACAAAATCAATAAATGAATAAGTACTAAAAATAAATCGATACAAAATCAATAAATGAATAAGTAATGAAAATATACCGATACAAAAATCAATAAATGAAAAAGTAACAAAAATTAAACCGATACAAAATCAATAAATGAATAAGTACTGAAAATAAACCGATACAAAGTTAAATTAATAAGATCAAGAAAATTTACCGACTGACAAATAAAACACACGTCTACTTTCTCTCGCTTGTACACTAAACCCCTTTTTCCGAAGAGGAAGTGAAGGAACGCCGCGGATCGTCATGCGTGGATAAAGAATGATAAACGGAACGAGGAACTTTATTTTCTCCCTTGCCTCCTCTTTCTTTTTCTTTCTTTTTTTCTTTCTTTTATTTTTATCTGCTTACATCTTCTACCTCTACTGTTCCTTTTTTTTCTTTATTTTTTCTTTTTCTTTTTCTGTTCTTCTTTTTTTTTTTTTTTCTTCTTCTTCTGTTTTTTCTTTCTTTCCTCTTTCTTTTTTTTCTTTCTCCTCCTCTTTTTCTCTCTTTTTCTTTTCTTTCTTCTTCTTCTTCTTCCTCCTCCTCCTCCTTCCTCCTCCTTCCTTCTCCTTCTCCTCCTCCCTCACTCTCTTCTCCACTCCTCTCCTCCTCCTCCTCCTCCTCCTCCTTCCTCCCCCTACTTCCTCCTCTCCTCCTCCTCCTCCTTCTCCCTCGCTCCTCCTCCTCCTCCTCCTCTCCTCCTCCTCCTCCTCCTCCTCCTCCTCCCTCCTTCCTCCTCCTCCTCCTCCTCCTTCCTCCTCCTCCTCCTCCTCCTCCTCTCCTCCTCCTCCTCCTCCTCCTCCTCCTCCTTCTCTTCTTTTTTTTTCTTAAGACAAAGGATCGCAGGCTGAGACGCGAGACCCGAGATTACACGTCACTCATAACGGGTCGACTGACACGCGCCGCTGACCCGCCGTCGAGAGGGAGGGGGAGGGGGGAGGGAGGGAGGGTGGGGGGGAGGGGAAGGAGCGGCACGTCCCTCTCTTGCGCCCTTCTATCTCTCTCTCTATCTATCTATCAATCTCTCTCTTTTTTTTTTTCTCTCTCTCTATATCTATCTATCAATTTCTCTGTATTCTCTCTCTCTATCTATCTATTTCTATATCTATCTATCTATCTCTTTCTCTCCCACCCCTCTATCTCTCTATCTATCTATCTCTAATCTCTCTCTCTCTCTCTCTCTCTCCCTTCTCTCTCTCTCTCTCTCTCTTCTCTCTCTCTCTCTCTCTCTCTCTCTCTCTCTCTCCTCTCTCTTCTCTCTCTCTCTCTCTCCTCTCTCTCTCTCCTCTCTCTCTCTCTTCTCCATTCTTTTTATCTCTTCGTCTCTTTCTTCTTCTCTTCTTTGCTCTTTCTTTTCCTCTTCTTTCCTTTCTTCTTCGCTTTCTGCTCTTTCTAAATCTCTCTTCTTTATCTCTTGTTCTTATTCTTTCTATCTCTCTTAATTTATCTCTTTCTCTCCTCGTCTTCTTTCTTCTTTCTTCGCCTCCTGTCTTTCTCTTTATCTCTTTTGCTCGCTCTTTCTCTCTCTCACTGTCGCTCTCTATCTCTCTCCCTCTCTCTCCCTATCTATCTCTCCGTCTCTCTCTTTCTCTCGCTGTCTCTCTCATTCTCTTATCCCTTGTATTTCTCTCTTTCATCTTTCCAATCTTTCTTCCTCTCTTGTCTGTCTCTTTTCATCTTTTCAATTTATTTCCCTCCCTTGTTATTTTCTTCCCCCCTCTCATTCTTTCTCTTTCTCAATTCCCCCTTTCGTTATTTTTTATTTCTCTTTCTTTCTCTTTTTAATCTACCTCTTTATCTTGTTTCTCTTTGTCGCCCTCTTGGTCTTGTTTCCCTCTCTCGCCTCCCTTTCTCACATCTTTCATTTCTTTAATACTTTATCTCTCATACTTGTTCCTCGCGGCTTTCCTGCTCTCTCTCTCTCTTCTCTTCTACCCCCCTGTCCCTCCTCTCCATATTCTTGTCGGTCTCTATCTCTCTTTACCTCGAGTCTCACCACTTCCTCCTCCTCCTCTCTCAATGTTCCTTCTTTCTTCCCCACTCCCTCCTCCCGTCCCTTTCCTTCCTACTTCCCACCGCTCCTCCTCCATCCCTCCCTTCCTCCATCCCTGCCCCCCTCCTTCCCCTCCCTCCCCCTCCCCCCCCCCCTTCCCCCCCCCCTTTCCCAAACCCCAACGTTACCCTAATGAATTCCCCAACATGTGTGCTTCAGTCGTCATGCGAAGTGACCGGCAGCCGGCCTCCCTACCTACGGATGCAGCCCACGAACTCAGAGACGCGCCGGGGGAAACTAGACTGCACTCATTCGGGTCCCGTGGGGAGAAGGGGAAAGGGGAGGGAGGTGGGAGGGGGTGGGTGGGGAGAGGGATAGAGGAGAAGGAAGGGGGTGGGTGGGTGGGGAGAGGGATGGGAGGGGGGAGGGGGGGGAGGTGGGAGGGAATGGGGGAGGGAGGGGGAAGATGAAGGGAAGGGAGGGTGGGAGAGGGATAGGGGGAGGGTATGGGGAGATTAATAGGGGTTTGGGGAGGGGGATGGGGAGAGGGAGAGGTGGAGGGGGATGGGGGATGGGTTAAGGTGGGGTGAGGGATTGGGGAGGGGGGGTTGGGGAGAGAGAGGGAGGAGGGTGGGGGAGAGGGATAGGGGAGGGTATGGGGAGAGGGGTTGGGGGAGGGGGATGGGAGAGGATAGTGGAGGGGGATCGGATGTGTAGGGTGGGGATAGAGGGGAAGGGGAGAAGAGAGGGGGAGGGGGAGAGGATAAGGGGGAGGGATGGGAGTCGGCAGACTCACTCTCGCAGACTCACCCGCGCAACTCACTCTCGCAGACTCACCCTCGGCAGACTCTCTCTCGCAGACTCACCCTCGGCACACTCACCCACCTACTTACCCATTCTGCCTGCCTTATTCATGTCCAACCCGAGATACCATCGCCTCGCTAACTCTTTAACAAATCCCAACATTAGGGTTTGATACCATCTCGCGAATCGTACCCGAGGCGCTTTTGTTTTTTCTCATCTTCTATTTTTTTTTTTTTTTATCATGTCAAGTGGAACAAAGTCTGATTTATTTTGACACATCTGATTTTTTTTTTTTTTTTTTTTTTTTTTTTTTTACTTTGGTTATCTTCAGGAATCAATTTTTGTTTTAATTTTTCAAAAGCTCTTTATCTCTGAGCTTTTGTATCCTATGGCGACTTGGTGTAATTAGGCTAATGTGAGCAGATCATTATCATATTAACTAGCAGCAATTTTACGCTGCTGTTGTTACCATT
>NW_020870014.1:352388-354888 GCF_003789085.1 Penaeus vannamei
TGTTGTCGATGTATTTTTTGTTTCTCGTTGTTTGTTGTTTGTTTCCTGTCGACTCGCTTTTTTTTCGCTTTGTTTGTTGTCGATATATTTTTGTTTCTCGTTTGTTTGTGTTTGTTTTCTGTCGATTCACTTTTGATTATTTTTCTTTTTAATTCACATTCTGTCGAAAATAAATGTCGTTTCCTGGCACTCACCGCTATAAAAAAAAGAAAGAAATAATTGACGTCTTAAATATCTCTTAGATAAAGCTTTACCACGACCCTTATCTTGCAAAAAAAAAAACAAAAAAAAAAAAAAAAAAAATCAGTTCAAACATCTCTATTTTTTCATCTAAAACATTTAAGATCAGTTTTAGCATCAAAAACACATCAAAATTGATAATAGAATTTCCGTCCAAAGATAAAAACCTAAGATTATCCGTTCTAAATCAATATCAAAATTCTCACCTCAAGAACAACTTTTAAATCAACAATTCTCGTAAATATCTACTTTCAGAACTCTGTATTTTAGCCTCCGTAAAAAAAAAAAAAAAAAAAAAATAAATAAAAAAAAAATAAAAAAATAAATAAAAATAAATAAATAAACTAGATTGCTAATCCTAAAATCACTCAGCAATTTACTTGAAGAGTTTATTGAATCATTTTCAATTTTCTCTGCTCTTTCTACTTTTCTCTTATTCCTCTTCTCTTCTATTACTTATTATTATTATTATTATTATTATTATTTTATTATTATTATTATTATTATTATTTTATTATTATTATTATTATTATTATTATTATTATTATTACTATTATTATTATATATTTCATTATCATTATCATTATCATTGTTATTATTATTATCATTATTATTATTATAATCATTATTGTTATTATTTTTATTCTCTTTTTTTCTCTCTTATTTTCTAAGTCTTCTTATTCCTCTTTTATTTCGTGTTTCTCTTTCTTGCTTCCTCTTTTCTTTTCTTTTCTTTGTCTACTTCTTTTTCTCCTCCTGCTTCTTCTTCTATATTACTTCTTTTTATTTTTATTTTTCTCTTCTTCCTCCTTCTTTTTCTATCTTTCATACATGTCCGTCTCTATCTCTTGGCTCGTTTTTCCCTCTTTATTTCTTTTCTCTTCCTCCTCTTCTCCTTCGTATCATTCTTCTTACTTCTTCATCTCCTTCTTCGTCTTTCTCCTCTTCCTTTCTTTTTTCCTCCTCCTCCTCCTTCTGCTTCATCTTTCTCCTCTTCTTCTTTGTTTCCTTCTTTTTACTTCTTCATCTCCTTCTTCCCCTTCGTCTCTCTCCTCTCTCCTCCTCCTCCTCCTTCTCTTCGTTTCCATCTTCTTATTTCTCCTTCTCCTTCTTCTCAGACTTTCAATTCTCCCTCCCGATTCTTACTTCTTTATGTCCTTCGTCTTTCTCCTCCTCCTCCTTCATCCTTCCTCATTCGCATCTAAATTCACACCATCCTTAAATCAACGCTAAACACACACTGATTCGCCAATCCTTAAATCACCAATTTCGCAAAATACCTCTCTAGTTACCACACCTCCCGCCAGAGGGCTTGTGGGATCAAGGAGAGCGAGGTTGTCTCTATTAAATCGTCTAAATAACTGAGCTCCTTTAGTTCCCCGAGGACGTGGCTCGCCCCTCCACCTCCCCCCCCCTCTCTCTCTCTCTGTTTGTCTGTCTCTCTCTCTCTCTCTGTTTGTCTGTCTCTGTGTCTCTCTCTTTCTCTCTCTCTCTCTGTCTGTTCTCTCTCTTTCTTTCTGTCTGTCTGTCTCTGTCTGTCTGTCTGTCTGTCTGTCTGTCTGTCTCTCTCTCTCTCTCTCTCTCTCTCTCTCTCTCTCTCTCTGTCTCTCTTCCTATCTTACCCCTACTCTCTCTATCTCACTACCCCCCCCCTCTCTCTCCCCCCTCCTTCCATCTCTTCCTCCATCCCTTTTCTACGATCAGCCTCCTTCTCTTTTTCATTAAGTTAAGGAAGATTTTATGACGCATTACCTACTGGAAAACACTTCCGATTAGAAGTGTCTGTGAAATAATATTGAATAATTACTACTTTTAACATACTTATTTCATTATCACTATCATTATCATTCAATTCAGTGTTATTCCAATATTCCATATTTTTTCTCTCTTGCGAACGTAGATTTTGCTAACAAGATTGAAAGGCTGATTAAAATACAATCATCTGGATTTAAGATTTATATAAATTCTCCGACAGGGATAGTTGCAGCTTGAGAACTATTGCTGCATTGCTTTTGGTGTAATTTTGAATAAGTGATTTAGAATCCTTGTCAGCTAATCATTTATATGGTTAGCTTTCCTCCTTATCATAATTTTTCTTCATCATCATTATTATCACAATCATCATCCTCATCTTCATCACCATCATCATCATTATCATCCTCTTCCTCCTCACCATCATCCTCATCCTCATCCTCACTATCATTATCATCATTCTCATCACCATCATTATTGTCATAATTTGTCATTACTAAAATAATGA
>NW_020870014.1:359888-362388 GCF_003789085.1 Penaeus vannamei
TCTTTTTCTCCCACTCTATCTCTCTCCTTATATACATGTATATTGAATAGACATGCATCCCCATCCCTTTGTGCATGTCCGTATGTATTCATGCATGTACTTTTTCAGTCAACGTGAGTGCGTATGTCTGCTTGCGTATCTCACCCACTACGGCTACGGTCACCACGCAACCACGAGGCAGACTCGCGTGCGTTGAAACAGCCAAGCAAGCGGCCAAGCATACACAAGCACCAGACGGAATCAATCACCGAGCGGGCCAGCTGAACCATTATCAAATTAACCCAAACAACTCGCATATTACCTAAGCTACGGAATTAATGAAGCAAGCTGACAGGTAGCAATTACCTGTGCCTGATGAGAATCCAAGCACGGGGAATTATGTTAAAAAGATAAAGAAAGGAAGAAGAAGAAAAAAAGATAATTCATATATATATATAATATTAATGTGAAAAAATGTACGGTAATGTTTCGTGTGCTACGTGGAAAGCAGTAAGATGTTCGTCTTTAAATTAATGTTGTTGGTTGGGTGGGCGTGCGTGGGGAAGAGGGGGTGAAGGAGAGAAAAGGAGGAGGGAGAGAGGGGGAGATGGAGAGAGAAAGGAAGGGAGAGAGGGAGAAAAGGGAATATATATATATATATATATATATATATATATATATATATATATATATATATGTGTGTGTGTGTGTGTGTGTGTGTGTGTGTGTGTGTTGTGTGTGTGTGTGTGTGTGTGTGTGTGTGTGTGTGTGTGTGTGTGTGTGTGTGTGTGTGTGTGTGTGTGTGTGTGTGTGTGTGTGTGTGTGTGTGTGTGTGTGTGTGTGTGTGTGTGTGTGTATACATATATGTATCTTATATATATTATATATATATATATATATATATATATATATAATATATATATATATATATATATATATATATATAGAGAGAGAGAGAGAGAGAGAGATGGACAGGCACACAAAGAGAAAAGTAAAGTAAAAGAGAAGGTAAAAGAGAAGAGGATTGTTAAAATAGAATTCGGAAGGATCGAAAGTATATGTCACGTGCACACACACACACACACACACACACTGTGCGTTTGATGGTAGCCAATACAGAGAAAGAGGGAGATAACTAGATAGATAAACAGATAGACTAATAGGTAAACAAACAGACCAAGACCCAGATAGACAGCGAGAGGCCCTCCAAAGAGAGCGGACGAAGCCGACGCCCCGGCAGCAGCAGCCTCCCAGCCACGCGATAATCAAAGCAACACAAATTGATTCCGCAGGAAACACGGGGAAGCAGCGTCCATAATTGCAATAACAGTGAAATACTGACCTGTATTCTGTTAACAAGACGAAGCCCTGAGCTGCTCCCGCCCGGGGCAAGGAACCCATTGCGAAACATAAAGGCAGCGCTAATAAACATTACGAAGGACATGTACAAGAGAGCTTGGATTTGAGGAGAATTAATGAGCTGCGTTCGGCGCTAACTCGGCCTTGCTTAATATCCGATTAATTATGGGAAGCTGATGATCATAACAGCTGGAATGAGGAGAAATACAATGAAGAAGGTTAGAGGATAGAACAGAAGGTCTCGTGGTTAGATGGGTTGAGCGAAGACAAGGTCTCGTTGGTTATTGAAATTCGACCAATCACCAGGCTTCTTTGGGAATGAAGACGCCCCCTCATTGGCTGACGAGTTTGGACCAATCAGCGTCATCCTTTCAGAGCGAGGGAATGGTTGTTCAGAAGCACAGCGGACTGGAACAATCATTTGCCAATTAATTCTGGGATAATTACGAGTGTCGTTGTTAAGATTGGACTTTGGCGTGGTTAGCGCTATAATTTCGAAGCCAACTCCGAGCACAGATGAGTGTACATGTTCTTGTTCTCTGTAATTGTGTTGATCTGAGATGTACTGCCTCGCCTGCGCGGGCGGACGGCGATTTCGGATTTCTCTGTATAGCAATATTTGTTTCTTTTAGTTTCTTTATATGCCAGACAGTCATCTGATCTTTAAATTTCCAGGAGAATAGTGATGTAGATAGATTTTTTTCTTAGAATTGCATTTAGATTTTCCTCTATTTAAATGTATATATATCTATATATCTTATGGTCTGATTACAAAAAAAGATAATCTAATACCTTATGGTCTGATAAAAATGTGGATATATTCAATAGTTGCCTAGCGTTTTTTTTTTTTTTTTTTTTTTTTTTTTTACCTTGAACGTAATAATGATAAATAGTTCTACAATGGCAGTACTAATTATATACCTAAGTGAGATTATCACATTAATGACAATTATGGTATTGATCACTGCAACTCCAATAGAAATATATTGAAGTTAATAATAGTGTTGATACCAATAATGATGAGACAAAAGCAACGTAGGCTTAAATTGGCGGCGGTGATAATGATGATGATGACTTTGGTAACAATAATGATGTTGCAATTACTATAACTTTTGTTTTCATAGTCGTTGTAGCACTCCTACTACTACTTATAAAAGTGATT
>NW_020870014.1:392388-394888 GCF_003789085.1 Penaeus vannamei
TGTAGGAAGGGGATGAATGTGAATGAATGTCTTGTATTGTGAAGGTGCTTATTCACCTTTTATTTTATTTTGTTATCATTTTATATATACTATTTACTTATTTATTTATTTATTTTTGCAAAATAATACTGTAGATATCGTTTTATGGATCAGCTTGCGATGAGAGTGAAGTAGAAGTACTTTAGAATAAGTTCAGAAATAGGATTAATAGAAGCTTTCATTTTATATTTTACATCTTATTTATTCTATTTTTATTATAATAATTTATTATTTATTTATTATATTATTATGTTGTTGTTGTTGTGTTGTTGTTGTTGTTGTTGTTATATTATATCATTATTATCATTATTATAGTTATTATTATCATTATCATCATCATTATCATTTTTTGAATTTATCAGATCTACGCTACCCATAGGACAAAAATACACTTCTAAGTCTTAGCTCATGTGGGAAATACAACACCCAAATGATAGGTCACGAATACAACTGTAGGATTCATGTAAAAGAAAATTAATTTACTAAAAATGAGGTCATACAAAATAAAAATAGGAAGACCAAGGTCAGAGCAGAGGATGGAGCTGAGGACCCAGGTCGAGGGGGAAGATGGGTCAGAGCTGAGGTTGTAGAGTCAGCCTCGAAGCAGAAAGGAAAAGGTAAAGAAAGAGAAGGATGGAAAAATGGCTTCGAAACGGAATATAAAAGGGGAAAGAAGTAGTAGTAAAAGAAAAAAAATGATGAAGAAGGTCAGAAAAGGTGAGAAAAAGAAAGAAGAAAAAGAAAAGGGATAGGAGAAGAAAAAAAAGACGAAGAAAGAAAAAAAAAGACGAAGACGTGAAGAAGATAAGAGAAATGAAGAAAAAAAAAGGAGAAAGACAGGAAGCAAAGAAGAAGGAAAAATAGGGAGAAAAAGAAAGGAAAAAGGAAGGGAAGAAGAAGAAAAAAGAAAAGGAGAAGAAGAAGAAAAAGAAGAGGCTGAGTAAGAAAATAAGGAGGAGGAAGATGAGAAAAAAAAAGAGGAAGGAGGAGGAGGATAGGAATAGGATACGAAGGAGAAAGAGGAGGAGGAGGGGGAGAAAGAATAAGTGGAAGAAGAAGAAGAAGGACCAGGAGTAAGAAAGTAAGAATAAGGAGGAAGATGAGAAAAAAGAAGAGGAAGGAGGAGGAGGAATAGGAATCGGATACGAAAGGAGAAAGGAGGAGGAGGGGGAGAAAGAAGAAGTGGAAGAAGAAGAAGAAGGAGCAGGAGTAGGAAAAGAAGGAGGAAGAGATGTAGAAGGAGCAAGCAAGAGAAGAAGAAATAAGAAGAGAAGAAGAAGGAGCAGCTTGAGAAGAAGAAGAAGAAGCGAAAAGAGAAGAAAAAGAAGGATCAGGAGGAGGGGAAGAAGAAGCGAAAACAGAAATAAAAGAAGGAGCACGAGGAGGAGAAGAAGAAGCAAGAAAGAAGAGAAGAAGGAACAACAAAGAAAAAAAGCAAGAAGAAGAAGAAGAAGGATCAGGAGGAGGAGAAGAAGCAAGAAGAGAGAAAAGAAGAAGGATCAGCAAGAGGAGAAGAACGATCAAGAAAAGAAGAAGAAAAAGATGAAGTATACCAATAGGAAAAAAGAAGCAGAAACACTGGCAGACGCAGAAGGCCTCTCCCCTCCCCTCCCCCTCCCCTCCACCCCTTCCCCCCCTCCCCCCCTCCCCAGGACCCCAGGGGAGAGCCACAATTAGCGGTCGACGCCTTCATTTCGGCCGAGTGATAAATGCCGTCCCCGAGGTCAAGTTCTGTTTGTTATGGAGACAGGGTCAATTGAAAGTATTGCTGCAGCGTTGCCCTTGCAATGGATGGCGTGACCGGCAGGTGGCAGAGGAGGTAGGGGGAGTTTGTGATAGATCGAGTAGAGTGATAGATTGAAGTGTGACCTTTTTGGGGGGGGGGGGCGCTCGTGGGGTCAGGCAAGGTCGGTTGGATAGAGTATGTGTTTTGATTTCCATCGGTGTGTTTATAGGCAGCGGAGACAGTGATAATTCCTTGCTTTTCTCTCGTCTCTTCGCTCTTTCTCTTCTCTCGCTTAGTATGCGTGGATAGGAGGTTTATGTTTATGTTTTTCTATGTGTCTATCTACCTATCTCTTTATCCATCTATCTCTAGTCTCTCTCTCTCTCTCTCTCTCTTCTCTCTCTTCTCTCTCTCTCTCTCTCTCTCTCTCTCTCTCTCTCTCTCTCTCTCATCTCTCTTCTCTCTCTCTCTCTCTCTCTCTCTCTCTCTCTCTCTTCTCTCTCATCTCTCTCTCTCTCTCTCTCTTCTCTCTCTCTCTCTCTCCTCTCTCTTATATCTCTCTATATATATATATATATATATATATATATATATATATATATTATATAATATATATATATATAATATTATATATATATATTATATACATTCAAATATATCTTCTACCAATATTATCTATTTATATCTCTCTGTCTTTCTCTCTCATTCTCATCTCAGTTTCCCTCAATCGTCTCC
>NW_020870014.1:414888-417388 GCF_003789085.1 Penaeus vannamei
GATAGGATGGAGGGGGAGGGGAGAAAGAGGCAGAAGAAAAAGGAGGAAAAGAAGGGGAGCGAGTTGGGGCGGAGAAGGAAGAAGGAGGAAAGAAAGGGAGAGGAGGAATAGAGATTAAAAGAAATGAAAGAGAAATAGGAGGAGGAGGAGGGGGGAGAAGGAGGAGGAGGGAAGATGGAAAAGGCAGAAGAGAGAAGGAAAAAAGAGAAGAAGGGAGGAAGAATGGAGAGGAGGGGAGAAGGAGGAAGAGGTGAAGAAGGAGGAGAAATAGAAGGAACAGAGAAGGAAAAGATGGAGAAAGGGGTAGAGGGTGGTTGGGGATGGGGGTGGGGGGTTAGCTTTTATTTACAATCATATATTCTTTATTTTTCCACGTGAATTTAAGGCGAACGCGAACGACCATCAATGTCTGTCCTTCATAATACACTTTACTACTAATGAACTGAGCAGGCCAGGACACCTATATTGGTCGTGCGATATGTTTTGAAATCGAGCGAAATTCGGTGGTAGTTTCCGTCACAGGCTTTGCAGTGCAGAGGAATATGTTTCCAAAGATAGTGTTCATATGTCGGTGATTATCGGTCACACTCCAACACTTAATAAAACTAGAGATTAAGTATAAAGCTAAGTTTATGTTTCTCGTTTTTTATTTTCTTATTATTCATTTATTATCAATATTTTTCTTAACGTTCACACGCACATGATAATAGACAGAAAAATAAAAGAAATGAAGTAAAATTAGTAATAATGATAATAAAGGAAAAAGATAACCATGTGATAATCGAAGTTAAGGGAAACAGATAATTGGTAATAAAAAACAGAAATTATTAAATGACAAGTAATACCATTGAACAGATTCTCGAATATTCCTTTCTTGTACGAACAATTTTAAATAACTGCCATTGCAAAATATATAAATCGACATTTCTTGAATATTTCTACATATTTATCTGCAAGTTCAATTATCATAGTTTAAATTATAGACATTTTCTTCCAATCACTCGTACTGCAAGATCCTGAATGAAACTCTATCTCATTTCAGGATTTTGCTTCAATAACGTGGAAAAATGCCCGTGTGGTTATTCGCATATTTGGACTCTATTATCGCATTTTTTCCGTATGTCTTTCGGATTCATGTGGTAATTACCCTCTCTTTAACTGTCTCTTTCTCACTCTCATCTTCTCTCTCACTCTCACTCTCTCTCCTCTTTCTCTCACTCTCTCTCTCGCTCTCCTTTTTCTCTTTTTTCTTTTACTTCTATCTTCTACTTCGACCACAATTGATATCTAATCTCTTTTTCCCCCCATTCCTTATTATACGGAAGCTTATTTTTCTATTTTCCCTCTTCTGCCATGTACTACTTATAGTCATTCTGTCATTTACTTGGAATGTCAATCTGCGTCTTTCTAGCAATTCTTTTTGTCATACGTATCCTGGCATACACGTGTCCAATATGTTTTTAAGTTAAACCCACGCCACCCATACTGTCACGTAGACAAGGCTGCCTCATCTTTACAATGTTATTACACGTTTCTGAAAGGAAAGGAAAAAAAAAAAAAAAGAAAAAAAAAAAAAAAAAAAAAAAAAAAAAAAAAAAAAAAAAAAAAAAAAAAAAAAAAAAAAAAAAAAAAAAAAAAAAAAAAAAAAAAAAAAAAAAAAAAAAAAAAAAAAAAAAAAAAAAAAAAAAAAAAAAAAAAAAAAAATAAAAAAAAAAAAAAAAAAAAAAAAAAAAAAAAAATAAAAAAAAAAAAAAAAAAAAAAAAAAAAAAAAAAAAAAAAAAAAAAAAAAAAAAAAAAAAAAAAAAAAAAAAAAAAAAAAAAAAAAAAAAAAAAAAAAAAAAAAAAAAAAAAAAAAAAAAAAAAAAAAAAAAAAAAAAAAAAAAAAAAAAAAAAAAAAAAAAAAAAAAAAAAAAAAAAAAAAAAAAAGAAAAAAAAAAAAACAAAAAAAAAAAAAAAAAAAAAAAAAAAAAAAAAAAAAAAAAAAAAAAAAAAAAAAAAAAAAAAAAAAAAAAAAAAAAAAAAAAAAAAAAAAAAAAAAAAAAAAAAAAAAAAAAAAAAAAAAAAAAAAAAAAAAAAAAAAAAAAAAAAAAAAAAAAAAAAAAAAAAAAAAAAAAAAAAAAAAAAAAAAAAAAAAAAAAAAAAAAAAAAAAAAAAAAAAAAAAAAAAAAAAAAAAAAAAAAAAAAAAAAAAAAAAAAAAAAAAAAAAAAAAAAAAAAAAAAAAAAAAAAAAAAAAAAAAAAAAAAAGAAAAAAAAAAAAAAAAAAAAAAAAAAAAAAGAAAAAAAAAAAAAAAAAAAAAAAAAAAAAAAAAAAAAAAAAAAAAAAAAAAAAAAAAAAAAAAAAAAAAAAAAAAAAAAAAAAAAAAAAAAAAAAAAAAAAAAAAAAAAAAAAAAAAAAAAAAAAAAAAAAAAAAAAAAAAAAAAAAAAAAAAAAAAAAAAAAAAAAAAAAAAAAAAAAAAAAAAAAAAAAAAAAAAAAAAAAAAAATAAAAAAAAAAAAAA
>NW_020870015.1:0-5000 GCF_003789085.1 Penaeus vannamei
ACAGGGTATGAAGGAGAAAACATGCTTAAGATACACGATAATGGAGATACATACGAAACAAATTAGAGTAGAAAAAATATGTTAAAAAGAGATGCTTACATAGCACTGTCTACGCAAACACACACGTAGTACCTGTGCTAAAATAAATACGCTTTTAACACTCCCGTAACAAATATTGACATAGAACATATGAACAAGACGGCTGTAGACTTTCTAGGGTCAATGAGTCCACCGAGACCAGTGTATGTGTGTGTCCGTGAGAGAGAAAAGAGAGAGCGAGAGGAGAGGGAGAGTGAGAGAGAGAGAGAGAGAGAGAGAGAGAGAGAGAGAGAGAGAGAGAGAGAGAGAGAAGAGAGAGAGAGAGAGAGAGAGAGAGAGAGAGAGAGAGAGAGAGAGAGAGACAGACAGACAGACAGAAAGAGAAGAGAGAGACAGACAGACAGACAGACAGACAGAAAGAGAGAGAGAGTGAGTGAGTTAGAGTGTATGTGTGTGTGCCCGACTGACTGAGCCATAACGGATGTGAAACAAGGAACGAAAAATGGTGACATTAAATTATTTCGGCAAAAAAAAAAAAAAAATCATCAAAGCAGTATACTTTGTAAAAAAAAAAAGTTTTTACTTTGAGTCCCTTCAATTTTGAGAATTATGTAAGTTATACAAAAGAAAAAAAATAATAATCAAGTTTCTGCAGCGATACCAGCAGCCAAACTTTATATTATGAACAACCAATTGAAAAACGTATAGTTGTAGACAGATACCGTGATACATTTTTTCTTTTTGCACATTTGCTAAGGAAAAAAAAAGAAAAACAAGCAATTTTGTTAAAATTACGGAAGACCCTACCCAGTGAATATTCATATATCCGGACATGCATACACAGAAAAAAATGCATATCTGTCTATCTATCTGATAGATCTACATTTATCTATCTATATCTATCTATCTATCTATCTATCTATCTATCTATCTATCTATCTATCTATCTATCTATCTATATATCTATATCTATCTATATATATATATATATATATATATATATATATATATATATATATATATATATATATATATATATATATATATATATATATATATATATATATATATATATATATATATGCCTAGATATGAGTGCCTAGACTGATAGATGTGTATTTATATGTGTACATGTGTGTCATAATTTTACCAGTGTTAAATGTGTCAGAATGCTTTCTAGATAGCTGAGTCTGTCGTAGAAAATAAGACGACATCTCTCTGCTTTTTGGATATGAATTATCCTCCAAACACTTCAAGCATAGGACAGAATCTTATTGTTCTTCATTCTTTTTTCTTTTTCTTTTCTATCCGTTTATTTTTTTCTTTTTCTTCTTCTTCTTCTTCCGATGCTCTATTTTCTTTTTTTTTTTTTGCTTCCTTTCACTTTTTTTTCTTTTATTTCTTCTTCTTCCTCTGCTTCTTTCTTCTCCTCCTTCTTCATTTTCTCTTTCTCCTTCTTCTCCTTTCTGTCTTTTACTTCTTGTTCTCCTAATCAGATGCATGTTATATGGCAGAAAACATCCACACTGCACAAACGATGTTTTTTTTTTCTTCTTCTTCTTCTTTCTTTCTTTCTAATGAAACAAAATCTTGAAATCCAGTCATCTTCAAGCGTGAAGATGGATTTTAGGAGGATTTCTTTCATTTTCAATATATATCTTGATTTTTTCTTTTTTCTTTTTTGTACCACTGTATCAACATGGTAGAGTGATTTTCCATTCATACCCTTGTATTTTGCATAGTATTCTTTGCAGTGGATTTAGCTTTCATTTGCCTACCATGTAAATTCAGTAATTCAACGTGTTGTTTCGACTGTAGTGCAATAGTAGATATTTATCGTTCCCGAATACAAATGAAGCAAAAATATTGTTATCTCGTTACATTAAGAAAATAAAGAAACTGGAAGAGAGGGGAAGATAAGGAATAAGAATAGAGAACGCGAACAAAAAATGGAGAAAAAGAAATAGTGGATAACATTTTCATTCATTTAAAATGTTTAAGTGATGATCCAAATATGCTCAATTGGAATGGGAAAAAATAATAATATCAGTTAGTTCTCGTTTCGTTTCTCTTCAATTTTTGTTATATTGTTTTTTTTTTTTTTTTTTTTTTTTTTTTTTTTTTTTTATTCTGTTCATCTAAAACCACATAGATATCCATACACGCGCGCGTACTCAAAATCAATAGACAGGAATTCGATTTTAAAACGAATTACGACATCAGGAAAATGATAGATTGTGTCGTTGTTTTGAAGTTGCTGGAGACCATAATGACAGTTAAATCTATGTAAAGTATTTACTTATTAATCCCATGGAAAATAGCTGGAGTGGTTACATGCTGATTACATTACTATTACCGATAATGCATCTTCAAATTGAAATACTAATGGCTTCTTTTCGTTGATTAGAGTTTTCCTTGTAAACAACTGCATTATTGTGTTATAAACCGAATGAAATCAGGGAAAGAAGAGTGTTTGTTTGTATCTGTGCGTGTGTGTTTGTTTGTGTGTGTGTGTGTGTGTGTGTGTGTGTGTGTGTGTGTGTGTGTGTGTGTGTGTGTGTGTGGTGTGTGTGTGTGTGTGTGTGTGTGTATGTATGGATCCAAGCTTATTAAATTCCTAAAGAATATAACTGGTACAGAAAATGTAACTACAGATCGACTTGAGAATATAAGTCTCCAAAAGATACATGATCTGTTACTGGACACCGAACACGGACACCGTACAATGTGCCTATTCCTCCATATAAATTAATGAACAAATATCTCCCTAATTCTACCAACACACAGCCCACACACAAGGCTATAATGGCGGGGATAGCAAGGGGAAGGAGGAGGAGGAGGAGGAGGAGAGGCGAGAGGAGGGAGAGGAGGAAAGGGGATGGAAAGAGGGGGAACAGGGGCATCAAGCAGACTGCTAACTCTTATCTGAAATATATAGCCGATTCTTAATGGTTTAATGCCCCCATCCTTTCTCTTTGATTAAATTTACTTTGCAACGGCGAGCCTCTTTAGTAATATATGTGGTCATGAGGTCCCGCATCTGTTCAGACCGAACTGGGAGCCCCCGGGGTGAATTATCCCTGTAGGTAATCCACCCTGGGATAATGAGCCATGAGCTTTGCTTACTGAAATACTCGGGGCGTTTAGGTCGGGCCGGAATTTACTCTGAGAGGTACGGCTGTCTAGGGAGACGGGGGAGGGGCCAGGGAGGAGGAGACGCTCTAGGGAGTGGGGGAAGGGGCTAGGGAGGGAAGGGACTAGGGAGGGGAAGGAAGGGGACTACGGAGGGAAAGGCAGGGGACTAGGGAGGAGGAGACGCTCTACGGAGGGAAGGAAGGGGACTAGAAAGGAAGGCGACTGGGGAGGAGGATGTTTGGGAGGAGAAGAGGACTGAGGAGGGAAGGGAACTGAGGATGAAAGGGGACTATTAAGGGGAGGGAACTGGGGCGGAGGATGCTTGGGAAGGGAAGGGGGACTGGAGGAGGAGGAGGAGTGACAGGGAGGGAAGGGGGAGGTGGCCTAAGAGCAAGATGCTAAGGAGAGGAGGGAGGCTAGGAAGGGGAAAGGGAAAGGGAGAGAGGGAAGCTTAAGAGGAAAATGCTAGGGAGATGGAGAGGCCTAAGGAGAATGGGGAAGTTTAAAAAAGGAGGATGCTAGGAAGGAGAATAGGCAAGGGAATAGGGTATAAGGGTTAAGGAGGAGGAATGCTAGGGAGAGAAACGTAACTAAGGAGGAGGAGGAGAAGGGGAAATTTATGAGGAAAATGCTCGGGAGAGGAGGGGGGAGGGGTCAGGAGAAGGATGCTAGTTAGAAGGAGAAGACTAGGAAAGAGAGAAGATAAAGATGCAGATATTAGTGAAGAGAAGGAGCCTATAGAGGTATGACAGAGAAAAAGAATGCAAAAGAAGAGGCTAAAGAAGGCCTAGAGAAAGGTTTAGGAGGGGCAGGAGGGTAAGAGAGAGGGAAGATGAGGAGGAGAAGAGGGGGAGAGGGAGTGAGAAGCGGATAAGGAGGAAAAGAGGGGAGAGAAGAGGAAGATGAGGTTAAGATGAAGGATAGAGAAGGGGAAAGGGAGAAGGAGATGAGGGGAAGAAGAGAAAGAGATGAGGGGGAGAGCGGGAAGAGGAGGGAGAGAGGAGAGGAAGATGTAAAGGAGGTATTTGGTTAAGGATGGACATGAGGAGGAGAGGATACAAGAAGGAAATCGCAGGAGAGGAAGGGCTAGTCAAAGGCTAGATAAAGGCTAGGGAAGTAATGGGAGGAACGGCTACAGGGGTGGGTGGGGGGAGGACAGAGAGAGGAGGAGCTATGAGGAATAGGCAAGTTGAAAAGAGAAAAGAGGAGATAAAAAAGAGAGAGAATAAATGAGGCGAATTATTGAGGTTGAAGAGGCATAAAGATTAGATTTACGTTTTTCTCTTTCCCTCAGTTTTTGCTTCTAACAAATTTCCAATATTATCTAAATGTCGATCTATCTAACCTACATATTTTATAACTCCACAATTCATTCCTTTCTCTCTCTCTCTCTCTCTCTCTCTCTCTCTCTCTCTCTTCTCTCTCTCTCTCTCTCTCTCTCTCTCTCTCTCTCTCTCTCTCTTCTCTCTCTCTCTTTTGTTATTTGATCCTTTGCATTCTATATATCAATGATGGCTACCTGTTAACTATAAATCATACACTTTACAAAAGAAAATAAATAAATAAATGAAAATAAGAAAGTAGATAATAAAAAGATAAAAAATGAAATTAAAAAGATATTGAAACTGAATAGATATTTCATTATATAATGATGTTGAAATAATATTCTGTTCGATCGGAAAGGTATTAGCATATTTAGCATATTTTCATTAGCCCCAAGTGTTTAGATCTTTATGTACATGACACAAACACCACACAAACAACACACAACACACACACACACACACACACACACACACACACACACACACACACACACACACACA
>NW_020870015.1:12500-17500 GCF_003789085.1 Penaeus vannamei
GATGGATCACGCTCATCCCTATTCATGCATTCCGTCTTAATCGCGGGAGGACAACAGCTTCGTGGATGGGGTGGGGAGGGGTTGGGGAAGGGGTTTGAGGGAGGGGGGAGGGGAGGGGTTTGGGGAAGGGGTTGGGAGGGAGTTGGGAGGGGGTTGAGGAAGGGAGAGGGGGCGGAGGAGGCTCTTACAACCCCTTATTTTAGGGAGGGAGCACCCCCTACCTATCCCTCCTCTCCCCCTCTCCCCCCCTCCGTCTACTTCCCTCTTTTGGTAACGACTCTCCCCTCTTTTGGTGGTTGGTAAGCACTACCTTCCCGTATTCGCTTGAGGTAACGTCGTGTTCCCTTACCTCTTGGTGGGTAAACACTTCCCTTATTCGTGGAGCAACAACCCTCTTTCGCCTGGTAAGTCGTCCCCCCCCCTTTTGTTCCGGTAAATACCCCCCCCCCCACACACACGCACTTGTTCAGCAAATAACTAACTCCCCCCCCCCATTTACTTACCAAAATAGGGGGGAAAGATGTTACATTTTCTCTACGTAAGGGGGGGGTGTTGTAAAAAAAAAAAAAGGGGGGAAGGGTATTTCTTCCTAAACAAGTGGTTGTTTAGCAAATAACTACCCCTCCACCCCCCTTTTACTTACCAAAATAAGGGGGGAGGGGAAGTTGTTACTTTTTCTCTACGTAAGAGGGGTGTTGTAAAAAAGGGGGGAGGGGTATTTCTTTGCTAAACAAGGGTTGTTTAGCAAATAACTCCCCCCCTCCCCCTTATAATACTAAGTAACACCCTTCACCTCTTATAAGTAACAACTCCTCGATTCAAGTAGATAACACCCCTCCACCCCCCACCCCCCACCCCCACACCCCACCCCCGACAAGCCCTTCGAGTAGATAAGGTCTTCAGATATTTTCTCCCTGTGATTCTACATCTTGTGAGACGGCGGCGCGAGCGATAGGCCTATGTGGCGATATTTTCATTAAGGTTCTGAGAAAGTGACCTCTCATTTTAGGAAGAGAGAAAAAAAAATCAATAACGCTGGCTTGTAGATCTATCTGTTTGCTTGTAAATAATGACAGGTTTTTATTTTTTTTAGGAATTGAGAACAGGAAGAAAAGGAAGTAAAGAGAAAAAACATATATGACTGTCTGAATGTAATGCCATTTAAGTAAAGAAAAATCATTTAGAAACAGCAAAAAAAATCACTACACTATGATAAGACTGGATAAAAAATATATATATATATATAATGAACAAATAAAAAGAACAAAAAAATAAATCAAATGTAAAAATGGCGTTAAAATTATATAAAAAGAAATCTAACAAAAAGAACACAACGAAACACCGAACAAAGTACAACACTCTCTCTAAAAAACTAAGCTGAACAACAAACAAAAGCAAACATTAGAACACAAACACAACAAAGACCAGACACCTCCAAAGGACACGGGCGCGGTCCTGGTTTCCATCTCCGAACCGTAATCACTTTTATCTTCTTAAAGCACTTCGCGTCCCTGGGATAGATCTCCCCCCTCCCCCCACCCCACCACACCCCCACCCCCTCAATATCCCTCTCCCTCTTTACCTCCCCCCCTAATCTGATACTCAATCCCCTTACAGACCCCTCCCCCCACACACTAAAAGATCACACCCCTTATAATGCCCAACACGCTAACAGCTACCCCCACCACCGCCTACAACCTCCACCACCACAACTATCCACAACCTCTACTCTTCATCACCCCAACACACACCACAGCCCCACTCCCCTACCAGTCCCCAAAATCTTCTCCAAACACCCTCCCCCCTAATCTTCCCCACCCTCCCCCAACCGACCGCCTGTCTTCAATCCCCCCTTCCCCCTCACCTCCACCCCCACCCCCACCCTAGCAAAAACAGATGTC
This sequence comes from Penaeus vannamei, assembly GCF_003789085.1. Classification (NCBI taxonomy): domain Eukaryota; kingdom Metazoa; phylum Arthropoda; class Malacostraca; order Decapoda; family Penaeidae; genus Penaeus; species Penaeus vannamei. Next base: position 14,402 of record NW_020870015.1, read on the forward strand.
CCCCAACCCCCGCCTCCCCACCCTCGCCAAAAAATACCCCCATCCCCCACTCCCCCCTCCCCCCACCTCCCCCCCAAAAAAAAAAAAAAAAAATCCCCAAATCCCCGGAAAATCGCCCCTAATCCCCTTCATATAAGTGTCACTCCCCTTGACCATTAGAACAAAAATGGCGATGTTGTGGATTCGGCCCAAGATTCCATTAAGAAATATCAAGGGTGGGAGAAATAGGGGGGGGGGGGGGGAGGGAGAGGAAGGGAGATGAGAGGAGTGAGAGGATAGAAAGTAGGAGAGAGAGTGATGGAAGGGGGGGGGTGAAAGAGGGAGAAACCTGAAGGGTGGTAGGGAGGGACGAAGGGAGGGAGGGCGGAATAGAGGACAGGCAAATAGAAAAAAAAATAAATAAAGTAAGAAATAAAGGAGGAAAAAAAAGAGTGAGTGAGTGAGGGTGGAGAGTAAGAGAGGGAGAGGGAGAAGGATAGAGGGAGGAGGGGGGGAGGGAGGGAGGGAGGAGAGAGAGAGAGAGAGAGAGAGAGAGAGAGAGAGAGAGAGAGAGAGAGAGAGAGAGAGAGAGAGAGAGGAGAGAGAGAGAGAGAGGGAGGGAGGGAGGGAGGGAGGGAGGGAGGGGAGGGAGGGAGGAGAAGAGGAGAGAGAGAGAGAGAGAGAGAGAGAGAGAGAGAGAGAGAGATTGTAAACAGACACCATACAAATACAGATAGAGATATAATGAAGAGACATCTCTCATAAATCATACTATACACATAAAACGGCATATCAGCTGTAGATACAAAAGAACAAGAAATTCTCTTACTCTCTAAATAACTCATAAATAACGAGATTTCCCCCTCCCTCCCCCCTCCTCCACACACAGGCCTAAAAGCATCATAACTCAAACTGAACATTATTCAATTTGATTTATCCACATTTCACATCTTTCCATCCGTCCCTCAATCCACCCCATTCAATTCCAGGAATGCATAATTCACCCTCATGCGTGTGTAATTCCCAGCCCTCCATTCATAATTCCTAGTCCATTCATAGGTAATGTGCTCATTCATAAACATTATTTACACTGGCTGGTGGAAAAACGGAATGGCCGGGTTTTATGCTGACAGCGCATCTGAATAAAAAATTAAATCTCGGGAATGTAATGCGGGTACTTTTGATGTTTTTGTGTCACCCTGTATGTCTGTCTGTCTTTCTTTCTGTCTGTGTTCTTTTGTCTGTCTTCCTTTTTGTCTGTGTCTGTCTTTCTTTCTTTCTGTCTGTGTCTGTCTTTCTTTCTGTCTGTCTGTGTCTGTCTTCTTCTGTTGTCTGTATCTGTCTGTCCATGTGTCTGTGCATCACTCTGTCTGTCTATCTGTCTGTGTCCGTTACTCTGTCTGTCTATCTATCTGTCTGTCTGTCTGCCTGCTTGCCTGTCATATTTTCCTTTCAAACTTAGTTGCTAATTCCACAAAAAATACAAGTGTGGAGAAACTTGTGTAACTCATTCCAGCTTGTTCTCTCCAGTCTTCATTCTTACACTCAGTAATTCTTCAAAATCAGTGTATTATTCTTTCTTAATATTATCTTAAAAAACGGAGAATTATTACTTCGATCTCGAGCTGTATTTGCGTCTCGTGTTGTTCGCGTTGGATACGTTCGAAGCAACAATTTTCCGTTCCGTTTACAAAAGAATAAATACTTAAACTAAAAAAAGAAAAAGCAAAAAACAAAAACAAATAAAACACAACCAAGTCCGAAAAAAGAAAAAGAGAAAATACACAAAAATAGAACCCCATCCTCACTCGATTTCTCAATCCAATTTGAACATACTTTTGAATAAATAAATAAACTATAAAAACAAACAAAAACAAATAAACAAACCCTAACCCCAAACAACAAAACGAGAAAATACACAAAAATAGAACCCCATCCTCACTCGATTCCCCAATCCAATTTGAACATACTTTTGAACAAATAAATAAACTATAAAAAACAAACAAAAACAAATAAACAAACCCTAGCCAAAAACAAACAAAAACAAATAAACAAACAAAAACAACAAACCTAGCCAAAAAACAAAACAATAAACAACCCAAAAAACAAAAATAAACAAAAAACCCTAACCCAAACAAAAACAAAAAACGAAAAAATACACAAAAATAGAACCCCCTCCTCACTCGATTCCCCAATCCAATTTGAACATATATTTGAATAAATAAACAAACTATAAAAACAAACAAAAACAAATAAACAAACCCTAGCCAAAAACAAACAAACAACTCCAAACAAAAAAAACGAAAAAATACACAAAAATAGAACCCCCTCCTCACTCGATTCCCCAATCCAATTTGAACCCATTTCCCCCCATTTTCTTAGTCGCACAAGTCAAGCAGGTAAGTGTTTTCTTGAGCGACTGAACCCGCTCGATCCTTCAAAGGTCACGACGCAACTTTCCGATCAACAGAACCGATATTTGTCTCCTTATTTACGAATCATTGTTGCAATCGGGCCGTTCCTCGGCGGTTCGTTGTTGTTGCAGAGTTTGTTTGTTTGTTTGTCTTCTGTTGCTCTGTTGCAGGTGGTTTCTGTTGCGCGGTCGGGTGTTCGCGAGGTTTGAGATTCGATATATGGAATTGGGAAGCTTTGTTAAAGTTTAAAGAATACATGATATATATATATTTTTTTTTAAATCGTATTCTAACATTTCATATTTTAAAAAGTACATCATAATTTTTAAAATCTTATTCTAATATTCCAAAGATCAAATAGTACATCATATGTTTTTCTGAATCTTATTTTTATTCTAGTTCATTCAAATAATATATCATTTTCATTTTAGTTCATTCAAATAAATATATTTTCATTTGGTTCATTCAAATAATATATTTCATTTTAGTTCATTCAAATAATATTCATTTTTCATTTAGTTCATTCAAATAATATATTATTTTCATTTTAGTTCATTCAAATAATATATTATTTTAGTTATTCAAATAATTATCATTTTCATTTTAGTTCATTCAAATAATATAACAACTTCTTTGGGGCGAAGGATCCTCTCTCCATTCCCTACTTTTAAACTTCCTTTTGTTCAGTCACACACGTACGTATTAC
>NW_020870015.1:27500-32500 GCF_003789085.1 Penaeus vannamei
AGGAGGAGGAAGGAGGAGAAAGAAGAGGGGAGAAAGGAAGGAGGAAGGGGGAGGAAGGAGAAGAGGGAGGAGGAGAAGGAAGAATGTGGAGGAAAGGAAGGAGAAAGTGGAGGAGGAGTGGGGAAGGGGAGGAGGAGGGAGAAGACGAAGAGGAGGGAGAAGGTGAGGGGGAGACAGAAGACGAAGTGAGGAGGGAGAAGGAGAGGGAGAAGAAGAACGAAGAGAAGGAGAAGAAACAAAAGAGGAGGAGGTGAATAGAGTGAAAGGAAAAAAAACGGAAAAAGAAGAAGAAGAGAAGAGAGGGGGGAGAAGAAGAGGAAGAAGAACAGAAAGAAGAGGAGCGATGGAGTAGGAAGAAGCAAAAAGAAGGAAAGAAAAAAAGATAAGAAGACCAGGTTTCGCGCACGTAAATTCCCGATTCGGCCGCGAACATTACGCTTGATCCTTTCCTTATTTGCCTTCGCGATCGATGAGGACAGCAGTGAGGAAAAAAGGAAGCCAGCTGCTTGCTTGCTCAAGGGTGGCGTCCTGCTTTGGAAGTAACTATAGGGAAGCGAGTGAGGAGCAAGGGACGGCTGGTTTTCTTGGCCTTCTTTCTTTTACTGCATTTCTTCATCTCTTTAATCTTTCTTCTTGTTGTTTTTTTTTTTTTTGGTTCTGGTCATTTTCTCGTCTTCCGTTCCATTTCTTTCTTCTTTTCTCATCTTCTCACTCTCACATTGCCCTTACCGTTACGCCCCCGTCAACCTGTCCATAAATCCCTGCCGCTCTCATCCTCTCTCCTTTCCATCCCCCCTCCCCTCTCCATCTTCATACCCCATCCTGTCTCTCTCGTCACACACGGACATCAACACACTCTCTGCGCCTCTCCCTCTCTCTTTTCTGCTTTCTCTTCTCATCGTCATCTCCCCTCCCTCCTCACCCGTCTCCCTCTCCCCCCTCTCCCTTTCCTCCCTCACATGCCTCCTCCTGCTCCCCTCTCGTCCAAACCTCTCCTCTCAGCCTCCGCTGCCCTCCTCTCAACCCTCCCTCCTCTCAACATACTACCCTTCAGAATTAATGACGGCACGTGAATGCCCCCTCCCTTCCCCACCCGGTCAAAACAACATCCTTGCAGGGGACCCCGCCACGCTGTGTTTAAGAGGAGGGACTAGTTTTATGGCATCGGGAGCAAGCAAAACACGGGCGCCAGGCTGCCTAAAAATGGAAAAGACAGCAACGCACCCATTCCGCCGAGACAATACCCGGCGTTCCATCAGGGCGAGCTTTTCCGGCGGAGAGTGTGGGGTTGCGGGGAGAAGGAGGGGAGAGGGGGAAGTTGGGCGGTGAGAGAGGGGATAGCTTGGGGGTGAGAGAGGGGGAGGGGGGATATTGGAGGGAGTGGAGGGGATAGTGGGGGAGTGAGATAGTGGGGAGGGGATAGGTGGGGGAGAGGGATAGTGGGGGTGGAGAAGGGGGAGGGGGATAGTGGGGGGGGGGAGAGGTTAAAGGGAAGTAATTAATTCGAAACATTATAAAAAAAACCCGCGTTGAATATCATTAATATCAATTAAAGAGCTTGATTAGAGCTCACTATTAAAAAAAAAACAAAAAAACAAAAAACAAAAAATCCCGCAATCCCGCCCTCCCTCGCTCTGTCAAAGGTAAACGATACGTGCAAACGCGGCGTTTATTCCATTAAACCTCTCGTTAGCCAAACATCCCCTCGCATTCGCAATCAACAATGACACTACCTGCTCTTGCTCGCTCGCATGCTTGGCCTGGGACCCCACTGCCGGGAAGGGACGGACGCCGCTTCGGAATGCAACCGCAGGCAAAATCATGTGAATCGAGGGCTGTCATGCAAACACTTACCGGCTCACACACGCAAGCGCTGGGTATATCATTACAGAGAGTGACGGAGGCAAGTATGTGCATATAAGCATGCACGCATACATACATACTTATATGCTTATATACGTGCACACATACATACACTCATGTACATACAGAAAGAGTGAGAGGGTGATAGAGAGACAGGGTGATAGAGAGACGAGAGAAGAGAGAGAGAGAGAGAGAGAGAGAGAGAGAGGGAGAGAGAAAGAGAGAGAGAGAACCAGAAGAGAGAGAGGAGAGAGAGGGAGAGAGAGGAGAGAGAGACGGAGATTGAGAGAGAGAGAGAGAGAGAGAGAACAGAAGAGAGAGAAAGAAAGAGAGAAAGAGACAGAACGCGGAATAGAAAAGAGACAGTTAGAGAGGAACAGAACAAAATAGAACACGCGTGTAAATTCCCATCCGACAGACAGACAAAGAAACCAACAAACAAACAAACAGAAAAAAAAAACAAAATAAAGAGACCAAGAAGAGCCATAATAAAAGCGTCGAGGCTTAAGGCAAATCCACCCAAGATTTTGGGTCACTCGAAAAAGGGAGATTAACCCCGAACGGAGATACAAGATAAAGTTTTCTCAAGTCAGATTACATCGGGTATAAAAAGGTGTTAATCCTTTTTATGCTTGGTGCTTTCTAAGGCTTCGCTCTGTCGAACACCTGCTCTTCGGAAAGAAAAAGCGAGAAAAAATCGGCATTTTCTCATGTGAATTCACTGCGTTATATTACACCCATGTTCTGAAAGACTCAATGTATGTGTTTATCCATTCTTTGATCTATAGATTTATTTTCATTATCATGATTATCATTATTTTTTCAATTGAGTCTGTTATGTCCTAAAAAAATCACGTCCTCATTTTTCTGGAATCGTGTGTCCGTTAAAAAAAAATTCTCTCTCTCTCTCTATATATATATCACAAACACGTTGTCGAAAAAAAAAAAAAACATCTAAAAAATATCGACAACCTGCCTTTTTCCCCCCCAATCGACCAAGTCCGCGGCATCAAAAAACATTTTCCACCGACGCTGTGGAAACGCATTTCTGCAGCAAAGGACGATGACGGGACAAAACCGCTGCCAAACACTACAACTTTATCGCGAGAGGCGGGGCGATCTTCGGGCCCGCGTGAGAATTGACTCCGGGTAAATATATCGGCTTTGCATCATCCCACTTTTTTTTTCTCTCTCTCTCTCTCTTATTCAGATTTTCTTTTTCTCTCCTCCGATACAAACCCGAAATTCTTATAAACCGATCCGACCCCCCGCCAAACCCATTCCCAAAACGGGCTATTACCAGTCCCTACAGAAACCCATTCATTAACTCCTTTTTTCTATTTACGTTCAATTCACGATCATCACGTTACCCCTATAACATCCTCCAATATTGAGGTATTTCCCCAATCCCTTCCATTCATAACTCTTTTTTCTATTTACGTTCAATTCACGATCATGCACGTATACCCCTAATAACATCCTCCAATACTTGAGGTATTTCCCCCAATCCCCTTCGGAGGAGAATCAACGCTGTTTACATCTGGCAGGAGAGACGCCATGCCTGACATCGCTGACTCGGCGAAGGACAAACTGACGCGGGAAAATAAACCGGTGAAAATAAACCGGGAAAATACGTCCCTTGCTTACACGTTGTGCAAACACGCGGGGGGGGGGCATGTTGGATTAGGAATAACGATGCTAAATAGTTTGCGGAATGAAATGCTGACGGACGCGCGCAAATACGCGAGGAGAGAGTGAGGGAGGGGAAGAGGGGAAGGGGGGGAGGGAGAGGGGAGGGGAGAGGGGAAGAGGGGAAGGGGAGGAGGAAGAGAGAGAAGAGAGAGAAGAGGAGAGAGAGAGAGAGAGAGAGAGAGAGAGAGAGAGAGAGAGGAGAGAGAGAGAGAGAGAGAGAGAGAGAGAGAGAGAGAGAGCTACCAAAAGGAAAAATTCACCACCGAACAAAAACTTATCCTCAACACCAACATACAACAAAAAAAATCAAATCAACCAAACCAAACTCAATGCATTCTCACCTCAGCACCACCCCCCTCTCTCACCTCAGCATCACCCCCTCCCTATTCTCACCTCAGCATCACCCCCCCCCCCACCCACCCAAATCTCACCTAAACATCACCCCCCTCCACACCCCATTCTACCCCGCATCAACCCCCTCCCCTCAATCCCACCCTCACCACCACCACCACCACCACCACCACCACACGCAGCAGGTACCCAATCAACACTACATGAAACACCCTCAGAGAAAAATGCATTCCGTAGACACACACAAATGCCACGTGTCAATTTAGTCTTGCCCCCTCATGCCATGCCCCGATTGTATCACATGACAACATATAAAGCTCGCTAGGGGGAGTCGAGCGGGGGGAGGGGGAGGAGGGGTGAGGAGAGGGGAGAGGAGGAAGGAGTGAAGGGGAGGAGTAGCTTGGAAAGGAGGGAAGAAGGGGAAGAAGGGAGAGGGTAAGAGGGTTGAGGGGGGAAGGAGGGAGAGGAGGAAGGGTGAGGGGGAAAGGAGAGGGTGGTGAGAGAGGGAAAGAAGATAGAGGAGGAGAGGGGAGAGGAGAGAGGGGAGAGGAGGGAGAGAGAGAGAGAGGAGAGGAAGAGGAGGAAGGAGGCGTGTGTCATTTGGGAGATAGCATCACCTTGCATTCAGCGACGGAGCTTGACTATCTGTTCCCCTCCGAGGCTCTGCGGGGACCTTTCAAGTGACTCGAGTACACGCATTTATAACACATATTCTGACGATATTTACAGGTCATAAACAGACACTTATTCACACATATGGATACACATATAAATACATACAGAATTACATACATATGTATATACAGAAATGCATACACACACTCACATTTAAAATACATATACATACACACAGACAGACAAACACATCCATCTATACATACATATATATGCACCTTATATGCACACGCACAAACACATTCATGTATGCACAAACATACATACACACATGCACAAATACACCATATATATACATCCATAACTAATAAAACACAAATACACAAACATACACACACGCAAAAATATATACACACTTAAAAGATTTAAAAAAAAAGCAAGGAATGAATAAAAGAAAGATAACAATAATAATAATTGAA
>NW_020870015.1:37500-40000 GCF_003789085.1 Penaeus vannamei
GTCGCTGCGTCTTGCCCCCCCCCCACCCCCACCCCTCCCGCGCCATGACCTTGGAGAGAGGTCATGCGCGGCGCCTCCTGTGCATGCGTGGCCGTCGGAAATCATGCAGGCAAACTGGAGCCGTAAATGCGATCTAATATACTGCTCTCAGTCTGGGTAATTGCTGGCATTTGTGCATCTTTTTTTTCTTCTGTATGAGTAATTGGATTAATACATAGACAACAAAAATAATTATAACAATAACGACGACGACAATGATGATAATAAAGATGTGATCATGATGATCATGATGATGATGAAAATAAAGATGATGATGATAGATGATGTTGATGATGATGAGGTAATGATTATGATGATAACGATGATGATCCTACAAACAACAAAAACAAAATCATCCTTAATAATGACAACAATACAATAATAAAACAAACAAATCATCCTCAAACCTATAACAAAAACACCAAATAGATCAATAAAGAATGGATAAGATTAGATAAAAGATGACGATGATGATCCCTACAACAACAAAAACAAAATCATCCTTAATAATGACAACAATAACAATAATAAATAAAACAACAAACAAACAAACATCATCAATATACAACAAAAACACCAAATAGATCAATAAAGAATGGATAAGATTAGATTAAAAAAAAAAAGAAAAAAAAAAGACCGCTCCTCGCCTACATTCTTGAGATGTCTGACAAACGCCTCAGAACGGAAGAAAAAAGGATTACAAGGCGGCGTCGGTCTCTCTTTATTTTTCGGGTTTGAAAGGTCTTCCTTAAAAGAGCGAATAAATAAAAAATGAAATAAAATGAATAAATGAGGGATTAAATGATTAAAAAACAGACAGACACAGAACCGAGTCTCCGTAAGATGTACATTTTCACAGACAAAATAAACGCATAAATCACAAAAAAATGTAAACAAACAAATAAAAAGCAAACAAACAACAAACAAACAAATAAGAATTGGAATCGCCGAATGCACTTCCAAGTAACGAACAAACAAAACAATAAACGGACAAAAAGCGAAAGCGCCAGATTAATTCACTCCTAAATCAGCCAGAACTTGCAACTGCAAAAGTTATATAAAAGCCCCACATGCAACGAATTCCCCGGCTTCAACACCTGCACACCAGCCGCACACCTGGCTATAAGAGCACCCCCCCTCCTCCTCCTCCTCTCCTCTCCTCCCTTCCCCTTCCCTCTCCCTTCCCCTCTCTCCTTCTCCTCTTCCCCTCCTTCTCCTTCTCTCCCTCCCCTTCTCCTTCTCCTCTCCCTCCCCTTCTCTTCTCCTCCTTCCCCCTCCTCCTTCTCCTTCTCTCCTTCTCCCTCCCCTTCCTTCTCCCTTCCTCCTCCTTCCCCCTCCCTTCTCCTCTCTCTCCCCTCCCTCCCCTTCTCCTTCCCCTTCCTCCCTCCCTTTCTCCTCCTTTCCACCTTCTCCCTCTCCTTCTCCCGCCCCTCTCCCTTCTCCCCTTCTTCCTCCTTCCTCCTTCCCCTTCTTCCACTCCTTCCTCTTCCTCCTCCCGCTCCTCCTCTCCTCTTCTTCCACCCCCACGTCCTGTCTTGAAGGAGGTTGGGGAAGGAGGAGGAGGAGGGGGGAGGTGGACGGAGGAGGAGGAAGGAGGAGGAGGAGGAGGAAGGAGGAGGAGGAGGGAGGAGAGGAGAGGAGGAGGAGGAGGAGGAGGAGGGAGGTAGAGAGGGGGGGAGTAGGAGGAGGAAGAGGAAAACGAAGACGAAGAAGAGAAAAAAGGAGGAGGAAGAGGAAAAGAAAGACGAAGAAGAGAAAAGGAGGAGGAGGAGGAGGATAAGAAGACGAAGACGAAGAAGAGAAAAAGGAGGAGGAGGAGGATAAGAAGACGAAGACGAAGAAGAAAGAAAAAAGGAGGAGAAGAGGAAAGAAAGACGAAGAAGAGAAAAGGGAGGAGGAGGACGACGAGGAGGAGGCAGATAAGAAGAAGACGAAGACGAAGAAGAGAAAAGGAGGACGAGGAGGAGAAGGAGGAGGGAGCAGGTAGCAGCCAGCCCTCGTGTTTTATTACAAGCCCCTCTGCATGCCAGCCTGCAATAAACCAGTAATTAGGGATTCGAGAACGGGTTTTCTGGTGTGGCTCTATGCAACAGCTTTGCAATAACGTGTCGGCTTTGTTGGCTTGGTTTTATGGTGGTTCGGCTGATGGGAGGCTCAGGGACTCGGCAATACACACCGACCACCTCCTTAAAGCGGGTGTTTATCCACGGCGACACGAGGACACGACGAAACCTCAAGGCCTTAGAGGACCTCCGAATATGGACCGAAATCCCCCCACCCCCCAAAAAAAGAAAATAAATAAATAAATAAAAATAAATAAATAAATGAATAGATAAATGGATAATAAATGAAAGATAAATGGATAAATGAAAAATTAATTAATAAACAAAACAATGAAAATAATAATAAATGAATAAATAAATAAACAAATAAATATTAAATAGATGAAAAAATTATTAAT
>NW_020870015.1:45000-47500 GCF_003789085.1 Penaeus vannamei
TCTAATTCTTTTCCTTTTGAAGTCGGCAAGGCACACGACACACTCGTCCGAAACACACACGCGGGAAACGGGAGAAATCTTTCGTCTTTTGTCTAACTGCGGGGTGTTTTTCGTATGCCTGAAGCGCAGTGGGTAACTCGACAGGTCGTAACTTTTGTTTTAAATCCAATCTGAATTCTGCCGACGAAGGGGAACAAATGTATTCAAAGTATTTAATATACAATTTAAACAAGACAGGAAACGCAGATACATAGGCCTACATCTTCTAAACACGTCATCCCTCAGTAAAAAAAAAAAAAAAATAAAATAAAAAACAAAAAAACAAATAAACCAAACACAAAATTAAAAAAAAAAAAACATATCAAGCCATACAAAAAATAACATAAAAATCGGAGTGTTCAGATTGAACTTATTTTTTTAACAAATCGGAGTATTCTCACGTAACACCTGTCCTGCTTCAGTCACCGAGCCGGACCTCACTCCCTCACTCCTCGCCGCTCTCAACACCCACCTCACCTCATTTACCTGGCGGCGATGAGGGGCTGAGGAGAGAAGGCGGGTGTGGGGGTGGGGAGGGGGTGGGGGTGGGGAGAGGGGGAGATGGGGAGAGGAGGGGTGAGGAGAGGGCGGAGAGGGTGGGGAGATGGAGGAAGGGAAGGGGTGAGAGGTGAGGGGGTGGGTGAGAGGGGCGGAGGGAAAAGAGGGGGGGGAGGTGAGGTGGGAGATGAGCAGGGGGTGGATGGAGGCAGGGAGGGCGGGGAGAGTTGAGTGGGTGGGGAGAGGGGTGAAAGGAAAGGGGATGGGAGAGGGGATGAGAGGTGAGGTGGTGGAGAAAAGGATGGGGGAAGGATAAGGAGAAGAGGTGTAGGTTAGGAGAGGGGCGTAGAAGGTAGGGGGATGTGAGTTGGGGGCGAGAGGGGCGGGACGAAGGAAAACGAAAAGGAATGAGGATGAGAGGTGAGGAGAGGGGGGAAGGAAGGGAGATGAGGGTAAGAGGTGTGGGAAGATGGGGTATGGAGGGAGGGACAGGTTGTGGTTGGAGGTTTGGGTCTTGGTGGGGGTTGGGGTGGATGGAGGTGAAGATGATGAGTGGTAATGGGAAAGGGGTGGAGCGGGGTTGTGGATGGGAGGGGAGAGGATACGCGAGAAGGAAGAGGGAGGATGAGGACGAGGAAGAGGATGATGGAAACGAAAATAAGGACAAAGACGAGGAGGAAGAGGGAGGATGGAGACGAAGATGAGGAAGAGGGGGGATGAAGACGAAAATAAAGACGAGGAGGAGGGGGAGGAGGGAGGGGTGAAGACGAAGATACAGACGAGGAGGAAGAGGGATGAGGATGAGGATAACTATGAGGCTACGACTAAGAGATCGAGTCAGCGAATAGAGCTTATTCTTTATTTATTTATTTTTTTTAATTCTTTTTCCGGTAGGACAGAAATTATGGGAAACCTATAGGTTCAACTAGCTAAATATTGGGAAGAAAAGACTGGAAAATGAAGCAGAGAGAGAGAGCGAAGAGAAGAGAAGAGAGAGAGAAAGAAAGAGAAGAGAGAGAAGAGAAAGGAAGATAAGATAAGATAAGATAAGATAAGATAAGATAAGAGAAAGAGATACAGAGAAGAGAGAGAGAAAAAAAGAGATATGTATAGGATTTGTAAGCCTGAGAAAAAGAGGGAAAGGGGGGGAGGGGGGGTCCTCGCCGGATGTCTAAACTGCACATCTTCCCAACCACAGCCGAGAGAGAGAGACAACCGGAGAAAATGTGGATCTACAGCACGCATTTCATCTCAGTTTCCTAACATGAGCCTCACTCCTAATTCCCCCTTTAAAAAAGTACATAAAAGTAATGATAATGGCCGATAAAGTCAAGGGGTTAATTGCGGAAATTTTCTCTGTAAAATAAAGGTAATGAGGGCGAGTCAAAGGTGATTGTGAAATTAATGAAAAATCGTGACAAATCTTTAATTATCGGAGAATGGTTTATCGACATCTGTTTCTTTACACTTCTTGGCAATATTGCGGTTAAAGGTTAATGGCAGATTGCTATTTGACGTCGATTTAACTCATGGAAATACGGAACGCAAGCACGTACATTAGACATACACACGCACGCACACACACACACACACACACACGCACACACGCACGCACACACACACACACACACACACACGCACGACACACACACACACACACACACGCACACCACACACAACACACACACACACACGCACTACCTTATCACAAACTAACTTCCACGATCACAACACCCGCACAGGGGTCACCGCCGCAACCCCCTAAAAAACAACGATAGAGTGACACCGAATTTTATTACAACAACCGTTATCGTAATACCTATCTTTCTCGCCGCCATTATCGACATCTCTGAACCCGGGGGTCTTTTTTCTCCCCCGGGTGTGAGGCGTCCAGAGGGCGGTCAAGCCGAGGTGACTAATGTGATGCTGGTCATTTCCCCCTGGTCGGTCGCTCTCCCCGCCA
>NW_020870015.1:52500-72500 GCF_003789085.1 Penaeus vannamei
CACACACACAGACATATATATAGACAGAAAAATAAATAGATATAATGATAGATAAACAGGTACAGGTACAGAAAGATAGATAGATAAACAAATAGACTGATATATAGATAAACAGAAAAGTAGACTAGTAATCTTTAGATAGATAAATGCATAATACATACATAAGGAGAAGTGTGGGAAGGAGGGAGGGAAAGAAAAAGCAATACAAAGAGCAAGAGGGAAAGAGAAAGAGAGAAAGAGAAAGCAATACAAAGAGCAAGAGGGAAAGAGAAAGAGATAGATAGAGAGAGAGAGAGAGGGGGAGGGGGAGAGAGAGAGAATAAAATAAAAGTGAAGAGAAGAGAAGAAAAGAAAGTGAAGAGCAGTGGAGAAAAGAAAGACAGCCAGAAACAGACAGATCGACAGACAGAAACAGACAGACCGACAGCCAGAAACACAGACAGACAGACACGCACCCAGACACAGACAAAGAAGCGCCCAGGCCTCCCCGCACAGCGCCGAGGCAAGGGAGCCGAGAGCGAAGGGTCAGTCCGCCGAGAGGGAAGGCAAGGGGCGTGTGTGCCGGACCCTGGCGTTCGGGTCGAGGGTGAGAGGCTTGGGTATGGCGAGGGAATAGTCCTCCTGGTACTTCTGGTACTTTTGGTACTTATGGTATACTTGGTACGGACATATGGTACTGGTTGGTACTGAGAGGGGGTACGCGGTGAGACAGCGGTGTAATTTGGGATACAGGGTATAGTTTGGTTAATATAAAAGGACGAGGGAAAGGTAGCGTTGGCAACGATGAAGAAGAGAACGCGGGATAATAAATAAGTAAAAGAAAACGGGAAGAATATTCAGAGAAAATGGGTGACCACATACAAACAAAAAAGAAAACGCAACAAAATAAAAAAACAAAACAAAAACGAAACAACACGAAGGGGTCAGAATAAACAAACCAACTTCACCAAAATATATACAATAAAACATAACACAGCGGTTAGCGAAGAACATGTAGATCGTAGAAGTGTATTGAGGTAGAAAACTTAGGCGTCGCGGTCGAGGTAGACAAGATAATATAATAGTAGTGGGAGGGAGGGGCAGGGGGGGAGGAGAGGGAGAGGGATGGGAGATGGGGAGGGGAGGGAGGGAGAGGGATGGAGGATGGGGAGGGAGGGAGGAGGAGGGGTGGGGAGGGGGTAGGGGGAACAAGAGGGGGGGGGGAAGCAGGAGTTAAGACAGCGTCGGAGAGAAGGCAATAAAGTGGTGTGTTGGGGTTAAGGAAAGGTGGGGGGAAGAAGATTCTTCGGGAGGAAGGAAAGGAGGGGGGAGGGGGAATGGGAAAGGGGTAGGAAAGGGAGATGGAGAGAAGATCCAGCGTGAGAGAGAGAGACGAGAGAGAGAGAGAGAGAGAGAGAGAGAGAGAGAGAGAGAGAGAGAGAGAGAGAGAGAGAGAGAGAGAGAGAGAGCAAGGAGAATGAGGTAGACAGACAGAGAGAGAGAGAGCGAGGTAGAAAGACACAGATAAGAAAGAAAAACGAGAGAGAGACAAGAACAAGGCTAATGAAGGAGAGGGGGACAGGAAGAGGGCAGAACTAGAAGGGGAAAGGGGAGGGGAGGAGGAGGAGGAAGGAAGGAGGGGGAGGGTGAGGAGGGGGAGGGAGAGGAGGAGGGGAGGGGGAGGAGGGGGAGGGGGGGAGGAGGAGGAGGAGGAGGAGGGGGAGGGGAGGGAGGAGGAGAGGGGAGGAGGGAGAGGAGGAGGAAGGAGGGAAGGGGAGGAGGAGGGGAGGGGGAGGAGGAGGAGGGGGGGGGTGAGGGGGGGGGGGGGGGCGCGGACAGGAAATGGCGTGAGGCAAGAGAGGGCGTGGCGAAGACGAGATGAGAAATGGACGCGGAGCAAGTGAGGAAAAGCAATCCCGGAAAAGGGGGAATGGGAAAATAATGGAAAGAAGGTATGGGGATAAAGGGGGAACGGTGATAAATGAGAAGAGAAGGAGAAAAGACCGAGGGATATTTTTTTTCCTGGGATATTGGTGCAGGAAGGATGCGCGTTGTCATATAGAGAGGATAACGGAGATGATAAATGCAGTCATAGATAAATATTTTTCTCCTTCCTCTCCCTCTCCCCTCCCCACTCTCTCTCTCTCTCCTCATCTTCTCTCTCTCTCTCTCTCTCTCTCTCTCTCTCTCTCTCTCTCTCTCTCTCTGTATGCGTGTGTGTGATATGTGTATACACGTAGATAAATAAAGAGAGAGAGAGAGAGAGAGAGAGAGAGAGAGAGAGAGAGAGAGAGAGAGAGAGAGAGAGAGAGAGAGAGAGAAGAGAGAGAGAAGAGAATAAAAGGAGAATAAAAGGAGAAAAAAAGGAAAGAAAAAGTAGACGAAGCAGAAAATAAAAAAGAAGCAAAAGAAGCAGAAACAAGAAAAAGAAAAAGAAAAAGGAAGAAAACTCAGGAGAAGCAGCAAAAAGACAGAACAAGAAAAAGAAAAGGAAAGAAAACTCAGGAGAAGAAGCAAAGAAACAAAAGAAAAGGAAAAAAAAAGAAGAAAAGCAAAAGAAACAAAAACAAGAAAAGAGAAAGAGAAAAGGAAGAAACCTCCGACGCAGAAACAAGAAAGAGAAAAAGAAAAGGAAGAAAACTCAGGAGAAGAAGCAAAAGAACAGAAACAGAAAGAAAAGAAAAAGGAGAAACTAGAAGAAGCAGCAAGAAGAAAGAAGAAAAAGGAAGAAACTCAGGAGAAGGAGCAAAAGAAGCAGAAACAAGAAAGAGAAAAGAGAAAAGGAAGAAAACTCAGAAGCAGCAGCAAAAGAATTAGAAACAAGAAAAAGAAAAGGAAGAAAACTCAGGAGAAGAAGCAAAAACAAGAAAAGAAAAGAAAAAGGAAGAAACTCAGAAGCAGCAGCAAAAGATGTAGAAACAAGAAAAGAAAAGGAAGAAAACTCAGGAAGAAGAAGCAAAGAATTAGAAAAGAAAAAAAGGAAGAAAACTCAGGAGAAGAAGCAAAAGGAGCAGAAACAAGAAAGAGAAAGAGAAAAGGAAGAAACCTCCGACGCAGCAGACGCAGGGCGGGCGCGGGAGAGCCGTCGGCAGAATGCGGCGGCGAGGCGAGGCGCTCCGAGGGAAGAACTCGGCTCGGATAATTAGCGATGCGAGCTCCCAGCTACCGCTCACCTCTCCTCCTCCTCCTCCTTCTTTCTCTTCTTTCTTCTTTCTCCTCCTCGTCTCCTCTTCTTCTTCTTCTTTCCTCGTTCTCCTTCCTTCTTCTTCTCCTCGTTCTCTCTCCTTCTTCTCTTCTTCTTCTCCTCGTCCTCCTCCTTTCTCCTCCTCTCTCTCGCTCTCCTCTTCTTCTCCTCGTTCTCTTCTCTTCTTTCTCTTCTTCCTTCTTCCTCCTTCTTCTCTCTTCTTCTTCTTTCTTCTCTCGTTCTCCCTTCTTTTCTTTCTTCCTCGTTCTCCTCATTCTCTTCTCTCCTCCTCCTTCTTCTCATCTTCCTCTCCTTCTCCTTCTCCTTCTCCTTCTCCTTCTCCTTCTTGTTCTTGTTCTTGTTCTTCTCTTCTCCTCCTCNTAATCCCCAAAAACCTTCTTTTCTGCCCCTACCCACTTCTCCTTCGCCACTACCCACTTCTTTTCTGCCCACTACCCACTACTTTGTCCACTCCTTCGGCCCACTTTACGGAAACGGGAGCACAGTGACCCATTCAGGAGGAAAATAGCGACTGTTGATTTTCCTTTTGTGTTTCTGTTAAGGCTGTCCACTGACTCGCTCTGCTATTGCCATTGTTGTTCTTACTGTTATTGTTTGGAAAAGAAACGGCATTTGTCGTTGTCCTGATTTCCTTCTTTGTGTTTTGATTTTGTTATTGTTTGTTTGCCTTTCCGTTCTGACCGTGGATTCTGAAGTTCTTTGGATTTCATATTTCCAAACAGAGGTTCGTTGAATTTTCGTGTCCCCTTTCCGTTCTGTTATTCTCTCCCTCTCCCTCTCCCTCTTTTCCTCTTTTCTGCTCCCTCTCCTCCCCTCCTTTCTTCTCCCTCTTCCTCTCCTTCTTTTCCTCTCCTCTACCATGTTCTACCCCATTCTCTTTATGTCCCTCCTCCCACTCACAATTTATTTTTTTTATATAACCATGCCATATATGAACCAGAATATAATTAACACACCTTCGACAATAAAGCTGTCCCTATATATGGATTCCCAAATACCAGTTTTGCAATAAAAAAGAATTGAAGATCACACGCCGAGCCGAGCTATATATAAAAAAGCAAAAAATAACAAACTTGGGAGATAGAGTTTAACCCCAAATCCTCTCGGGTGAAACAAGAACACAAACAAAAAAAACAAAAACACCCATCAGCGTGTTCTTGTCGTCAGCAATGGAGGAGAAAATGCAATCAGACTCCGACTCGAAAAATAAAATGGGAAGACACAATTCGGCATCTGTGCCTCCTCCCTCCCCCCCTCCCCCCTCCCTCTCTTCCCCAAGGACTCCTCCATCTGAGACCTTCCTTTCTTCTAACTCTCTTCCATCGTTTTATTTATTTATTTATCTATTTGTATTCCTCCAATCTGAATTCCCTCCTCTTCTCCTCTCACCTCAGGCTCCCCCCTTTTCTCCAATTCTCCCCATCTATGTTTCTCCCCCTCCAACTCTCTAGCCTCCCCCTCTCCCCTTCACCCTTCTCCCTCAGTTTCCACAGCTCCTCCCACCCCTTCTCCCTCATCTCAGGTACAGTTTTCTCCATCTCTCCTCCATCTGTTCTCTCTCTCTCTCTCTCTCTCTCTCTCTTCTCTCTCTCTCTCTCTCTCTCTCTCTCTCTCTCTCTCTCTCTCTCTCTCTCTCTCTCTCTCTTCTCAGTCTGAGTTTCTCTTCCCTTCTCCCCCATTCCAGATCTCCCCTTTTCGCAAACTCTCCTCCTTCTGCAATCCCCTTTCCTCCAACATCCCCCAACCCGTCTGAGTTCCCTCTCTCCTCCCTCATCTCAGGCACCTTTTTCTCCAACTCTCCTCCAGAAAATGGTGTTAAAATTTTAGAATAAGAAAGTGGAAGAAGAAACCCGAAGGAAGGGACTCGTTGATAAACAGGGGAATGAAAGAGTAGAAGGGAGAGGAAGGGAGAAGGGAGGAAAGGGTGGAGGAAAGAAGGGAGAAGGGGAAGGGAGGAGAAGGAGAGAGGAAAGAGAAAGGGAGATGGGGAAGGGAAGAGGAAGGGAAGAAAGGAAAGGAGAGAAGGAAGAGGAGAAGGAGACAGGGAGAAAGGAGGCAAGAGAAAGGGAGATGGGGAATGGGATAAGGAAAGGATAATTAGGTTATAAGGATAAGGAAAGGCTAAGGAAAAGAGAGATTCGACAAAAGAAAGAGAAAAGACAAAGGAAAAAAAACAAGCCACAAACAACAGAAAACCAAACCAAAGAAAAGATGAAAAAAGAAAAAAACAAGAACAACAAAAGGAAAAGATAAGGGAGGGTCGGGTAAGGGGGTAGGGGGGGGGGATAGGACAGCCCATCCGAATCCCAGCCGCGACAAGGTCAAAGGTCGTGATGTTAGCGACGCCTTGGAGATTACCGCCGAACGCAGCGGTAATTAAGCGGTCGTCCTCGGGGTCGTCCCAGCCGGCGCGGTCGTGCTTGGGAAGAGGGGCCGGGGCGGTCGTCCTGTTCAATAAACCTGTTCGCTGTGAGTGTGTGCGGGATGGGTGTGTGATTGTGTGTGTGTGTGTGTGTGTGTGTGTGTGTGTGTGTGTGTGTGTGTGTGTGTGTGTGATTGTGTGTGTGTGTGTGTGTGTGTGTGTGTGTGTGTTGTGTGTGTGTGTGTGTGTGTGTGTGTGTGTGTGTGTGTGTGTGTGTGTGTGTGTGGTGCGCGCGTCACACACACACACAGAGAGAGAGAGAGAGAGAGAGAGAGAGAGAGAGAGAGAGAGAGAGAGAGAGAGAGAGAGAGAGAGAGAGAGAGAGAGAGAGAGAGAGAGATAATATGCGTGTGCGTTTATATGCGTCTACACGCGTACCTATACATGTCCGCGCGTGTACAATAAACCCACCCCCTTCCCATACACACACGCATCCCCACTTCCCCACCCCCCACCCCCACGCGTCCAGCCAAGGAGCCCCATCCCCCCCCCTCCCGACCTCCAGACGTGAGACCCAACCCCACTCATCCCGTATGTCAACAAGACGGCTAAGCACACAGACCCCGCCGGGCCGTGACAGCCGATTCCCTGATTAATACGGATCTGCGCACCCCCCTCCCCCCCCTCCGCGTCCCTTTCGTGCGAATTTCGTTCCCCCGAAGAGGCGACAGGAAATTCGGATAATGAGGAAATGGATCTGCTTCATCCTTCACATTCGGGGGACGAAGTTGGGGGGGGGGGGGGCAGACGGGCCAATAAATTAAGTTGAGTGGAAACGTATTGGTGGTTATTCCGTAATTTCCGTATATATGTAGTGTAACCAAAGTAGGCTTTTATACTTTGAGTATAACTGCTGTATGGTATACGCAGATATAATAATCAAATATAAATAAAGGTGTGTGTTTTTTTTTAGTCTATTTGTGTGCGTGCATATGTATTTATGTATTTCAAAAGTATATATATATTTTCCCTCTTATTCACGCATATTCATTTACAGATATAGATATACAGAGACAAAAAATAGATAGACATAGATAACTTGAGACACACACAAAGACTTATATCAACCAATCACCCTACACACACACACACACACACACACACACACACACACACACACACAACACACACACACACACACACACACACACACACACACACACACACACACTTACTACACACACACACACACACACACACACACACACACACACACACACACACACACACACACACACACACGCACATACACACACACACACACACACCCCCCACTGACACCCCACCCCTACACACATAAACACCCACAACCACACCCCTTCCCCCCTCGCCCCCTTCCCCCCTCCCCCCTCCTCCCCACCACCACACCATACAACCGCCTCTCCCGCAATCCAAGGCGCATGATTTACCGCCGGAGCCAGGGCCAAAGCGCCAATAAACAACGCGCGGTGCCAACGTATCCCCCCCCCCCCCCGCGCAGACACCATATAATTAGCTCGCTGGTTCACATACGCCAAGAGGGGGGGGGGGGATGGGCCGAGTGCGAGCCCCCATTGTCTCACGCATCGGCTCCATTGACGGGAGGTCCATTTGGATCGCTAATGGGGAGGCTAAGGGTGATGTGACGTGACTGGTGGATGGGGTTTTTAATTCATTCGCTGATGGGGCGGTTTTAATTTTCTTGGACAGGTGGGTGGGTTTGGGGAGTAAGGGTGGGTGGGGTGGGGGGGGGGGTAGGTGCTTGGTTTTATGTTGGATGCATATTGAGGTCTATTTATCTTTCTTTCTCCCTCTTTATGTCTCTCTGCTTTTCCCTTTCCCTTTCTCCCCTAGCTCCGTCTTTCCCTCTCAATCTCTCACTCTCTCTCTTTCCTCCTTATCTCTCGATCTCCATCCTTTCTCTTTCTCTTCCATTTTAGATATACATACATACACACATACTTTTATATATATATATATATATATATATATATATATATATATATATATATATAATATATATATATATATATATACATGTATGTGTGTGTGTGTGTGTGTGTATCTATCTATCTATCTATCTATATCTATCTATCTATCTATCTATCTATCTATCTATCTATCTATCTATCTATCTATCTATCTATATATATATATATATATATATATATATATATATATATATATATATATATATATATATATATACATGACATTTTACACTGTTCATGCAAGTAATGGATACGTGTTGGATACGCCTGACACTACACTTGGCAGTATTCATTCGTTTTCGTTCTCTGGTTCACAAAAGACCATAATGTCTGGGTCACATCGGGTTTAATAAGACACCAACGACACTGCTTTTCTTCCTCTCTCTCTTCTCTCTCTCCTCTCTCTCTCTCTCTCTCTCTCTCTTCTCTCTCTCTCTCTCTCTCTCTCCTCGTTCTCTCTCTCTCTCTCATCTCTCTCTCTCTCTCTCCCTTCTTCTCTTATTTCTTTCTTTCTCTCTCTTTCTCTTATTCTCTTCTTTCTTTTTTCTTTCGTTCTCTTTCTCTTTCTTTCTTATTCTTTCTTTCTCCGCTCTCTCTCTCTCTCTCTCTCTTCTAATTGAATTTTGAAGAATTCCTAAAAAAATCCCTTCCATTTTACTCAGCGACGGCAATTGTAATTATATTTATATAATGATAATAATATATTATAATAGAAAATATAATGAGTGATAACAAAATAAAAAATAATAGTGAATAGTAACAGTAATGATACAACAATAATAATGATATTGATAATTCTAATACAAATAATAACAATTAAGAATAAGTTAATAGTAATAATAATGATGAATAATAAATTAATCTTCTCTCAACATTAAAAACATTAATATAATNCTCTCTCTCTCTCCCCCCCCCCTCTCTTTTTTCTTTCTTGCTCTCTCCCCCTCCTCTTTCTCTCTCTCTGTCTCTCCCTCCTCTTTCTCTCTCTTCTCCTTTCTCTTTTCTCTTTCTCCCTCCTCTCTCTCTCTCTCCTCTTTCTCTCTCTCTCTCTCTTCTCTCTTCTCTCTCTCTCTCTGTTTTCTCCTCTCTCTCTCTTCTCTCTCTCTCTCTTCTTTCTCTCTCTTTCTCTTTCTCTCTCTCTCTCTCTCTCTCTCTCTCTCTCTTCTCTCTCTCTCTCTCTCTCTCTCTCTCCTCTCTGCTCTCTCTCTCTCTCAACTCTCACTCTCACTGCTCACTTCTTCACTCTCACTCTCTACTCTCTTTCTCTTCTCTCTTCCTTCTCTCTCTCTCTCTCTCTCTCCTCTCTCTCTCTCTCTCTGCTCTCTCTCTTCTCTCTCTCTCTCTCTCTCTCTCTCTCTCCGCTATTACCTTCTGGACAAGGACTCGCCAAACAAGGGTCATTAGCTAGTTTCTGCAGTTTTTTCCCCTGATCCCTTTACCAACACAATGGCTGTGGGTCGCAGTTTTAACGTTTTAAAAGTTGGTGAAATTTGAATCCTGTTTTAAACATTTAAAACATACACGCACGGGTACGTCCGCACATTACCAAAAACACATTCACACACACACACACACATACGCAACACACCTCTCTCTTTGCGTTACACACACGCGTACACACAAAACACACATACCACATGTGCACAAATTACACACACACACACACAAGCCAAAATTTACCAGCCGCCGTTGGTTGATCGGGACGTGTTTTTGGCTTCCTTCCCGCCGCAGCCCGCAACTCAGCAAACCATGCCATACTCATGGTCCCACCAATGTTCAGAGGGTAAATCTGACCCTCCCCCCTGGGTTTTGAGCGGGGGCCAACCAGGCGGGCTTCCCTGGTTGCTTCCTTCGGGGCAGCTAGCCCGGGCTTCTAGTCCACGGAGTGAAAGGGTGGGGGACCCCTTGGCCCAGTGCGTAATGCGCCCCCTCCAGGCTGAGGTACCGGGACCTCAGCCCAAGGAATATGGGCCCCCGGCAGCATGTGTCTCAGAGCCTGCCTCCCCCGCCCACGAGAATGGGCACCCCCAGGCAGCCAGGTCAAGGCTGCCCCCGCCCAGGTGAGGGGGGCCATTTGCTATGAAACAACAGTGTAAACATTGTACATTGAACCTGAAAGAGCAATTTATCAGGTCGGCAGTGTATAACAATAGTGGCTATAACACAATTTGTGTTTCGTTGCTACGAAAAGTCTTTGGCCACGGTCGGTTCATTCAATGATTCAAATTTTTTAAAAAGCATTACAAACCGGCTGCCATTGAACAATAAGCCCATGACATTGTGATCAGTTTATCCGACTAGAAAAACCCAGGAGCACGACAAGGACACTAAACGGATGACAAACATTATTGTGCACAGTATGATTGATCAGTGGGTAGTAATCAAACATAGTGTTCGCAACAACTACAACGGACACTCCTCCAACGACTGGTCACCACCTAAGAAATCAGGTAATTCTATTCCTTTCTGTTAAAGTTCTTTCAAAAGAGTTTACAGACCAAGGAACAACAGACCTGTATGGCCTTCGCTACGGGACCAAAACCTGATTTGAAAACAATAAATTAGACATTGTTGATCGGAATTGTTTTTTTTCCGAACAACAGTCGACCATCAATAAAAAATTTAATAGGGCAAAAAACAAGCAGAGGTACGCATCGGCCACACAAGAGCCGATCCCCCCCTACCTCCCATCCCCCACCCGTGATCAAACCACATATGAACCTTTCCCTTCACATCTTCCTTCCCCCAGTCACAACGCCCTTACCTCTCCACCAAACCCCTCCTCCACAACCCTCCATACCCATACCCGCCGACCAGCAATCTCCCCTTCCCATATACCCTCCCCTCTCTCCCTGCCCGCGGCCCCAGCCAGCTCCCTCTCGCCCTGCTGACTCGCCGGCCGCCAACTCTGCTGAGCCATCGACTGTTGCCCCTCTGGCCCGGCGCTCCTAGCCAGGCAGGACCCCCGCCCCCTACAGACGCCCCCGCCTCCCCAAAGTCAACTAGAGCCCTCTGCCGTGAGACCAAAACCCAACACGGCCAAAGAAGACTTAAGGTGGAAGCTTCTACACATAGTAACACCTAAACGGAGCTTGTTAGAAAAGGAACAAACAACAGGAGTAACAATCAAAGAGAACATCTCGCCCCAACCGCCACTGGGAGGGAAACAGCTTCAGCAGCAAGTGCAGGGGCTTACCGCCCAACCCGCTGCCCCCCCTCCTCCAGCAGCACCCACCAGGTCATCTAACAACTATGCCGAACGAGCAAAATCCACACAAATTGATGGAAGACGGTTACAGCCAAGGTCAAGTCAAGAAATCAGAGAAAAAGAGACAGAGAAAACCAAAGCCGTTTAAAGGGAGCAGGAATCGTCCTGACACATCTACCTTTAACATCCACCCAGTTTGGTCACCCAAACCACAAACGAAGAGATATAGAAAGAAACATCTTTTATCCGAAAAGTTTGAAAACATAAGTGGTCAAGGCCCATAAGACCAGTGATTGACACATGATTACTACACCCAAGCTTTACTGGTGTCAGTAAGATGAAAAGAACATCAACTTAACTATTTTTAGACTCTGATTACTTTCCTGACAATGTTAAGTGTTCCTAAACAAAAAACAAGTTTACAAGCGCGATCAGAATGTTTGACCAGGGCAACGCCGTCAGCTTACCAATGACTAGATCCGCAAAATGGTCATCAAATTAGAAGCATATAAACGTTGCTTCAGTCTCTCCTCGGGGCATTTTGAAGAAATTAAAATCTTGTTGAGGAAGCAACATAGGACATATTATGCATAAGTGAAACATGGGCTCACCAGGAAATGGTCAGTAATTTTTCAAAATATTTTCAAATTTTAAGTTTACAGATGGATGCAGCGGCAAAGGCAGGGAGGAGTTTGGTATATATGTTACGGGAAACCCTGAAGTTCAAACAGGGGAATATCTACTTACAGCAGTTTAACAATACTGCCGTTAGAAGATGTCTGGCCGTTACCGTACAAAGCACATGCTTCCTTCCTTCATTATTGGCCACTGTCTATAGCACCCCATGCTACCTCGGGATTCTTTTTGAATACATTTGAAAAGGTTTTTTAGAGGAAATGTCCTCTTAAAAAAAGAAACCGCTTTTTTCATTCTTTAGGTTGACCTAAATGACGAATTTTAACAAAACCTAAATTGCTAAATTAGCGAAGGTAATTAAGAGAAAAATAATCAGAACAAAAATAATAGATAAAAACTACTCGATTACAGAAAACACCTTCTTCTCTATTAGATTTAATTAATATAACTAACAGACCAGAGATCTCATTTCTCCATTCCGATGTCACCCCGTGCCACGTTGCTGATCATGAACTTATCACAGATGACGATAAATATAAAGAAAACAAAGAGACCCACCAGTAAATATAAAAACTTTTCGCGATTTTCAAACACTTTTGACCCTCAGTTCTTTTCCGCGAACTTATCCTGTCTAAAAGAAAATGGAATCTATTTAAATATTTCCATCGACAGATAATTGGTAACAAACAAGGTAACCTAATCTCACGGAAGTTATTATATCAGAAATCGATGGCGCTGGCTCCCTACCGTAACACGAATCGTCAGCACGTCCCCCTGCTCCTATGGATAAATGACGACATCAAAGAGAGGCATTTTGCGATAGAAAATGAAGGCCCACCAGCTCTTAAATTTAACAAGACATGAAACTGGCCTTCAAGTAGATTATAAAGCATAAATAAGAAAATGTCAAAATGTTAATTCAATCTGCCTAAAAGAAATTATTTCAGAAATAATAAAATTTACGTGTATATAGAACAACTCTGATTAAAACATTGGAAAACTGTTTAAAACACTAGTTGCCTCCAAACAACTCACTAGGGATTGTGCAGGGCCTACACAAAAACACAGCAACATTTTTAATCCACTTCTTTTTCAAAAAATTGGAAAAACTAACTTTATGAACAAACAACTGCTTCTTACATTACAACGAAACACGGTAGGGGCAATGTTTACCAACTAATTTTTTCAGACCACAACCAGTACGTTTAGAACAATTAATCTTAGTCTAATAAAACACCTTCGCGAAGCAAATTGCTGTAGGAGCAGAACGGTATTGCTTTGCGCTTTATCAGAGGATAGTTCTACCCGCAATTGACTTATTTGACGGTTCATTTTAACACCTTCTCTGGTCACTGGTGTCTTTCCGTTCGCTTTGGAAACATGTATAAGTAACACCAATTTTCAAGTCGGGGGGGGGATATAGATGATGTGAAATAATTATCCCCTATCATATACTCCCTATTATGTATCTAAAGTTCTTGAAAAAATTGCTTGCCAAATCAATTAACGACGGTTTCCTGGAGGCCAAATATAACTTATTATCTAACGCAAACATGGTTTCAGAATAAGTTAATCTTACTTGAAACAGCCTTTACTACAAATTAACTGATTGAGATCTATAATAACATAGGACATAATCAAAGGAAATTTTGTTCACATTTATGGCCCTTTCTAAGGCTTTGTGATAGTGGTTAACCATGAAATCTCCTTCAACAAATTTAGATAACATAAATTGATACCTTTTTGGTTTAAAGTGTTATTTAGATTGCAGGACCCATCGGTAGAATCAAAGATTATTATGTCATCAAAACAAAATTACCTTTGGTGTTCCACAAGGATCCATTTTAGGGCTCCGATTCCTATTCACAATTTTCATAAATGATTATCAACAATATCTTCATAACTGCTTTCTGGTCAGTACGCCGGATTCCACAGTTTCTTCATGTGACTCTGCTAAACAACTTAATACATTAATAGAACACTCAACATACCCTTACACAGCAAAATTAATATTTTGACACGAATGGCCTTAAACATAAATCACATTAAAACTCAATGGTATATTTATAGGTTAGCCGGCAGAATATAGCTAAAATTCCCACGACACGACCATAGACTCTTGACAAGGACTGCTCTATCATAGCCGAACACATTCAGTGAATAATCTGGGAGACACTTTAGACAAATAACATGAATTTGAACAACACTGTTGACAAGATACACAGGAAAGTAATGGCACCTAGTATATCTTAATTCACAATAAAAAAATCAAATTCACTACTGAAACTAGAATCATGGTTGTGCAAACTCTAGTTCTAAGCATTTTAACTACTGTTTCAAATATTTGAGGGTTCTCGAACTAACAAACCTAAATGCAAAAAGATTACAAAAATTACAAAACTTTGCTGCAAGAGTATGCATTAGGTATAATATCAGTAAACTTTATCCACTTTTAGCCCACATAATCCAAAAATTAAATTTTGGGTTTAAAAGTCACAACCCTAAATTGCTGTTATGATAATGTAATTCTTTCTACAAGCTCATTTCATGGGAATTATCCGCAATGGTTAATGCCTCTTGCAACTGTAGGGAACCACATCAGGTGTTCGATAGACACGCCAAAAAAGTAAACTCTCTTTATTTGTTAAACAGAGACCCGAAGACAGATACTCAGGGGCACACAAATGGAATACGTGGACCCAAAGCTACTGGAACATGTTACCAGAATAATTATAAGGGTTAATTAATGCTTTTGTAATTTCAAAACGAATAATTAAAAGAAACACCTATTTTTTTAAATTTAATCAAACTGTAGATATGAATGTATTTATTGTAAAAATAACCAATTGTAATTCATGGAATAAAATGTTTTGAAACTTTGACTTTGACTTTGACCAATTTACATACACAACACAACACACACAACACCACACACTACACACACTCAAAGCAGCACACACCACAACACATAATTGTCTGTGTGTATGGATTGTTGTATCGTGTGTGTGTTTGCATATAAGAAGATTAAAATTGAAAGTGTCGATTGTGAGGGAATTTACGATATCAACTATAATAACAATTTTGATAATCTTTGTTATTCTATCCATATATTAATCATTATTATATCAATAAATTTTTAAATGAAATAACAGAAATTACAGATACGGCTAAAACTTTCTTGTGAAACGGGAAGTAATCCATACATGTATAATAGAATGATAATATCATTTTCATTTTTTGGGGCCGTAAATACGTCATAATTTTCTTCCGCACGGTTCACGTATCTTATTTTGATTTTTTTGTTAGACAGTCATAATCTTCAGGAGGAATTTTTATTCGTTGTATCGCTAGGTCTATGCTAATTAATTTGATAATAAGAATTGCATGGTATAAGTTGTATAAGCGACTAAAAAAATCTATCTCGTGGAACTTTGTAACAAATATTTTATTAAAAAATGTCTGTTTTCAATTTTATATAATGGAGCCACGTGTATGTGCGTGTATATGTATGCGTGAGTTTGTGAGTGTGTTGTACGTGTGTGTATGTTGCAGGTAAAGAGGGAGTGTGTGTGTTTGTTTTTGTGTATGTGTTGTGAATAGACTGAGAAAGCGTGTGTGCTTGTGTTGTATGTATGAGAGAGAGAGGAGAGAGGAGAGCGTGTGTGTGTGTGTGTGCAGAACCATGCTGAACAAATATCATAATCATATTTCGTAAAAAAGAAAAGAAATCAAATGAATATCCTCTGATTTACGATATCCCTAAAAACGCTCGTATCTCAATAAATAAACAGATGAATAAGTAAATAAATAAGAAAAAGATAGATACATTAATAAATAGATTGATTTAAAATCGACCTGTGAGTGTGCGTTTCTATCAAAGACCAAAAAGTATCTGATCTGAAGTGCCGTGAAAAAGGATTATCCACAAATTTCAAAGAATTGATTGCATGAAAACAGCGTTGTGGTCGCAGTCATAAATACTTATCTTTAGTTTGGGTCAAATAATTCCATGACTCTGGACAAAGAAAAAAAAAAAAAAAAGAAAAAAAAAAAAAAAGAGAACAGAGAGAGAGATACAGAAAAAATAACATTTGTAATTATATTATCCACAACTTAAGCTCTACAATGCTAATTCATGTGGTATTTTTTTAAATTTAATTCACAGATTTCATAGGAAACAGATAACTACTACAGGTAAAGTATCTAATTCAATATATGTTAAAAAGAAATATTTTATCTCCATCTTACTTTGAATATTAGTCAATCTTTTGAAAGCATCTCCTAAGTGCTAATCATAAGAAAAACATAAAGCGATAGAAATGAGAATATGACAAAGAGAATTAGGTTTGGCTTCCTTAAAGAAAAAGAAAAAAAAAAGAATGACCAAATTTAGAGAAAAGGAAGATAAAAAGAAGGAAAGGTTAGATATGAAAAATACTCATCACTTTTTTTTTTTTTTTTTTTTAGATTTTTTAATATATTCTTTCGCGAGGAAGCGAAATAATCCGACGAATAAAAATGATGATATCACATATCAGAGAAAGAAAAAGAAACTAAATAGATAGAATATGTAAGAGAGAAAATATGAAGAAAAAAAATGGAAAGATAATTGAAAGCAAGAAAAGAAATAGACGTTTGAAAAAGCCAAAAAATGAAAAGTAAACATAAGGAGAGAATAAAAGGAAAGAGCTATGAAAAATAGAAACAAAAGAAAGAAGACACAAAAAAGAGAAAAATATTAGGGGAAAGAAGAAATTAAAAATAACCTTTATTATGACAACATTCCCCCTATGCTGTAGATTTTTTTTCTTTCCACTTCTCAAATTTTCTCCCCTTTCCTTTGCCTTATCACGGCCTCTCTCGTTGTCTCACGTCATCCCTCTGCCTTTCCATTCTTCTCCCTTTCTCTCCCCTCTCTTTCATCTTCCCTTCCCTCTCTCCTTTGCCCCTCTTCCCCCTATTTCCTCTTCTCTTCTCTCCCCCGTCTCCCCTCTCCTTTCCTTTCCTCCTTTTCTTCCCCTCTCCTTTCTTCCCTCCTTCCTTTTCACTATTTCCCCCCTTCTAGAAAGAGGGAGATGGACTCTGCTGTAGAAACTTCTCACTTTTTCTTCCTCTTCTTCTACTTTAACACTCCTTCCTCGTTGTCTCACGCCTTCCTTCTCCTTTCTTTCTTCTCTTTTCTCCTCTTTCCTCCTCTCCTTTTCTTTTCTCCGTCACCCTTACACTTCTTCTCTCACTTTCTCCCGTACCTTAACACTGCCTTCCTCGTTGTCTCACGCCGTCCTTCCCTCTTTCCTCTCTTCTCTTCCTCTCCCCTTTTCTCTCTCCCTCTCCCTTCCCCCTGTTCCCTCTCCCCCTCCATCTCCTTCACCCCACCCCACCCTCTAAAAAAAGGGGGGGGGGAGATAGACCCTACTGTTGAAACTTATCTCACTGTTTCCTCTCCCCTTTCCTCTCCCTTCTTCCCCTCCTTCTCCGTCTAACTTCCTGACCAAAAGAAGAAGAAGAAAAGAGAAGAAGAAGAAGAAGAAGAAGGAGAAGAAGAAGAAGGAAGAAGAAGAAGAAGAAGAAGAAAAGAAGAAGAAGAAGAAGAAGAAGAAGAAGAAGAAGAAGAAAGAGAAGGAGAAGAAGAAGAAGAAGGAGAAAAAGAAGAAGAAAAAGAAGGAGAGGAGAAGAAGATAAGCCCTGCGCTGTGGAACTTATCTCGTGACGCAAAATGCAAGTGTTCACCTCCGGTTTCTCCGTCCACCAGCGTGTCTTCTCGCGGTGAGCTCTTCATCTTATCTTCGTCCTTCTCTCCTCTCTCTCCTCCACTTATCTCCCCTCTCTTATCTCTCTCCTTTTCTTGGTGAGCTTTCTTTTTCACCCCTACAGCGTGTTCTTCTTTCCCCTAATCCCTCTTTCCTTGTCTTTTTCTTCGTCAGGTCTTTATCTTACCTTTGTCCCTCTCTCCCTCTCTCTTTCTGGTTCTTTCTCCTCTCTTTCTCTCCCTTCTTTGTCTCTTCTCTTTCTTTGTCGAGCTCTTTTTGTGTCTTCTCTCATCTCTCCTTCCTCTTCTTCTCCTCTTTCTTTTCTCCAACTTTTCTTGGCGAGGTCTTCATCTCGTCCCACTCTCCCTTTGGGTTCTCTCTCTTTCCCCTTATCTCTCCCCTTTATATCTCCTCTTCCTTTATCTCTTCTCCTCTTTCTCTCTAACCTCTCTGCAGCTCTTTATGCTAATCTTCCTCCCTTTCATTCTTCTTTCCTTTCTCATTTCTCTTTCTCTTCCCGGTTTGTTTTCCTTTCCACTCTCATCTCCTCTTTCTCTTCTCTTCTCGTTTACTCTTCTCGCCTTTCGTTTCGATTCTATCATCCCTTTCTTCGTTACTTAACATTTTTGCTCTCCCTATCCCTACCTTCATTTTTCTTTTCCTTTCTTCATCTCTCAATCCCTGTCTCCCCCCCTCCCTCTTCCTCTATGCCCTTTCTTCTTGACTCATGCTGTCCCTCTCCCCTCTATTTCTTCTCCCTCTCTCCCCTTCCTTTCCTCTCCCTCTCTTTCTAAAATTCCATTTCATTCTCCTGTCCTCTGACCCCCTTCCCCCTCCCTCTCCCTCTCAGCTTCTCTCTCTCTCCCTCTCCCCTTTATTCCTTCAACCTCCTTCTCTCCCTATCTCCTTCCTTCCCTCTGCTTTTTTCCATCTTCTCTCCCTGTCTCCCTCTTTCTCTCTCATCGTCTCACCTTTTTCTCTCCCTTTTCCTCTAATTCCCTCTCTCTATTCCACCTTCTTTTTTCCTTCTTCCCCTTTCTTCCTCCATCTCCCCGCCTTTCTTCTCGCTCTACTTCCTTTTCCTCTTCCCTCTCTTTCCTCCTTCCATCTCCCTCTCCCTCTCCCTCTCCTCATTCATCTCTTCCTCTCCCTTCCTCTCGCCCTTCTCTCCCCTTCCCACCTCCTTTCTCTCCTATCCCTTTTCACACCACTCCTTCCCCTTCCTTCTCCCCCTCTCCCCTCCTCTTCCTCTCCTCTCCCCCTTCCTTCCCTCTCCCTTCCTCACCCATTCCTTCCCCCTCCTCTCCCTGTTCCCTTCCCACCTCCTTTCTCTCTCTCTCTCTCTCTCTCTCTCTCTCTCTCTCTCTCTCTCTCTCTCTCTCTCTCTCTCTCTCTCTCTCTCTCTCTCTCTCTCTCTCACTCTCTCTCTCTCTCTCTCTCTTTCACCACCCCAATCGGAAGATTACGAGAAATGATATATCTCAATTTTGTTTCCGGAAAAGGATGGTGAATTCCTACGTGGGTGCATTGTGTCGCACGGTGTCTGGAAATACAAAAAAAAAGAAAGAAAAGAAAAAATAACAGAGAAAACCTTTTTCTTTTTTGCATATTTATCTAATATATATATATAATATATATATATATATATATAATAATATATATATATATATATTATATATATTATATTATATATGCATATATATACATATGTTTTTTCTTTCTTTCTTTCTTTCTTTCTTTTTCTTTCATTCTTTTCTTCCTCTTCCTTCTTTTCTTTCTTTCACTCTTTCGTTCTTTATTTTAATTATTTATTTCTTCGTTTTGGCAGGGGGAGGGAGGGGTGGGGTGAGAATAGGAAAGAAGACGGGGTGAGGAAAAGAGGGAAGGAGAGAGAGGAAAAAAAGACGAAGAGGAGGAGAGGAGAGAAGAAGAGGGGGGAAGATGGTATGATGTTGGGGGGGGGGGGTAATTACGAGGAGTTGAACTCAGAGGATACGGAAAAAAATCTTTACTTTCTTTGCCCCGAGGCCCTCTCTTTTTCTGTCTTCTCCCCCTTCCCCACACACACACTTCTCTCTCCCTCTCTCTCTCTCTCTCTCTCTCTCTCTCTCTCTCTCTCTATATAATATATATATATATATATATATATATATATATATATATTATATATATGTGTGTGTGTGTGTGTGTGTGTGTGTGTGTGTGTGTGTGTGTGTGTGTGTGTATGCAATGAAAAACACAATGCCGTGTTGATAATATGGAAGAAAACCCCACAATGCTCAAACTAGATTTATTGATGAAAGTGAGACAACAGTTTCGGAATCGTCCTCGATTCTATCTTCGGGTCTGAAGAGGCAAGGGAGAGTAAGCGGTTTAAGAGGGAAAGGAGGAGAAGCACTCGGGAACCACGGGGCAGGTGAGGACAGGAGAACGGAAGTGAAGGGAGGTCAGATCAGGTCGAAGGATCAGGCGGTCTGTGACGGGTGACCGGCATAAGGGAGGAGACGAATGGTGTGGGAAGCGAGGAGGCTGTCGGCAGGAGAGAAACCGCTGTTAAAGTTGAAATTGGGCAGCAGTTTAATCAGAGAAGATTCCACCAGTCTGCGGGCATGGACATCAGCGGATGGGAAGAGAATGCGTGCTGCTTTCCATCTGATGACCAGTGTCCCACTGATGGCAGAAGAGGGTGTTGTTGCTATGTCCCCTAGATACAGCGTATTTATGCTGAGACAGACGCTTAGTAAGACTGGCGCCTGTTTCACCAAAATACTGCTTATCACAGGAGGCACACGGAACAGCATAGGTGCCCACCTTCGAGGTAGAGGGAGGG
>NW_020870015.1:82769-87769 GCF_003789085.1 Penaeus vannamei
TGTGTGAGTGTAAATGGTGTGGTATTGTGTGTGTGTGCTGTTTTATGTATGATGTGCGTATAATACACACACCTCTTTCTCCATTTTCCTTTTCTTTTCTTCTCCTGATGGAAAAGGAAAGCATCTCTTTAAGAAATGAAAAAACGAACGCCAACGCTCGGGGGTGTGTGACAGGGAGGGGGAGGGGAGGGACGGGGAGAGGAAAGAGGAATGAGAAGGAGAAGAGGAAAAGAAGAGAAACGAAAGGGAAAGGGAAAGTTTAAGGAAGGAAGGAGAGGGGAGGGGACGGGGAGAGGGAGAGAGGAAATTGAAGAAGAAAGAAGAGAGGAGAGAGGGAAAGGGAAAGTGAGAGGAAGGAAGAAGAAAAGAAGGGGACGGGAGAGGAGAGAGGAATGAGAGGAAGATGAGAGGAGAGAGGGAAAGGGAAGGGAGAAGAAGGAAGGAGAAAAGAAGGGGGACGGGGAGAGGGAGAGAGGAATGAGAGGAAGAAGAGAGACGAGAGGGAAAGGGAAGTGAGAGGAAAAAAAGAGAAAAGGAGGGGGCGGGGAGAGGAATGAGAGTAAGAAGAGAAACGAGAGGGAAAGGATAGTGAGAGGAAGGAAGGAGAAAAGGAGGGGGAGGAATAAGAATGAGTGAGAGGATGGAGGGAAGGAGAAGAAAGAAATTAAGATAAAGAAGGAGGAAAAATGATAGAAAAGATAGTGAGGGAAAGTAGAAGAGAGGAAGGAAAAGAAGGAAAGGAGAATAAGAGGAAAAGGGAAAGAAGAAGAGAGGGAAAGTAGAGAGAGGAATAAGGGGAACAAAGACAAAGAAAAATACAGAGAGACAGACAGAGACAGACAAACCGCCATTCAGACACGGAATTTAAACAGAGATTAAGAAACACAAACACGCAAAAAAAAATAAAAATAAAAACATAAAAAAAACATTTTCATTCCAAGAAGACAAAAAAAAACATTTATTTATAACAATTCTTAATCCAAGAACAAAACCAATCACCTTAAAAATATCCAAAAAAGGCAATCCATTTGAACAACTCATATGAACAACTTACTCACACTCCCTTGAGAAATCATGAGAGTGAGGAGGAGGAGGAGGAGGAGGAGGACGAGGTGAGGAGGAGGAAGTTGTGGAGGAGGTGGTGGTGTGGAGGAGGAGGGTGTGGAGGAGGAGGTGGTGGGAGGAGGAAGGAGGAAGGAGGAGGAGGAGGAGGAGGAGGTGGGAGGAGGAGGAGGAGAGGAGGAGGAGGAGGAGGAGGAGGAGGAGGAGGAGGAGGAGGAGGAAGGAGGAGGGGGAGGGTGGAGGAGGAGAAGGAGGGGGAGGGTGGTGAGGGGGGAGGAGGAGGAGGAGGGAGGAGGAACGGAGGAGGGAGATGGGGGAGATGGGGGGGAAGAGGAGGGAGGAAGGAGGAGGGGGGGAGGAAAGACAGAGATAATAGCTCCCCAAAGCATGTGTCAAAAGAGTGGAAGAGAAATGGAAATTATGTTTTGATGATGGAGACGTGAAAAATAAAACAATAATAACAACGACTAACAGAAAGGAAGAGAAGAGTGAAGATAGAAAGAAGAGAAGAGAAGGGAAGGAGAGAAGAAAGATGTGTGGAGGAGGGAAGGAGAGAAGAAGGAAGTCTAGAGGCTGGAAGGAGAGAAGAAGGAAGTGTTGAAGAGGGAAGGAGAGAAGAAAGAAGTGTGAGAGAGAAGATAGAAAGAAGAGAAGGGAAGAGAGAAAAAAGAAGTGTGGAGGAGAGATGATAGAAAGAAGAGAAGAGAAGAGGAGGGAAGGAGAGAATAAGGAAATGTGGAAGAGTTAAGGAGAGAAGAAGGAAGTATGGAGGAGAGAAGACAGAAAAAAAGAGAAAAGAAGAGAAGGGGAGGAGAGAAGACAGAAAGAAGAGAAGAGAAGCGAAGGAGAGAAAAAGGAAGTATGGAGGAGAGAAGATAGAAAGAAGAGAAGAGGAGGGAAGAAGAGAAAAAAGAAAGTATGGAGGAGAGAAGACAGAAAGAAGAGAAGAGGAGGGAAGAAGAGAAAAAGGAAGTGTGGAGGAGAGAAGACAGAAAGAAGAGAAAGAGAAGAAGAAAGGAGAGAAAAAGGAAGGGCGGAGGAGGGATTTAAAAGGGGAAAAGGTCATCGTCGAGAGAGTGTACATTGCAAAGAAAGGGTTATTTATCGCGGAGGAAACGGCCCGGAACACCCTTAGTGTCGTCGCTGTAACTTCTTAGTCGTTGGGGGGGGGGGGAGGGAGAGAGGGGAGAGGGGGAGAGGGTTGGGAGAGGGGAGAGAGGGAAAGGGGAGAGGGGAGATGGGGAGAGGGAGAGGGTTGGAGAGGGGGAGAGGGGGAAAGGGCGGGGAGAAGGGGAGGGGGGTGGGAGGAGGAGAGAGGGGGGGAGAGGGGAGAGGGGAGGGAGGGTGGGGGAGGGGGAGAGGATGAGGAGTGGGGGGGAGAGAAGAAAAGAAGAAGAAGAAGACGAAGAAATGAAAGGGTGGGGAGAGGGGGAAAGGGATGAAGGAGGTGGGGGAGAAGAGAAGAAGAGAAGAAGAAGAAGAAGAGAAGAAGAAGAAGAAGAAGAAGAAAAGAAGAAGAAGAGGAAGAAAATGAAAGGGTGGGGAGAAAGGGTTGGGAGAGAGGGGGGAGAGTGTGAGGAGGTGGGGGAGATGAGAAGAGAGGAAAGGGGGGGGAGAATGTGGAGGGATAGAGAGGGAAGAGGTAGAGATAAGTAAAAATAATTAAAAGAAATGAGACATACAAGGAAAATGAAATGCAAATTCTATTAGATACAAAAGATGCAAATAATACAAGTCGAAAGAGAAGACGAAGAAGAAGAAGAAAAAGAAAAGGAAGAAGAAGAAGAAGAAAAACAAGAAAGAGAAAAAGAATAAGAAGGAGAAGAAGAAGAGGAGGAAGAAGAAGAAGAAGAAGAAGAAGAAGAAGAAGAAGAAGAAGAGAAGAGAAGAAGAGAAGAAGAGAAGAAAAGAAAAGAGAAAAGAAAAAAAAGTAGTAGTAGTAGAAGAAAGAAGAAGAAGAAGAAGAAGAGAAGAAGAAGAAAGAACGACAAAGTTTTCTTCTACTTTCCTGAGCCCCACAATCGCCGGTTCAGGAAAGTGGAAAATCCTAAACAATATAGACACCTATGCACATTTTTGTTTACTTTCTTTTACGTTTTCTACTTATAAATGACGTGGGACGTATTTTTGTGTAATGACACGTATTTTGTTTACTTTATTTTACGTTTTCTACTTATAAGTGACGTTTATTTTTTGAGGTGTAAATGACACTTTACTTTATTTTACGTTTTACGACTTTAAATACTTTATGAACGATGACGTTTATTTTTTGAGGTTAAATGACACGTATTTTTTGTTTACTTTATTTTACGTTTTCTACTTATAAATGACGTTTATTTTTTGAGGTGTAAATGACACGTATTTTTGTTTACTTTATTTTACGTTTCTACTTATAAATGACGTTTATTTTTTGAGGTGTAAATGACACGTATTTTTGTTTACTTTATTTTACGTTTTCTACTTATAAGTGACGTTTATTTTTGAGTGTAAATGACACGTATTTTGTTTACTTTATTTTTAACGTTTTCTACTTATAATGACGTTTATTTTTTGAGGTGTAAATGACACGTATTTTTGTTTACTTTATTTACGTTTTTTCTACTTATAAGTGACGTTTATTTTTTTGAGGTGTAAATGACACGTATTTTTGTTTTACTTTATTTTAACGTTTTCTACTATTAATGACGTTTATTTTTTGAGGTGAATGACACGTATTTTGTTTACTTTATTTTACAGACGTTTTCTAACTCTATAAAATGACGTTTATTTTTTGAGGTGTAAATGACACGTATTTTTGTTTACTTTATTTTACGTTTTCTACTTATAAAGTGACGTTTTTTTGAGTGTGTAAATGACACGTATTTTGTTTACTTTATTTTACACGTTTTCTACTTATAATTGACGTTTATTTTTTTGAGGGTGTAAATGACACGTGCTCGTAACCCCTTTTTTGTCGGATGAATGGTTATAGTTTTTTTTTTATTTTTTCATGTGTGAATGATGCCATTTTATGATTTTTTTGTTTGTTTGTTTGTTTGTTTTACATTTGAATAATGTCCATGCATCCACCTTTTCTTTTTTAATCGTTGTTGGTAAAAAAATATATATATTTTTTATTCTGTTTCTTTTTAATCTCGACTTTTACTGTGTTTCAATTTTATTAGACACTTTTTACATGTCTCGATTCTGATTGATATTGTCAATTGCTACATTCTATATTTTTTCATATGTTTCATATCTATTTTAATCCCTTTTTTAATTTTTCTATTCAGCATTTTATGTCTGTTTTTTTTTAATAATTTCTTTATTGCGATATTCTTTCATATGCTCTCTCTCTTTTCCATATTTTTATGATTCCAAATTCAGGAAATACGTATATTTCTCATGAAAAATAAACAAATAAACAAATCAATAAATAAAATAAGAAAACACGAACCCAAACAAACAACAAATAAACACAAAAAAAATAATCTGAATAATAGATCCCTGAATAATGGACAACACAGCATCTCCATCGTATCTCTCTATGGGATCAGATACTATCTTAAACGCATCAGGAGCTGATCCGAGTCGTTACTTATGACCGCTGTGATCCTCTTTGTATATCATTTGGCATCGGCTTATGGGTGTCTATGATTGCCTTCACGCAGTACTTGGTCGGAGAGATTAGGGGATGAGGAGAGAGGAGGAGAAGGAGGAGGGAAGGAGGAGAAGGAGGGAGAGGAGGAGGAGGAAGAGAGGGAGGAGGAGGAGGAGGAGGAGGAGGAGGAGGAAGGTGGAGGAAAGAAGGGAGGAGGGGAGGAGGAGAAGGAGGACGAGGAGGTGGAGGAAAGGAGGAGGAGGAGAAGGAGGACGAGGAGGTGGGGAGGGAGGAGGAAGGAGGAGGAGGAGAGGAGGAGGAGGAGGAGGAGGAGGAGGAGGAGGAGGTGGAGGAGAGG
>NW_020870015.1:92769-107769 GCF_003789085.1 Penaeus vannamei
AGTGGAAGGAACGGGGAAGGGAGAGGGAGGAAGGAAGGAGGGGAGAAGAGACGGGAACTCTAAGAGACTGCGTGAAAATCTTTGTCTAAGTGCTTTTTGACGGCGATCGCTAGGGAGTATGGTCCTTCGTCAACGCTATCCCCCTACTCTTCCTCTCCCGTCCTCCCCCTCTCTTCTCGCTCTCTACCTCCTACCCTCCTTCCCCTCTCTCTTCCTTCTCTCCTCCCCCC
Organism: Penaeus vannamei; assembly: GCF_003789085.1. Classification (NCBI taxonomy): domain Eukaryota; kingdom Metazoa; phylum Arthropoda; class Malacostraca; order Decapoda; family Penaeidae; genus Penaeus; species Penaeus vannamei. The sequence goes on from NW_020870015.1 coordinate 93,000, forward strand.
TCCCCTCTCCCCTCTCCCTCCCTCTCTCTCCTCTCCCTCCCCTCCCTCTTCCTCTCCCTCCTCCTCCTCTCCTCCCCTTCTCCCCCTCCCTCCTTCTCCTCTCCCCCCTCTTCCTTTCTCTCCCCTTCCTTCCCCCTGTCCTCTTTCTTCTCATTTCTTCCCACCCCCATCTCTCTCTCTCTCTTTCCCTCCCTCACATTCACTCTCTCCCCCTGCTCTTGTCTCCTCCTCCCTCCTCCCTCCCATCTTTCTTTTCTCATCTTTCTTATTCCTTCTCTTCTTCTCCCTCTCTTCCCCGTTCCGTATACCCTTATTTACCTATCTTTTCCCCCTCTTCCTCCTTTCTCCCTTTCTTCTTACATTTCTTTCCTTTTCCCCACTCTTTCTTTTCCTCTCCCTTCTCTCCCTCTCTTTCCCTCTCTCCTTTGTTGCTCTCTTTCCCTCTATCCTCTTTTCTTCTCTTCTTCTTTCCCTCACTTTCCCTCTCCCTTCTCTCCCACTCTCCCTCTATTTCCCTCTCCACTCTTTCCCTCTTTCTTTCTCTTTCGTTTACTACCCCCTATTCCTTATCCCTCTCGTTCTTCCCTTTACATCTCTTTCCCCTTTCACTCTTACCCTTTATCCATCCTCCCTTCCTTTCTCTTTCTCCTATCCTCTTCTCTCTTCCTTCTCCCTCGCTCTCTCTTATTTCTTCCTCCTGCTGTCCCTCCTTTCCTTCCACCTTTCCTTTCCCTTCTCTCTTTCATCCCCTTTTTTCTCTCTCTTCCTCCGTCTCCTCTTCCTTCCACATCTTCCCTTTTTCCTTATATTCGTTCTCCTTTCGCTTTCCCTTGCCATATTTTATTCGCTCTTACGTTATTCCTTCCTTAGCGTATACATATATCCTCTTTATCGCCCTCTTTGTCCTCTTCCTCATTCATCTTCCTGTTCTTTGTATCTTTTTTTATCTTACCCTTTGCTCTTTCCCTTCTTTCTTTGTGTCTTTTGAACATTTTCATTAGTATGTTTGTTTGATGGGGAGTCTTTTGAGTAATTCGATTTCTCTATCTATTCATCTGTCTGTTCCATCTATCTATATTTATCTGTCTATCTATCTAACTATATGTCTATCTATCTATCTAGATGTTATGTTGTTTATCTTACTTATTTGTTTTTGTGTCTTTATTCATTACTCTTCTCTCTCTTCTCTCTCTCTCTCCTCTCTCTCTCTCTCTCTCTCTCTCTCTCTCTCTCTCTCTCTCTCCTCTCTCTCTCTCTCTCTCTCTCTCTCTCTCTCTCTCTCTCTCTCTCTCTCTCTCTCTCTCTCTCTCTCTCTCTCTCTCTCTCTCCTTCTCTCTCTCTCTCTCTCTCTTTCTCTCTTCTCCCTTCTCTTCCCTCCCTCCCTCCCTCCCTCCCCTCCCTCCCCTCCCTTCCCCCTCCTCCCTCCCTCCCCTCCCTCCTCCCTCCCTCTCTCTCTCTTTTATTTTTCTAGACCTCCTAGACCCCCCCCCCACCTACCTACCCCCTTTATCTGACCCCCATGCTATGGATGTCACATCGCTCCATTAGTTATGTAGATGATGAGAAAGGGGGAAGGAAGGGGGGAAGCGGGATTGATATGGGGGGACGAGGAGGGGGGATGGGACGAGAGAGAGAGGGGAGGGACCGGGGGAGGAGGAAGGGGGAAGGGAGAGAGGAAATGAGGAAGGGAGAAGAGGGAGAGAGAGGGAATAGGAAGGAAGGAAGGGGGGGAAGGAGAGGAAGGGGAGGGAATGGAAAAAAGGAAGGAGGAAGGAGAGTAAGAGGAGGAGGAGAAGGAGAGAAGGAAAGGAAGATGATGGAAAGCACTGTGTAGGAAGAGAGGAAGAAGGAGGAGAAAGAGAGGACGGAGCAAAAGGAGAACGAAAGAAGGAAGGAAAGGAGAGGAGGTGGAGGCAGGGAGGAAAGAGGGAGGTTGCCTCCCTATTACATGACGATAGAATGGAGTGGAAAGAAGAAGAAAAAAAGAACAAGAAAGAGAGCAAAAAGAGAAATAAGAAAAGGGAAAGATGAGAGTGGACAAGAAATATGGAAGAGAAGAAGGTTCAAAAAAGAAAGAAAAGAAAGAATTCGTAAAAAAGGAGAAAATATGAGAAGGAGAGGACAAAGGCAGAAAAATTATTCGGAAAAGAAAGGAATGTAGAAACAAAGAGGAAAATATAGGAAAAGGAGAGAGAGAGAAACCGAACATTTGAAAAGAAAAAAGTAACAAAAACAAAGAAAAAGGAAAAGAAAAAGAGGTTAAAAAAACAAAAACAAATAAAAACGAATGGAAAAAAGAACGAAAGAAAAGATAAAGAAAAAACAACACAAAAAAACGACATAAAAAAAATTAGCTTCAAAAAAAAAAAGTCTTAGAAGGCGTGTCGACAAGGAAAAACAAAAAAAAAAAAAAAAGAGAAATTATCTGTGGAGGCCTTTGGGTTGATGGATTTTTGCCTTTGCTTTTCGTAAAGGGAGGAAGATGAGGAAGAGGGGAGGAGAGGAGGAGGAGGGAGGAGGAGGAGAAGAGGAGGAGGTAGAGTTGGGGGTGAGGAGGAGGAGGAGGAGGAAGAAGGAGAAGGAGGAGGAGGAGAAGAAGGAAGAGAGAAGAGGAGGAGGAAGAGAAGAAAAGAGAGGAGGAGGGAGGAGAGGAGAGAAGAAGAAGAAGAAAAAGGAAGGGGGAGGAAGAGAAGGGACAGGAGGAGAAGGAATAGGAATATGAAGAGGAGAAGAAGGAGGAAGAAGAAGCGAGTGTGATAAAGGAAGAGCAGAAAAAAAAGACCAAAAACAGAATAGAAAGGGAGAAAGTAAGAGGAATGGGAGGAGGAAGTGCAGGAGGGGGGGGAGGTACAAGAAGGAAACACGGGGGAGGGGGGGGGAAGCCCGACCATAGGATACACAGCCTTAGGATGTTCACTTAGACTGATGGTTCCCTTTGGTTTGTGACGTGTACGGTGAGGGTGGACGGGGGAGGGGGGAGGGGGAGGGGGAGGGGGGGGGGGTGAGGGGAGGGGGTGGGGGAGGTGGAGGGAGGGGTGGGGAGAGGGGAAGGGAGGGTGGGGGAGGGGCAGGAGAGGGGAGGGGCAGGGGGAGGAGGAGGAGGGGGGGGGAGGGGAGGGGGAGGAGGGAGGGGGTAGGGGAGGAAGAGGGAGGGGAGAGGCGGGTGGAGAATGTGTATGGTGTTCCTCATTTTTCATTTGTATATATGGAGTGGGAGGAGGTGTGGTTTCCCTTCGTTCTCTCTTTTTTTCTGTTTCTTTTTGTTTGTTTGTTTGTTTGTTTTTTGTTTTCTTTGTTCTCTTTGTTTTTTTCTGTTTTTTTTTTCTCTTCGTTTCTTTTTCTGTTTTTCTGTTTCTTTTTCTGTTCTTTTTCTTTTTCTGTTTCTTTTTTATTTGTTTTTGTTTTTGTGTTTCTCTGTTTTTTCTGTTTCTTTCTGTTTGTTTTTTGTTTCTATCTGCTTTTTCTGTTTCTTTCTGTTTTGTTTCTTTGTTTGTTTCTATTTTTTGTTCCTTTCTGTTTTATTTGTTTCTTTCTTTCTTTTTATTGTTTTTTGTTTCTTTCTGTTTCTTTTTCCTTTCTTTTTCTTTCTTTCCGGATCAGTCTCTGACTTTCTGTGTTTCTTTTTGATTCTGTGTTTCTTTCTGTTTTTTTTCTTTCCTCTTTTCTCCCTTCCTCTCTATCTCCCTTCCTCTCTTTCTCTCTTCCCCATTTCCCTTTTTCGTTTCTAAGAGAAAGAGAAAAAGACTCCCTTCCTCCATTTCTTTGTCTTTCTATCTCCCTTATCTCCCTTTCTCCTCCCTTAGTCCCTTCCTCCTTTCTCTCCTTCTCCTCCCTTCTTCCCTTTCTCCCTTCTCTTTTCCTCCCTTTCTCCCATTCTCATTTTCCCCCACCCTCTTCCTCCCTTCCTCACTTCCTCCTTTCCTCCCTTCCTCTCTTCCTCCCTTCCTCCCTTCTTTTATCGCTCCATCCTTAAAGTCGGAGAAATACAGTGAACTCAATTACAAACGTTATCTTTCCTGATATAATGTCTGTTGTCGAAGAAGAAGGAGGAGGAGGAGAGAAGAGAGGAGGAAGGAGGGGTGGAGGGGGGGAGGAGGAGGAGAGGGAGGAGGAGGAAGAGGAGGAAGAGGAGGAGGAAGAGGAGGAGGGGGAGGGGAAGGAGAAAGAGGAGGAAGGTGGAGAAGGTGGAGGAGCTAGAGCTGGAGATGGAAGAGGAGGAAGTGGAGGAAGACGACGACGACGAAGAGGGGGAAGAAGAGAAAAAGAAAAAGAAGGAAAACAACATCAACAAGAGAAGAAAGCGAAGTTGAAGAAGACGATCAAAAACAACAACAAAAACAACAACAAGGAGAAAGAAAAAAAATGAAAATGAAAAGAGAGAGAGAAATATACAAGCATATACTTACGAGAGAGAAAGAAGGAAGGAAAAAAATCGACATACACCATAAAACACGAATAAATGATACGATCTGCTTACTTTTCCGAATCGAATCCTATATTTAAGGGTTTTCGATCGTATATAACGGAGATTAATTCCTCTTTTTTTCGAAAACGAGGATGAATTTGGGGGAAGGGGGGGGGGCGTGATGGTAGATATTTGTGCTGGAAGAGTGTCTATGGACATTTTATTTCTCTTAAGGAAATGGAAGTGGGTGTGGGTTTGGGTGTGGGTTGTGGGCGTGTAGGTGGGGGGGGGTGGGGTGGGGGAGGGGTGTGGTGTGGGTGGGGGTGTGGGGGGGAGTGGGTTGTTGTGTGTCAGTTGTGATGGGCGTGGGTTGTGGGTTGCCGTGGGTTTTGATGGGCGTGGATTGATGTGGGTGTAGGTTGTGGTTGGCGTGGAGTGTGGCTGCCGTGGGTTATGGTGGGCGTGGGTTGTGTCCGTGGTGGTGATGGGCGTGGGTTTTGGAAGCCATGAACTGTTACGAAGAGGTTGTGATGGCTTGAGAGTGTGGGTGTGACGGGCTGATGGTTGTGGGCGTGGGTTGTGACGGGCTTGGAGTTGTTGTGGCGTGGGTTGTGACGGGCTTGAGTGTGGACGTGGGTTGTAAGGGCGGAGTGGACGACGGGCGTGAGCTCTGATGGGCGTTTTTTGTGTTGTCGTGTGGCGTGAGCTCGCCGGGGCATCCGCCGTGATGGGCGTGAAGTTGCGGATAATGGATGAACCTGTTATTACATGCCTCCTTTCTGTTCCTTTCTTCTCTTGTTTTTTTTTCCGAGGTGGGTGGGGGAGGGGAGGAGGAGGAGGAGGAGGAGGAGGGGAGGGATGAGAGGTGGGTGGGGAGGGGAGGGGAGGGGAGGGAAGGAGGAGGAGGAGGAGGTGGGTGGGGGGGGAGGGGAGGAAGAGGGTTGTGCGTATAGGGAGTTCTTTGTTATTCGTTGACGTTCCATTAGGCATTGCGGGAACTTATCTTGTTATGGACAAAAGGAATTTCGGATTTGTTTGTGTGTGTGTGTCTGGGAGGGAGGGAGGGTTATAGGGAAGGGAGGGGGTGGATGTGTTTATGTGTGTGTGTTTGTGAGTGGGGGGATGTTTGGATGTTTGTGTGTGTTAGTGTGTGTGTGTGTGGTGTTTGTTTGTTTGTATATGTATATGTGTGTCTGTGTGTTTGGATGTATGTGTATTTGGATATGTGCCGTGAGTATGTGTGTGTGTGTGTGTGTGTGTGTGTGTGGTGTGTGTGTGTGTGTGTGTGTGTGTGTGTGTGTGTGTGTGTGTGTGTGTGTGTGTGTGTGTGTGTGTGTGTGGTTGGTGTGGCTATGTGTTGAATGTGTGTATGTGCGTTTGGATGTGTGTTTGTGCTTGAATGTATGTGTTTTGTGTGTTTGGATATGTCTGTGTGTGTAAGTATGTGTGTGTGTATGTTTGTGTGTGCATGCATGTCTGTACGTACATCATCTTTTTATAACACCACTCCAAAACAACATACTACAATTAACAACCCCAACACAAACAAAACAAACCAGAAAAAATACATCCTTATTTTTTACACGAGTTTCCCCCCTCCACTTTCGAAAACGTGAATGAAACGTGTTTACTCCATCACTCACGGACCGAAATCGCAAAGATATGACTGGCTCCTTCAAGCTTTTTCCCCTCGGGTGTTTTCTGCAGTTGTGAGTGAAACTGATTGATGGAACGCGTCGGGACGTGTTTAAGATACTTTCGGAATGAGGGGAGAGGAAGGGGGAAAGGAGGGGGAAGGAGGGAAGGGGAAGAGAGAATGGGAGAGGTGGGGGAAGGGAGATAGGGAAGGAGGAGAGGGAAAAGGAGGGGAAAAGGAGGGAAGGGAAGAGGGAGGGGAAAGGTGGAAGGAGAGGGGATTTGTAGAAGGAGGATGGGAAGGCGGAGGGGGAGAGGAACATGGGACAGGGAGGGGAGAGGGGAAAGGTTGGGGAAGGGAGAGGAGGGAAAAGGGAAAGGTAGTTGGGGAAAGGAAGGCAGAGGGGAGAGGAGACATGGAAAAGGGAATGCAGAGGTGGAAAGGGTTGGGGAAGGGAGACTGGGAGAGGAAAGGAACATGGAAGGAACGGAGAAAGGAAGGAGAAACATGTTAAGGAAGGGAAGGAGGGGGGAAAGGGGGTAGAAGAGACGGAAAAGAAGGTGAAGAGGAGCGAATGGAAAGGGGAGGCGGAAGGGAGAGGAGGAAAAGGGGAAGCTGAAGGGGGGAACGAATGGAGAGAGAGAGAGGAGAGGGAGAAGGAAAAGGGAGAAGGAAAGGAAAAGAAGGAAAGGAGAGCAGGAGGAAAAGAAGAAAGAGGAAGAGAGAAAAAAAGGAGAGGGAGAGAAAGAGAGAAAAGGAAAGGAAAAGGAAAAAGCGAGCGCAAATGGGAGAGGAAGAGGAGAAAAGAATGAGAGGGAGAGAAAGACGAGAAAAGAGAGATAAGGAAAAGCGAGGCAAATGGTCGAGAGAAAGAAAAGGGGAAAAGAAACTCGTTGTGAGAGCAAGTGAGAAATTTGCGAAGCGTAAATAAAATGTTTTTCGATATTTCTTCTCGTGGAAAAATGTAATACAAAATGCCATTGAGTTGAATTGACTGGAAAATGCTAAACAGAGCAAAAGGGAAATCCAGTGTAAACGCAAGGGGAAATATCATACACAGAGAGAGAGAGAGAGAGAGAGAGAGAGGAAGAGAGAGAGAGAGAGAGAGAGAGAGAAGAGAAAGATGAGAGAGGAGAGAGAGAGATGAGAGAGAGAGAGAGAGAGAGCAGAGAGAGGATGAGACGAGAGGAGAGAGAGGACAGAGACAGAGGACAGAGAGAGGAAAGAGACCAGACAGACAGAAAGAAAAGATGCATAGGGAGGACCAGACGTTGTAAAACTTCAAACTGAAGCCTTGCATCAATGCAAATGATAAAGAGCATACCCATTCTGACACGTCTTTGGTACGAAGATTAATTGATAACAATAAATTGCACTTTGGAGACACCACCCCCTAAGCAGCTGGGATAATGATTACAAGTACCATGAGTAATGTGTGATAATTGAAATTAACAAATGTTAGTCTACCTCTTAATGAATCAACCGAAATAATAGAAATAATGAATAATCAGATAACGAGAAAAGATTGTGTATGAATTCCTCCCTCCGAACGCACACGATCACCGCAATACACCTTGCTGCGTCTATCTCTCACACATGACTACGACCGCACTCTCCGCTTCCTTCTTCCTCCTCAAAAACTTTTTCTTATGTCGGCGTATAATAATCATTTCCACCGAGAACGGATTTTACATTAGCTCCCCCCACCCAAACAAAAATAGACACTCAATATTCAAACCTGCCATTCCGCTGACATCAGTTCCCCCACAAAAATGAATAAAGAAAAAAGACATAATATTTTATATTGCATTTCCCTATACATCAGTCTACCCCACACATGATATAAAGAAAAAATAGACATAACTGATTTTCGAAAAAGTCATACTGCATTTCCCTTCTACATTCAGTCTCCCCCCTACATGAAAAAAAAAAAAAAAAAAAAAAAAAAAAAAAAAAACATTTGAAAAGTCAGTCTGCATTTCCCTCGATTTTTATCTCAGTTTCATCAGCGCAGATAAGAACGACGTTTGTCCTCCCACAAGAGACGACGAAGCTGATTACAATTTCGGTCCCAGATTGAAATGCAAATCCAGTTTCATTGTCCGAATTGACGGTGTCCATTAGCGTGCGATTTGTGTTCATTTTCGGTTTCATATTTGCTGAAGGCTTATCACGCCGTCCAGAACAAATCAATGTAGAAGCTTAATGACCTCCCAATGTGCCCGCCTCTATTTACGAGGTCAAACTAGGTCATATCGGGTCAAAACGCTCATTTTCGTGTCGATACCCGCGTGTATCACGGAAGACTGTCACGTCCTAACTCACTTTCACGTGGATTACGGATAAAATTCACAAACCAGTCTAGAATCATATTTATAACCGGCTATTTTTAATATCTCGCGCTTGGGTTCCTGCCTGCGTGTGTAAAATTGCAACAACACTAAGGTTTCCGCTGCAATACACCAATGGGAGTGTTCATATTTCTGTGGTATTGGTCTGGTAAAACTTTGTACAACAATACGGCGTAGGAATGCTGTGGTGTGGAAACTTTGGTGTAACCTTGGGTAACGTCAGGGTATTCATGTTCATAAATTTATTCGTAGTCTTTTATTTTTATCGGTTAAGTAGCATAGTACCGTTTATCTATCTAATACTGTTATCACTGTTATGAGTCAGAGTATATAGAGATATAGCAGTATATAGTAGTAGAATATAGTACTAGTTAAGTAGTAAGTATATATAATAAGTAAGATATATAGTTATATATATAGTTAAAGTAGTAGTAAGTATTATAATGAAGTATGTAAGTTAAGTTATAAGTAAGGTATATAAGTAGAGCAGTCAAGTTGTACCTATATATCTATTTTCTAGCCTATACATATATATTTGTATATGTTCACAGTCTTATTACTTATTGTATTAAGATATACTATCTTATCGCGTTTATTTATTATATGTAAGTCCTAATGCTGTTATAGTCTATACGTATCTTTCTGTTTACTTTATAATGTTATCTATTATAGTTGTTTATATCTATGTTATACAGGTATAGGCATTATAACATAATACGTATCAAGCTTATATAGCATAAATACATAAGAAATAAACATAACACATAGCAGCACTACACATCACGATACACATACACATTATCACAATCAGTACACAAACCATCACAGTACAATCATCACATACACTTACACATACACAACACATACACAGTGACCACATAAAAACACAATACTCACATTTACACATCAACAATCATTGGCGTTTATACACATACACCATAACCATACCACCTCACTCACCAATCATGCATATATATATAGTTACATAAATTACAAACCGCAACAAATCCGTCTACCTAACTAATAGGTCAATCGTCACCAGACAGGTACAGGTGTGGAAAAGGCGAATGTTGAGAGTCGTGATTCCCAAAAGACGACAGGTCAACCCGAGAGGAAGAATGGCGCCACGAGGTCAAGGATCAGCTCGCACTAAGCGAGCTGAGATGACACCGCTCCGCCCACCAACAGTAAGGGGTGTTCAAGAACACCATCCATCACAGGGAGCGCTTAACAGTTCTAGGGGAGAGCAAACCAACATTGTTTGATAACCTTGACCTACTGTGTTACACAGGATTCGTACCAAAATCGCGAGCAAAGGGTAATCAAGTCGACAAGAGTCGCAGTAAACTAAGACCTTATGTCGAGTTATTATTTATCAGTTTATTTAGCGTCTAATACAACACGTGATACAGTCGAGATAGAGACTGGACAATGGTAGAAGCCATAAAGGCATTAGTTGTCTCTCTGCTATGTCACCCCACCGACGAGAGTTGCATCTGTAACCTAAAATTTGGCCTAGGATTATGAGGAGCTCCAAGCCTGAGGACATTATTGTTACTAGTGGATGGAGGGAGGAGATAACGTGAATCACACACGCTTGAGGAGAGGATATTGGAGCGTAAAGATGGACCTTGTAGACCTAGGCAAGCACGATTGCTGATTCTCAGTATTAGAGGGGTTATTTTTTGAATCACCTATCACTACGCTATATATAGTTATAGAGAGAGAGAACAATATAGAGTGATTTTAAACCTAGGATTTATGACACCTTGCTGTAGGAAAAGATAGCAGACTTTGCAAAACTATCTAAGAGGGGATTATTTATGTGTAGAGAACTACTAACGAATCATTCGCGCACTGAGTGAATTACTGAATCCTACGGATTTGCTGTAAGAGCATACGCGGTCTTGACTCTTCGGAGAATTAAGTTGGGTCCCACGTGTTACATGAATATTGCGTGACAGGGTAGGAATTATAGTATCGAGTAATGGCGATAAAGAATACAAGAAGATGGAGTAATAGCAGATTTAGGGCTTACTGGACCTAGGAATTTGTAAACTATATTAAATGGATTTTTGACCTCGAGTTATTTGTTTTTTTTTATGATCAGATGAGGTTCTGTTCCGATTATTGGACCCTTTTCATTAGCACACATCTATATTGGTATATACGTACTAGCCACTTTGAACTTGCTTGCCTATCCTTGCCTTAAGTCCATTAATTCGAGCTTGCGCGTCAGTGAGGAATCATGCTAGGTTCCTCTCTTTTCCTACTCCACACAACAGTTGTCGTAGTTTTTAGCTAATATTCCAGAGAAAAAGTGAATCACCTCTCAATTGTTTCATACATATTTCGCTCTCAAATCCACATATTAGTATAAATTGCCTTTTGCAGTTTCTCGCGTTTCTTTGTGGGCGCGGGTTCGTCATTCTGTCTCTGGCGTGTGATGTTCGTGCTTGCCTATAAACATTGCACCATCTCTGTCATTGCTCTGGTATCACTCTTCACTCTGTTGTATGTCACTAGAGCAATATATCTCTCATCTGCTCGTGATTCTTTCTTCTCGCTTACTTATACTTCTCTCTCTGCAAGCTATATTCTACTCACTTACAGAAAAAAATTCACTTCGATTTTCTTCTTTGCTCCATCCTCCTACAACAGGTACGACAGAACTTTTATGAAAAATAAAATTAGGGTTGAGGAAGTTCATTATTAGTAACACCTACATCCCTTCACTCTCATACTCACTTTTAACTCATGCGAATTCCGTAATAGCGCTCATGCTGTGTTACCGCGTCGAACGTACTACTATCTCTCTGCGCAACGGAGACTGTATCAGCGCATATATGTGTGTATAATGCATGCTACGACCTAGACAGTCCGCTCATTCGACGTCTACATCGACCGAATATTCGTACGGGCAGTAAGAAAGCATTCTTCTAAACACTTCCTCTACTTCAATATCACACTCAGGACAACAAATAGCCCTCATTTCCACACCAATTCATACACAGAACACCCACACGTACACCCACATCACACAGCACACAACCACACCATCAGATCTATCCACTTGACCACTCTTTTACCACGTTATCCACTTCCTCCTACACTCGCCACACAAAACATTCCTCTATCTACTTTACAGTATACTGCTACTCATTTTTCTATTCCATTATCCATACTATATATATTTTCTCTTTCTCACCTCTCTTACATTCCTATCTTATTCACACTCTTTCTTCCCCTTCTCTATACCACTCCTTTCAGTGAAGAAAGAAGATGGATGAAAGACATTAAGAGGAAGAAAAAAAGAGTTAAATACTAAAAGTAAATAACGTATCTTTTTTATTGTTATTTTCTTTGAGTATATATATAACCCATATGCAATGTTTATCTAAGTTTTGAGTATTTGTATTTTTTAAATATTGTGTGTTTACGTTCCTTGTTATATGTATTATGTATGTACTAGTATTGAGTTGTATGTATGTATTGTATTTACATTATTTATGAGTTGTATTTATTGATTGATCATCAGGTGTGATTAAGTATATTTCTGTTTATTAATTTGTTATTGAATCCGTTTGAGTTATGTTCTGGTTTTAGTGTTGTAGTTGTGTTGTGTGGGTGATGTGTTTTATGTGGTTGTGTTTGTGTGTGTGTGTGTGTTTGGTGTATGTAAACTCACATATCCTCAACGCTATTTGTTTTTGTTTTCTGTTTTAATGAGGTTTTTTTGGTCACGCACACACAAACACATAACACACACATAATGACATTATATATACAATTTACAACACACACACACACACACACACACACACACGACACCACACACACACACACATACATATATAAGTAAATATATAAATATATAAGTATATATATATATAACATATATACGTATTTTTCATAACACGATCTGTCATCCTCATAATCGTCATTATCTATCAGACAATGATATAAAATTGAGAGTGGATACATATGAATTATGCAATTTTTATATGCATATGTTATCAATATTTTGCTATGATTATGTGTTTATAATATATAATATATATAATATATACTAGTATTCTACACTACAGATTTATATAATGTAATTATATCTTTTTTTTTTTTTATCATGTTTGGGTGATTCGTGCTTTATCAGTTATACCTATACGCGTGTATTTTTGTTGTGATTTTGTATGCTTGTGTTGTGTGTGTGTGTGTGTGTAGTTTGTTTGGTGTGTTTGTGTTGTGTTGTTTGTGTTGTTGTGTTGTGTTTGTGTTGTCCACTAGTATATCAAGATGACGATTTATTTATTTACAGAATACACTTTATAAATCGGACTTGCTGAACCGGCTGACGCAAATTCCCATCGATTCATATTATATATACTATATATATATTATATATATAATATATACACACACACACACACACACAACAGAAACACAACCACACACACACACACACACACACACACCACACATATAATTATATATATATATACATTATATATAATATGTTTATATATATATATATATGCCCGTATATATATATATACATAATTTAATATTATATAGCGTTAATCCTAATTATTTATGTACACTTATCTGGGTCATGAGTATGCAATTACGTATAGATCATGGTAGTGCAATCATGATATGCTAGTGTCACTAATTATAAGTCAGGAGGAACTGCACATAATTTGTAATATATATGTTATGTTGTACATGATTATCGATATGAGGTAAATTTATTAGATATTGTGATAATCTCCCCTTTAACCCTACACCCCCACCTCCTCTATACAGAATCTGAGCTTACCGTGTGGTAGAGCTTACACAATATTCTACTGAATCACGTTCTTCCATTCTACTACCTTTTCATTTTCCAGCTCACTCCTCCTCCTCGTTCCAACACTATCGTATAATTCTATTCCTCCTCCTCGCTCATGTCAGTTGTAGTCCTTCTCAAAACTCTACAGTTTTCCCCAGCTGCCTCATACGAACTCCGTCCTGCCCTCTACTCGTCTCCGCCCGACTCGCTCAAATTCATAAACAGTTCTCGCTTAACAGCTCAGCGTACGCGGCAATCACTTCGGACCACTTCGTTTATGCCGGATGTCTATACGTATGCTGTGCTTACCTAGTCTATCCTCCATACCTCTGATCACTTTCTCCTGCCACACTTCGATATCGTATGGTCTGTCATCCGTCCCTTCCTCTTTATCGCTTCCTCCCTTCCTCCTTCCTCCTCTTTCCCTCCTCCTCTTTTTCTCGTTTCCTCCTCTTTCCTCTCCTTCTTCCTCACTCTTATCCCTCTTTATCGAGACCGCGAGATCTCCTGGCATCGTTATTGTCTTCGTTTGCGAGCCCTGTATATATTGAGTCTGCTCTACGTATTCGCATCGATATATCATCGACCGCAATAGCTCTATTTGCGCGCACTACAATTCTTCTCTCTCCTGTCCACAAATACATAATGGTCGCCTATCCGTGACTGTCTTCCCCTTCCTCTCTTTCCTCTCCTCCTCTTTCCTCCTCCCTCTTACTCCTTCCTCGCTCTTTCTCCTGCCTTCTATTCCTCCTCCTACTTCCTCTTTCCTCCTCTTCTTCCCCTTCCTCCCATATCTTTCTACAATTTCTCATCTATACTTCATTTATTCTCTAGCATTTCACAAAATCATCTTACTTTCCTACTTCCTCCTGTATATCATATTATTAGTTACCTCTTTATCTCTACCTGTTACTTGTATAATTCCATTATCTACTTCACTATTATCACTTACATTATCCTCCTATTTCACCATCCTCTTTCCGTATCGCTCCATCTTATCCTCCTCCCTCCTCCTTTCCTTCCCTCCCTCTTCCACTCCGTACTATCTCCTTATGTGTGTGTGTGCCGTCCTCCTGCTTCCTGTGCGTGTCTCTAGGTGTCCTTCGTCGTTCGCTCGGCTCGTCTCGTGTTGCCTTCGCTGTCCTCCTCTGTTGTCCTCGTCGTCCTCTTTCTCGCTTTCGTCTTTGCCTGCACTGTTTGCTGCCTTGCCTGTGTGTGTGCTACATTATTATTCCATCACTACCTCTTATTCACCTCCTCACTTATCCTCTTTCCTCCACTCCTCTTTACCTTCACTATTCATCTCATCTTTATCCTCTCATCGCTCTCATCTCTCTACATACATATCCACTCCTATCACTTATATTTACCTCACTTATCACTTCCATATCACTCTACCCACTTTATCCTCCTCTTCTCTTCCATTACCATTCATATACTCATATTATTCCTCCTCACTACTCAATTAATGTATATATTATATATATTATATATATATATATATATATATATATATATATATCAATAAATCGTTATGCTTTTCCACGACA
>NW_020870016.1:5000-10000 GCF_003789085.1 Penaeus vannamei
ACATTCCTCATATCATCATATCATCAGGCCCGATCATCTTCATTATCACCTTATCAATCACTATCATCATCATATCACATACCTCAATCTCGATATCATCACACATCATCATCACTTCATATCACCATCATCATCATAACTCATCACTCTCATCACATTCACCATCGCCATCATCATACGCATGTTAAGCAATCGCAATTAAGGGTATCAGCTGCGCCATCTACGGTGTCGCCTTCGTGAATGAATAATCGCGCTGCAGTCATGTTCGCTCCTCTCTCTCTCGTCTCTTTCGTTCTCTTTTTTTTCTTTACTCCTTCTCTCTCATGTTCTCTATTTCTCTCTTTTCTCTCCCTTTTCTTTTTCTCCATCTCTTTCCTTCTCTCTTGTCTCTTCTCTCTCTTTTTCTCTTACTCCTTCTCTCTGCTCTGTACTTTCTTCACGATGCACACTCTCTCTCTCGCTTTCTTCTTCTTCTTCCTCCTTTTTTTTTTTACTTCCCTCTCTCTCTCAGCCACATCTTCCTATACTTCCTCTTCTTTACTCCTCTTTCCCAATACCATAAAAATATCTGAATATGATTCATATACAGACAATACACATAGCAACATAGCACACGTGGTGGTCACTTTATCTACCATTTTATAGATTGAAATCTTTTCCGTTTTATTTCTTCGCAATGGCAAAGTCTTACTTCATAAGTTTTTTCTTTGTTTTTTATCTTTTCATTAATTTGACTTTTTCTTGTTTGTAATTTCGACGCGTTGAAATCTCAATATAAATCCTAGTTCCTTTATATAGTCATAGTCCAAATTCTTCGAGGAAATGAATTAATTGATTCTTAAAGCAAATTAACACACTTTTTTAAAATTATCTTTTTATAAAATTCGTATTAATAATTGTATTGAACCAAGATTTTCTCTTTGTTGTCTCCTCCTATTCTGCTACATCTTCGTTTCTCTGTTACTCTTCTTGCTTTCGTCTTTGTGCCCTTTCTACCTACGCTTATATCTCTCCATCTCTTCCTCTTTTCCACTTTTCTTTTTTTGGCTTTTTCTTTCTTTCTCATATTTTTCTTTATTTATTTCTTTTCTTTTTCTCTTTCAAAGCAACGTCTCTTCTTCTTTTCCTCTCTTTCTTCATTCTCTCTTTACTCTTTTTTCTTTTTTTTCTCTTTATTTATTCTTTTCTTTCCTTTTTTCATATTCTTTTGCGTTGGCTCCATACTACATTCTCTTTGTCTGTCTCCAGCATATTGTCGCCTTCTGGATCATTTTTTCTCTTACTTATTCTCAAGTTACCACATACTGCTGATCAGGGTTTACGTGACTCAGAACGTTCGATCCCACTTTCTATGTGTCCGTTTCCTGTGCATTTCCTAGTTGGTGTAGCCATAGGATGTTGGCAAAGTGTGTCCGCCCTCCAAACCTTCTCCGCACATCACCGTTAGCTCGCCTCGCGACCCTGTTCACCATGGTTTTAGCCTTCAGACTATCCTATAGCTAATTATCGTCCAGACGCGTTTTCCCGCTCTCGCCCATTGCTTTACGCTTGTCACTTTTCTATTCGGCTCATCACAGCCTCTATCCAGCTGAGTCCACAGCTATTTTTTGCCAATCTCTTCTTCTCGTGGGCATTGGTGCAGGTACGAAATCTTCGAATCTTATAAAATCGAATGCCGCTCGATGACTTAAGTCAGTGATATTAGTGCCTTATTGTGCCCCGTACTGCTGTGCATCCCTGTTTCTTTTTTCCCATTCCTCCAACACCCCAACTCCCCTTCCACATCACCTCTTGCCCTTCCCCTATAGTTGAATCTGGATTCCGTGATTTTTACTTGTGCCAACTCCGTCTGTCACGATGTACCTCCGTCGGCCCGCTAACGTTCCCCACGTTTGACTCCTCCAATCCTACCAACCTCGAACTGCTCTTGCCATCTTTTGGCTTAGCCTGCTGATTGCCTCACAGCTCGCCACCCCCCTACCATTATTACTTTCTTGAAAGATCCCCTTCCTTCCATTCATATCTCCACCCTTCCTTACGCACCTTCCTCGCACTTTATTCTCGCCTTCTCCCATGCTTCCGTCCCAAACAGTCATGCGGAGATCCGCCATTCACTCTCTATCTTTTCCCCTCTGTCCTTTCCCGCCCGCCCGTTCCCAGCACCCTTCATCCTCGAAGTTACTTCACTCCCCTCTCACTCCTTTTCTTCCCTTCCTCCCTTCTCCGCTGTGCATTCATTATTCTCTTCTTTAAACCCCCCCACCCCGGCCAGTGATACCTCCAATTAAGAGGCCAGATACTTACCGCCTGACAGTCTGTGATGAATCGTCGTCTGATTGGCCAGACGGACCCCTGTGGTGGGTGGGGCATCGGACCGCGGCGCTTTTTCGTCTTAGGCGGAAGGTGAGGAGGGAGAGGAGGAGGGAAGGAGGGAGGGAGGGAGGAACCGAAAGGGAGGGAGGGAGGAGCCGCGCCACCGCCTAGGGCCACGGAGAGGGAAGGGAGGGAAGGGAGGGAGGGAGGGAGGCGCAGGGAAGGAGGGAGGGAAGAGAGAGGGAGAAGGAAAGAGGAGGAGGGGAGCCAGAGAGAGAGTAGGGGAGGAGGCGAGGAAGAGAGAGAAGAGAAGAAGATGAGAACAGAGAGACAGAGACCAGACGAGAACTAAGAGTAGCAATGGATCCGAGATAGAAACGAGAAATGAAGGGGATCTAGACGTGATATTTGTAAAATGTGTGAGATCTAGTGCTCGCAGAACGAGAAATAAGGATAGAAGGCGAGATGGATAAAAGCTGAGATAACGTAATGACAAAAGAGAGAATCGAGAAAAAGATTGGAAAGATTATACGAACATGACATAGAGGAATTAGATTTTGGTCGTACTTTGTATGAAGTATAAGATCGTGCAACTGATTGGATATGTTATATTGATGTGTGTATATTGTAGACAGAAACAAGCATGGGAGACAGAAATAGACAACAGATCAACAAACAAACCGTCAGCTGTCATTCACAGAGCCCAAAACATACGCACAACAACCTCATAACACGTGACAAGTAACAGGAACAGAACATAGCGAACCAACAACGTAAACAAAACAAGCGGTAATATTACAGTCCCAATAAAGTGCCTTCTGACAGTGCGAAGCGGCAGCCCGGAGGAACAGACAGAGAACAGACCTAATAACCCACCCGGGCTTGCACTAACAGGCTTGCCAAGGGGCTCCGGGCATGAAGTTTAAACCCTAAAAAAAAAAAAAAAAAAAAAAAAAAAAAAAAAAAAAAAAAAAAAAAAAAAAAAAAAAAAAAAATGAAAAAAAAAAAAAATGGAGATTGCTTCATCTTAAGTCACGTTTTAACACCTGTGAGAGAGAACGGGTCTTTTATTTCACGGGTGCCAATTAAGCTAAAAAAGCCAGGTAAGAACCCAAAGTCGACCTGGAAGAGATGTATGAAAAAATAAATCCTTAATAAGACGTAATTTATATTTAAAAAAATAGATTGTTCCGTTGTCTCCATAACCTAAAAATAACGAGCTGGGACGCTACATAAATAAATAAAGTAATCAGACGTATTTTTATCTCAAAAATCAGATATATTACGCTGTCAACATCAAAGTATATATAAGTACCTTATACATACTTATATATACTTTATACTATACTTTATACATTACACAAATTGAGTACATTCTCCGGTGGCGAACGAAGACCCTCCTCTTAATCAGATAAGGATATATCGATAAGCCGTCGATCCGAAAGTACCAGATGGTATCGTTGCATAATGAAATATCAATGGGAGTATCTTCTACCATCTTAATTTCCACGCCGATAACAATACAGGCGAGGCGAAGAGGTTATCAGATAAAGCGGATACAAAACGTCGACGGGAGAGGGTCCTATGGCGGGGCGCTGTTGCCACATGTCTCCTGATCTTTTAATCTTTTTTGTTATTTTTTTTCCCGTTATTTCTGGTTAAATCTGATATAAATTTCGTTCTAATATTCGTAAAATCCTCCCAAAATTCTAAAATCACGCGATACAACAATAAAAACGACGAATTACCCATAAATAAATAAATAAATAAACAAACAATAAATGAATAACACATATAAAAGATAATCAAATAAACCTTAACAAAACAAAAAAAAAAAAAAAGAAATCACAAACCTCCCTACAGAAACACCGATAAGAAGAAGAAGAAAAAAAGAAAAATCCGATTCGCTCCTTTCTTAACCGAACCGATAACAGACAAGGGAGCATGAATATAAACATGTAAAACGGCCATGGAAGTGATAATTACTAATACGAACTAACGAGAAAACGAGAGAACGAGATAGGATAAGAGCTCCGCCCGCCCATGCCCTGAATACGAGGCCGCCCATAACGGAAAACCCTTATTTCAAAACCAGCTTGGGCGCGCACGGTTTTGTAGTCCCGTGAAAAAAAAAGAAAAAGAAAAAAAAATGGAAGGAGATCCAATCGATGTGTTTCGCTCTCTGGGATTCGGGAAGGGAGGGAAAAATGCGGTCGGGTATTATGTTTGTATTTTGATGGTGTTTTTTCTTTCTTTTTTTCTTTCTCTTGTATCATTATATTATTTTATTTTTGCGTGTGTGTTGTGTGAGAGAGAGCGAGAGAGAGATATAGAGATAGATAGATAGATAGATAGATAGATAAATAGAGAGAGAGAGAGAGAGAGAGAGAAGAGAAATAGAGAAGAGAGAGAGAGAAAGAAAAGAAAGAGAGAGAGAACAAAGGAAAGAGAGCGAGAGCGAGAGAGAGAAGAGAAAGAGAGAGAGAGTAAGAGAGAGAGAGAGAGAGAGAGAGAGAGAGGAGAGAGAGAAGAGAGAGAGAAGAGAGAGAAGAGAGAGAGAGAGAGAGAGAGAGAGAGGAAGAGAGAGAGAGAGAGAGAGAGAGAGAGAAAGGAGAGAGAACGAGAGAGAAGAGAAGAGAGAGAGAGAGAGAGAGAGAGAGAGAGAGAGAGGAGAGAGAGAGAGAGAG
>NW_020870016.1:20918-30918 GCF_003789085.1 Penaeus vannamei
AAACAAGAAACAAGGGATATTATTGTTTTTTGAAAGGGTAATAAACGCAATGTATTTGAGCGTATATTACGAACATAAGAACGATTATAGACAAACAGTTTATTATTGTCTTTGAGAATATATTAACAATGCATATGAGCGAAATTTAGAAGATATAAAAATGGATTGTATTTGAGTGTAATTTAGAACATAAGAACGGATCTAGAAAACAAATATATTATTGTCTTTGAAGAATAATAACACAATGTATATGACGATTTTAAAGATAAGAGTGGATATGAAGAAAACACACGAGTATATATACGATACATGACCAAGTCGAATGGACGTGACACAAGAAACAGGATAAAAAAAGAAAAAAACACATGGCTACCAAAACATAAAAGAAATTGATCAAATAAAAAAACAAAACAAATGAATGGAAGTCGGGGAAAATAACCTTTCAACTTAATTATCCTTGTTTCTTACGTCTGTTCTCTCTTGCCGATACCAGATATATTCATTTTCCTTTCTCTAATTATTTATCGTCTTCCCTTCTCTCCTTTTCTACCTCCAATTTTTTCTAGCGCTTCTCAGATCTCCAATTTCCGGCGATTTATCAACATTATTATTACCCCCTTCACAGCGGCTGTGGACCCCCCCCCCTCCTCTCCGGCCCGCCTCGTTCACATCCTTTTGAAGTTGTTTACATGTAGGATCTCACCGGCGCTTTCTGATTCGCCTTATGGATCCTTTTCGTAAGGATCGGTTTGGATCTCTGCTGCCTGCAGGCTGGCTGGGGGGAGGGGAGGAGAAAGGGGTGGGGGAGGGGAGGATTAGAAGCAACTGATAGAGAGATAAAGAGGCTGTGAATGGGAAAGTGGTAGAATGCTAGTGCGCGTTGTGGCATCATATCTTGCGGGGTGTATGGCTTTCGTAATATTTGCTATATCCTTTTCTCTTACACGGCACACACACCACCACAGTACACGAGCACAGAGACACACCACAGTACTACCACATAACCACATAAACACGATATAATACACAAACAACCTAACACACACACGTATATATCATTATTACCCTATATTATATATATATTCTAATTAATATACTATTTCTTCTATTATATATACCTATACATATATATATTATATACTATATTTATATATTATACTATCCTTATATAAAGATCATCAGATAGAAGTATGACAGAAATCCATATGTTCATCAGATCCACCACACACTCACACCACACCCGCAATCACACACATCACAAACACCACTACCACTTAACACACACCACACACTATCACTCACACTACTATACACATCCTTACCACATCTCACACCTATATATTTAATTATATATCCTATATTATATGTAGGATTATTAGCCGCTCGTAGATCTAATGGGCGAAGGACACCGAGGGCCGCGCGAAGAGAAGGTGCGGTAAGAGGAGAAGGAGAGAGGGCGCGGGAGAGGCCGCGCAGAACGGACGAGAGAGGCGCGACAGGGACTCAGCGAGAGAGGGAAGTGAGAGGAAGGGAGGGAGAAGAGAGGAAGAAGAGAGAAGAGAGAGAGGAGAGAGAAAAGAGAGAGAGAGAGAGAGAGAGAGAGAGAGAGACAGAGAGAGACGAGAGTGACAAATAGGAGAAAGGAAGGAGAATGAGAAAGAGTGGGAAAACTAAGCAAAACTATATAGAGAAAGAGAGAGAAGAGAAAGAACCAGAGATAGAGAGACAAAACTATGCATAGAAAGAGAGACTCTACAGCAGTCACAGAGAGACAGACAATTGAAAGAGTTAAATTCAAAACAGTTTTTTTTAACACTTTCCAAAGTTGTTTTAACCGACTACTATCCTGGTCATTACGCCGTCCTATTAGGGAAATTCAACAGATCATTAATTTGAAAGTGAAGTGGAGTTTTTTGCATCGAATTCCTATTTTTGAAACAAGTTCGCGAGAATTTTCACACTGAATAAAGAAAGAAATAGATACACATAATTGGTAGTCTATAACTTATTAATTACTTTTACTTCATATTTTCAGGAAAAAATAAATAAATCCCCGTTTTCAACGTGAATCTGATTAAGTGTCATTTAACGCTAATCATCACAATTACTCGATTAATGATTCTGATTAATAACTAGATGTAAATGTCAAAATTCTAGATTTCTGTGTACGAAATGGAGATTAAAGGATAACAGAGGAGATAACATTATGTTCACTAAGCTTCTTAAGGTTTGATATTTTAATACTAAATTCCAAGCTATATTTACGGTTTAATCAGCTGTGGCTATAAGACTCATATGGATGATTTCACACAAAAAAGTATGTATAATATTTTTTTTTGAAGAACTATTATTAATGATTATCTATTTTGAAAAGAAAAAATTGATACGAGATCTGTTTATTAGTTAGAAAAGTTGAAGCAAGATTATGATGAAACTGAAATCCCAGTCACAGATATAATGCAGATACCAGGCAATGGTATTTTCTGATATATATATATATATATATATATATATATATAATATATATATATATATATATATATAATATATATATTATATATATATACATACACATGTATCATATATATATACATACACATATACACCACACACACACCCACACACACACCACTACACACACCACACACACACCACACACAACCACACACACACACATATATATATAATATATATATATTATATATATATATATATATATATATATATATATATCTATACATTATGCGTATCATATAGACACACACCACACACACACACACACACACACACACATATACATTTATCTATATATCTATATCTATCTATATATATAATATATATCTATCATATATTGTATGTATATATATATATATATATATATATAATATATATATATATATATATATATTTCTAGTATTTATAAGCTAAGCCTTGTTTACAGTTCCTGATTTGTCGCACTGAGGAATCCCACACCTGGAAGCTCATCTGTCCAATAACGCTTATTTTCCAGACACTCATCATTTCCATGGAAAAAGTATTTTCATGAAAAAGTATTCATTTATCGTAAAAAAAGTATCGGTGTGAGCTTGTATCAGCAAAGGTATAATCCAAGGCATCATTTACGCATTGTTGCTAACTTCTGAAAAAAAATATACGTAGTTTTATTGACAGCCGGCTAATCCACATATAATCAGCTGAATCATAAAATGAGTATGTAAAAGTGTTAAAATATGTGAGGATTGAACAGCTGTTATATCTAACCGCGTTATGTTATGAATTGGTAACCCTTATGGACAAAAAAGATATATATTTACCCTAAGGAAAGTCACCTTCATTACCTTAGGATACAACGAATGAGACTCATAAATACTTGGATACTTAGGATCTTGTTGAGCGGATCTTTACGTGACTTTAGCGTCGTGTTGTAATCCGAACACGATTCTCAAGAATTATAGCGAAGAATTAAACGGGAAGTGAAAACGAGAACCAACTTCCATGCCAGGGAAAAAAAAAGAAAAAAAAGAGATAAATACAGCAAATAACAATTAATTTACGTTCGCATGTGTCTGCCTCTCATTTGTTTGAATATGAGAGAGAGAGAAAGAAGAGAGAGAGAGAGACATGAGAGAGAGAGAGAGACGAGAGAAGAGGAGAGAGAGAGAGAGAGAGAGAGAGAGAGAGAGAGAGAGAGGGGTGGAGAAAGAGAAAAGAGAGAAGAAAGAGAGAAAGAAGAAGAGAGAGAGAGAAAACAGAGAAAGAGAGAGAGAGAGGACGACAGAGCAGAGACAGAGAGACAGGACAGGAACAAGACACACACAACAAAGTCAGAAACAGACCAACAACCGTTTCGCAGCATCAGCCACGTACTAAACACAAACCGCAAAGCAGAACAACAACAACAACAGCCTCGAAAGCTGATACGACGATCCAGATTCGTTTCACATATCAACCTACGATCGTGAAACCCCATGTATCATGGCAAGAGAGGTGGGGGGGGTGGCGATGCGAGAGGGGACGGCGTGGGCGTGAGGGGACGGCGGGGGGGGGGGCGGCGTGGGGGGCGTGGAGAGGGGCGGACGGGGGGGGCGGCGGAAAGGGGGACGGGGGGGCGATAGAGAGGGGACGGCGGGGGGGGGGGCGTTGGAGAGGGGGGGACGGCGGAGGGGGCGGCGATGGAGGAGGGGGAACGGGGGGCGTAAGGAGCAGGGGGTGACGGCGGGGGGGGCGTGGAATGGGGGACGGGCGGGGCCGTGGAGAGGGACGCCGGGCGGAGGGGGGGTGGACGAGGTGGGGGGGCGGGGGGCCCGGCGTGAATACAACTGCTAGGGGACGACCACCTGTGTGAGCGGTCGCACTTTCGCGGGGGGGGGGGGGGGCCCGGTTTTATTCTTTTTGGGAACACATCTGTTTCGTCAGAAGCCATTATGTGGACACGACCTGCCGCGAAGTCAGGAGTTAAAGGATAAAAACGAGAAGAGAGATGACAAAGAGAGAGAAAAATAAGAGAACGAGAAAAGAAGCCAGAGAAAAGGAAAAGATATCAGAGACAAAGGAGAGAAGAAGAGAACAAAGAGGAGAAAAAGAGAAGAAAAAGGGGAAAGAGATAGTGAGAGAAAAGAGAGCAACAAGAAAAGAAGAGAAAGAAGAGCAGAGAAAAAGAAAAGAGAAAGAAAGAAGAAATGGAGCGAAGAGAGAGAAAAAGAGATTAAAGAAAAGAGAAAGAAAAGAGACAAAAAAGGAAAAAGACAAAGAGACGAAAGATGAGAAAGAGAGAAGGAGAGAAGAGANAAGAGAGAGAACGAGAGTGGAGATTCTGAGAGGATGCGATGACATCCAGAGGCGAGAGAGACGAGAGAGTAGAAAGAAAAAAGAGAGAGAGAGAAATTATTAATAGATAGAGGCCGTGGAATTTGAATACCAAGAGAAAAGAGAGAGGGGGAGGAGAGAGAAAGGGCGGTGGCGGAGGTGAGATAGATAGAACGAATAGATAGATAGATAGATAGAGATAGAAGAGAGAAGAAACAGACTCTCCCTTCTTTTTCTACCATTTCTAATTCTCATCCATCTGGTCCGTTATGTCTGTCCGTCTGCTCACTGTTCTTTTGTCTGTCTATGTGTCTTTCTTCTGTCTGCCTATCTGTTCTCTCTCCTCTACAACTATCTCCCCCCCTCTCTCTCTCCTCTTCCCTTCTCTCTCTCTTCTCTCTCTCTCTCTCTCTCTCTCTCTCTCTCTCTCCTCTCTCTCTCCTTTCCTCCTCTCCTCTCTCTCTCTTTCTCTCTCTTCTCTCTCTCACCTCTCTCTCTCTTCGTCTCTCTCTCCTCCTCTCTCTCTCTCTCTAAGGATATTTAGCGAACTATCATATAATAAAATGAAAGACACAGAGAACGCTGCAGTAGAAAAGTAGCAATAAACGAATAAGATGTAAATTAAACTTTTTTAAATACACATGAAGAGCGCAATGCATATATATCATGCACTTAAGAGCAGGAATGTTCTCTCATGTTTCTTGTGATGTTTTTGTTCATCGTTTTTTTTGTTATTATTATTATTGAATTCTTGAACGAACGTATTTTTGAAAACAAAAAATGTGGATAATATTTCCTGAGGAATTTCAATTGGATTTTACTAATTCACGTATAAGGATAAGGACAGCTGCTGCATGGCCGAGATTCATAGTTTCCAAGCGCTGACCTGATACCATAAAGCCTATTTTACCGGATCAATCGTATATGTATTTCGACCATCTTTCCCTTACCAGGTCGTACCAGGGACACAAAGGTAAATGAGGATTTATTTTGGCTCGGATTTCTCGCATCGATTGAGGCAACGAGAGAAACAAAGTTGTTGCTTGAACTGAAGAAGCCAAGTCCGAAACCGGTCAGTTTGTATGGCGAAACACAGACACAGTACACTCAAGGAAAATAAATGTATCTGTCTATCACTCTGATAGATATATCCATCTACCGTAAATCTGTCGGAGTCATTATCCATGTTCAATGAGAGGTTTGTTATTCATTTCTTGTGGATAAGTGGTGTGTCCATTATAATGACGTATATTTTGAGGTCGGCCATCCACACAGAGCCAACAAGACCGAGCACGGCCTTAATTATTTTGTATTTGTATTTTGCGGAGAAAAAAATGCTATGTATTGTTCACACCCACACACAACACACAAAGTATTATTATTATATATATATAATATATATATATATATATATATATATTATATATATATATATATGATATATTAGTAATAGTATCAACCAATCACACATATATATCTTCTCTTTCTTCCTTCTTTCGGCGGCTCCCGTTATGAGGTTCGCCAATCGCGGATCCTTGTCTCCACCTCACTCTGTCTTCTGCGTCTTCCTCCGTTCCACTCATCACCCGCATGTCCTTCCTTTCAAAGCATCCATGAACCCTATCTTTGGCTTTCCCCTCTTCGGCTCCATCCTCTCCTTCCCCACACACTCCTCATCCTCTCCTTCGCAACGATGGCCACAACCGACCCTTTCAGTCTTCGGCCTTTCTCTAGCGTTTACCTCCCAAAGCTGGAATGTACGTGTGATTGTCCCTTCATAATGTGTTCGTTTCTTAATTTGTGGTACCAGCTTTGGTCACTCCAAAAAGAGAAAACGCATCTTCAATCTGCAATTTCTGCGACCTGCAGCGTTGCTGCCTCCTGGTCTTTTCGGCAATGTCAGTCTGCCATTTCCAGTGCAACATGGACTGGCCTTAGCCTTACCGTCTTTATTAGATTTTTCCCTTCATTCTTGCAGACACCCTTCTGTCACCCTTCTCCACTCACTTATTTCAGTCTGCAATCTCTTCCTTACTTCTCTACCACGCTTTCCATTCCTTTCGTACGGTTATTTGACCCCAAGTATTTGAGATTCGCCATTCTCTTTACCATCTTTCGCTCAGCCCATTATTCCTTCGCCCTCTTCTCCATCTACACTTCGCCATATACTCCGTCTTGTTTCCTGTTTACTTTCATTCCATTCTCTCCAACGCGTCTCCATCTTTCCAGCTCCTCCTCAACTTCTCCCGACTCTCCTCTAAATAACGAAACCTTACATTTTCGTCCGCAAACAGCATTGTACCACGGAGACTCCCCTTCTACTCTCATCTGTCCATCTATCCATCGCCATCTGCAAACAAGAGGACTCCAAAGTCGATCCTTGGTGTAAAAAACTCCCACCTTGAAACCCTCAGTCATCCCTGCTGCACACCTCACTGCTGTTTCGCTCTCGTCACACATGGCCTTTACCACCTTCACATACTTCTCTGCCACTCATGACTTCCTCATACAGTGCCACGACTCCTCTCTCGACGCCCTGCCATAAGCCTTCTCGAAGCTCTACAAACACGCAGTGCAAACTCCTTTCTGACCGTCGTCTGTATTTCTCCGTCAACATTCTCGAAGTAAATATTGCATCTGTAGTACCTCTTCCTGGCACAAACCAATTTTGTTCCTCAGTGATCCTCACCTCTTTTCTTAGTCTACTTTTTACCCCTCTTTCCCGTATCTTCATTGCATGACTAATCAGCTTTATACCTCTGTAGTTGCTGCAGCTCTGCACATCAACCTTGTTCTTGAAAATCGGAGTGGATTTCTCCCCTAGAGTGTAGAAATCCCCTTTTCGGAATCTTTTCACCTTCAAGGAGTTTGTCTTTGAACAATCTGGTAAGCCATGTCACTGCCAACTCATCTAAGCTCCTCCGCGCTGCCACTGGTTTGCTGTTTGGGCCTTCTGCCTTACCACCCTTTATCCTTTTCATCCCTGCTGATCCCTCGCTCTACCTGATCTACTGTCTCCACCTCTTCCAACCGTCTCTCCGTCACGTTTTCTATATTCATTAGCTCTTCAAAAGACTTCTTCCACCTTCTTAATACATGCTCCTCCCTTGTCAGTATATTCCCTTTTGTATCCTCTATCATTTTAACATGCTGTACATCCCTCCCAGCACTGTCTCTCTGCCTGGCCAATCGGTAAAGGTCTTTTTCCCTTTCCCTACTATTCAACCTCTCACACAGCTAATCACTTGCCTTTTCCTTTACCTTAGCCACCTCCTTCTTTGCCAAACTACGCATCTCCTTATACTCCCGATTGCTCTCTTCGTCCCATTGTCTATCGGAATTCTTTTTCGATTGTCTCTTCCTGTGTATGTTATCCTGTACTTCTTCATTCCACCACCAAGTCTCCTCGTCCTCTTCCCTGCGTCCTGATGTCTCCCCAAGTACCTTCCTTGCTTTCTGCCTCACCACTTCTGAGGTAACTGCCCATCTGTCCTCCTCTTCCCCCAAGGCCTGGCTCACCTCCTCTCTTAATTTTCTCTTAGAAACTAATAACTCCGTCAGATACCCTCTTTCCCTCCAATATACTATATATATACTTTTCCTACTCCCACACCATTTCTCCTCCCATCCACATCATAGCAAAACAACTTGGACCCTCCTCCAATCGACCTTATATATATGTACACACACACACACACTACACACACACCACAACACACACACACACACACACACACACACACACACACACACACATATATATATATATATATATATATATATATATAATATATATATATATTATAATGAATGTATGTATTATATATAACCTACCCTCTCCCCTCCACCCGTGTGATTTTACCATATCATCCAGGACAGGAAAATATCTACGGGAACAAAATGCCTATTTCATTTTCATGCCCGATTCAGACTCACGACTGCGGGTTCAAATCACTAACAACAAGCTGTTTTTTCAACAAATAGTAACATTCCTACAGTGGCTATAGTTCTGACATCTCAAATTGTATCAATCTGTTAAAAAAAAATCCCAAAAAAACTAGAAATATTTGTATTTGCATAAACCCTTGCATTATTACATGTTCAGTGAAATCTCTCAGTTTGCGCCAGTGTAAATCGAAACCAAATTTCAATTAACAACAAATGACTAAAAAAAATGTGAAGCAAGAAAGAACAAACAAGAGAGAGAGAAAGAGAGAGGAGAGAGAGGAGAGAGAGGAGAGAGAGAGAGAGAGAGGAGAGAGAGAGAGAGAGAGAGAGAGAGAGAGAGAGAGAGAGAGAGAGAGAGAGAGAGAGAGAGAGAGAGAGAGAGAGAGAGAGAGAGAGAGAGAGAGAGAGAGAGAGAGAGGAGAGGAGAGAGAGGAGAGAGAGAGAGAGAGAGAAGTAGAAAAAAAAAGAGAGAGAGAGAGATATAGGATAGAGGGGAGAGAAAAGAGAAGAGAAGAGAGAGAGGAGAGAGAAACGCAGAGAAAACAGAAAAGAACGGATTTGAACACTTTAGCATGCAGATAAACGGATCCAAATGGAATCTGATTCCACGATGAGGTTGTAAAGGGGGGGGGGGGGTGAGGAATAAGGGAGAGGGAAAAAGGTGGGAAGGGAAGAGAGAAGAAGGAAATGAGAGCGGAAAAAAGGAGGGAGGGAACAGGAGAGAGGAGAAAGGAGGAGGGAACAAGGAGAGAGGAAGGGAAAGGGAGGAGATAAAGAGCAAAAAGAAGGAGGGAAGAGAAAGGAAGGAGGGAGAGGCAACGAGAGAGTGGATTTAAGATTATCTTTAGAGAAAAGAAAAGAAAGAAAGAAAGAGAAATTCCCCCTTCCTTCCTCCCCCCTCCCCCCCAAAAAAAAGTGAGTAAAAATGAAAAATCCAATCTTCTGATACTTGTCCCTTATACAGGGGTTATTGTCTCTGTCTGATTCGATCTCTAACCCCGTTATAAGATCGTCATTTTCGGCAGGTTCGATAACAAAAAGAAAAAAGAAGAAAAAAGAAAAGATTTACAGAGAGAGGTGAAAGAAATATCGATAGGTAGAGATAAATAGATAGAAAGAGGAAGATGAAATAGAATAACAGAAGAGATAAATACCAATAAAATTAACAAAAAATATAGAAATAAGAATAAGACAAAAAAAAAAAAAAAATGATGACAAAACACAGAGAGAGACAAAAAAAAGAAAA
>NW_020870016.1:43418-62785 GCF_003789085.1 Penaeus vannamei
GCACATGACGTGAAAATTCATACTGCTTATTTTGAGTCCTATGGAGAAACAATACATATATCATGGTGCACTTGGCTGGTGAGAGAACGAGTAAGGGAAACGGTACAGAAACATAAAGAAGCACTTACAACTTACCATGTGCATGTTGAGCGTTAAAAAGTACTGTTAAAGATGTCCTGAGAAATCTCACTCCCTGAGATGGCCTGCTCCACAGTGCGCTATGGCCCAGGAGTGACTAAGGAAATAGGCCAGGACTTGGAAGCAATGGGTGCTAAGCGAGTTCTAATCATGACCGACAAGACCCTGGCCCAGATGTCCCCTGTTGGAGTTGTTGTCAACTCTCTTACAATATATAATGTTAACTTTTCTGTTTTTGATGATGTAAGAATTGAGCCCACGGATGTGAGGTGAGTCAGGCTGAGACTGTGCATATGCTAACTAAGGTAATTGCATACCTTGATAATAATATGTGTAGACAAACACACAAAAGAGAAAACCTAGACATGCATGTAGAACTTCAAACATGAACTAGTATATATATAATTATTAATGTCTTTGACTGTTTCAACCTGTTACTTGAAGATGGTTTATTTCCCTTACAGTTTTAAAGAGGCCATCAATTTGCAAAGGAAGGAGAATTTGATGCTTATGTGGCAGTGGGAGGGGGATCTGTTATGGACACATGCAAGGCGGCCATCTCTATGCATCAGACCCAGAAGCAGACTTCCTGGACTATGTGAATCCCCCCATTGGCAAGGGCAAGCCGGTCACAGCTAAGCTTTCACCACTCATTGCAGGTCTGAGAGATTAAATTTCCTATTTTTACAAGTGATTTTTAAAAGGATAATATTCTGTAATATATATTGCACCCATAATTTGTATGTGTGCAAAAATAGTCTGTTATATTCATAAAATAACATTCCATTATACTTACCAGAAAATTGCTCCCACTGAAGTGTAATTTGAAATTGCTCTTCTCATTTCCCAGTGCCTACGACGGCTGGCACAGGCAGTGAGACGACAGGAGTGGCTATCTTTGACTATGAGCCACTGAAGGCCAAGACAGGCATTGCCAATCGTGCCCTTAGGCCAACTCTGGGCATAATCGACCCTCTCCACACACTCCTCATGCCCGAGAGAGTAGCTGCCTATAGTGGGTGAGATACTTTCTAGCAAGATCTACTAAGGGTTTATCAAAAGTATGCAGATTATGTATACAAATAGGTTATTAGATATTTTTATAATTTGAACTGATTTTATTCTTTAAGGTTTGATGTTTTATGCCATGCCCTGGAGTCATACACTGCCATTCCTTACCATGACCGCTCACCTTGCCCAGAGAACCCTCTGCAGCGCCCGGCATACCAAAGGCTCAAACCCCTATTTCTGATGTGTGGTCTATTCACGCTCTTGGAGTTCTTGCAAAGTACTTTAAAAGGTCAGGTTGCTTCAGATTTGCCTGCAAAATGTACTGTATTCTGATAATATTTTGAATGTGTAAAATATGTAAGTAGGAGTGGTACACACTTGTACGTTTGCATATCACCCACACACCCCGACAACACACACACACACACACACACACACACACACACACACACACACACAACACACACACACACACACACACACACACACACACACCACACACACACACAACACACACACACAGACATACACACACACACACAGACATACAACACACACACACGACATACACACACACACACACAGACATACACACACACACACACAGACATACACACACACACACACAGACATACACACACACACACACAGACATACACACACACACACACAGACATACACACACACACACATACACACACACACACACACACACACACACACACACACACACACACACACACACACAACACACACACCACACACACACACACACACACACACATACACACACATAACACACACATACACACACACACACACACACACACACACACACACACACACACACAACACACCACACACATACACACATACACACATACACACACACACACACACACAACACACACACACACACACACACACACACACAACACACACACACACACACACACACACACCACACACACACACACACACACACACACACACACACACACACACACACACACACAGTCACACACACACAGTCATTTTCTGACTCCTTCCCACACTGTTCTGCAATTCAGGTCCGTGTACAATGCTGATGATGTAGAAGCCCGATCTAAGATGCACTTGGCAAGCACTTTCGCTGGTGTTGGGTTTGGCAATGCTGGAGTTCACCTGTGCCATGGCATGTCTTATCCTATTGCTGGAAATGTGAGGAATTTCTTGCCCAGTGATTACGAGTAAGTAATTAAAAAGCTTTTATTTAATATAACAACAGTTTATATAAGACTGGACAGAGTGAAATGGCTTTGTGATATTATTATCTGATAAATTTTATATCTTGTTTACCTTTTAGTTTGAAACTTAATATTGTATGATTATTTTAGCAACAATTATTTTAGTTGAATATACACAACAGGATACTAGTAATATTTCATTAGCTTTACATTTAATTCTATTTTATCCTGTATTTTGTTATCAATGACAACCTTTGTCCTATCTTTCTGTCCCTTTCTAATTTTTCTCTCTTTTAGAAAATAAATTGATATAACAGTAAAGAGTTTGTACATTTCTCCACCTTACTCTGTTTGGGAATAAAAGGGAATTTACATATCTTCTTTTATTAGATGTGACCACCCCATTATACCTCATGGGCTGTCAGTGGTAATGACGGCTCCGGCTGTCTTCCAGTTTACTGCCTCCATGTGCCCAGAGCGACACATTGAAGCAGCAAAGGTGCTTGGGAAGGATGTGACCAATGTTAAAAGGGAAGATGCAGGTACAGTAATGAGGGATAGCATACTGTTAGCTATATCAAAACATTCACAGAAGTGTTTACAGTTTCATTGTGTATACAGGTGTCTATTTTGAAGCTGAATTTATAGGATATTAATTATTTCAATTATTTCACAGGTCCTGTTTTGGCTGATGTTCTCAGAGAGTTCATGCATGACATGAAGGTAGACAATGGACTGGAAGCTCTTGGGTACACAACGGATGACATCCCTGCTTTGGTGAAAGGGACTCTTCCACAGGTAAGTCTTTCAGTTGGCCATAAACTGGCCAAGGTCAAAAATATATGGTGACCCCTTGGGTACAATAATGCCGATTTGGTATCAGTGAAGGGAGTTTCTTGTTTAATGTGGATCAGGTTTAGACCCAGATGGTAACCTTCCATCTTTAGCCAGAGTCCTTTGCTCAGAGGGGTTGTGGGTTCAGGAAGA
The DNA here is from genome assembly GCF_003789085.1 of Penaeus vannamei. Classification (NCBI taxonomy): domain Eukaryota; kingdom Metazoa; phylum Arthropoda; class Malacostraca; order Decapoda; family Penaeidae; genus Penaeus; species Penaeus vannamei. The sequence goes on from NW_020870016.1 coordinate 46,781, forward strand.
CCTATTTGTCTTAATGAAATCTGTCTCTTTCCTTAGGTATATTGGGCCATCCACTCCCTCTGGATTCATTATGAACCCAGATGGTCTTTTCTGAATTCTGTATTTGCTGAGTAAAGGATTTTTAGATATTTAAACTTATTGTAAAGTAATTCATCTACACAAAACTATAATATCAAATGATTGTCATTGTTTCATTCATCCAATAGAAGCATAGCCAATAGCATTTTCAATGAAAAATAGTGCAATGTTGATAAGAATGAAAAGTGAAATTTCATATATGCAGTATTGTATTCTCCTGCTAATATCTCAGCACCTTAAGCCTTTTCCTAACTGTAGGCATTATTTTGCAAGAACAGTTCATCATTTTAGTCTCACTTTCTTGAGAAATCATTAAATAGATAGGGGGTACTTTTTCTGATTTTCTACGTAGCATTTTTTTTAGTATGTAAGTTTTATCATAAAAAATGTGATTGGGATTTCTAGGATTGAAAATTTAAAAGATTAACAGAGCCTCAGGAGAAGGATTTTCTCAACTAACTGAGGTCAATTTGCAAGTTAAAGTTACCCAAAAATTTTCTCTAGAAGAACAATTTTTACCAAAATTTCCTTCTAATTTCATTGAGTCAAGAAAAAAAATGGAAAAAAAAAACAAAGATAAAATTATGTTTGAAGTTACAAAAAATGAATGAAAATTCACATTTCTTTAAATTTGTAAAGAAAGCAGACTTTATTAAAAATATTTAATAGATTTGATAAATATTATTTACATCTGAATAGAATTCATCATCTCAAATTTCACAGAGGAAGGAAAATGTATACATTGGGTGTAAAATGCTTTACATTTCTAAAATTTAACCATTGTATGCGCTAAAACTCTCGGCAAGTTTCTTTGTTTATATAATGGTGCTTAGGATCTACCTTTCCAGCCTGAATGCCAAATGAGAATTAATGTAATGAAACCATTTGTGAATCAAATCAGCAAGCCAGATCTACAGAGTGACACATTTGTCTTTAAATGTATGGCATGGTTTGGAAGAAATCTTCATTGTGTATGTTTTCATAAGATACTAAATGATATTGGATTTGCATTGCATGAGTGATATTGGATTTGCATTGCATGAGTGAAAGGTTTAACAAAGACTTCCCTTAGATGTAAGTGTTCATTCCTGTTACTTTTACTGAGAGAGGCTTCTTACATTTTCTATCAAAATGAGCAGGGCATTGACATCTGCATGAATATAGAAGCATTTAAAATCTTTAAAAATAATTCTTAAAATAAGTGTTACTCTACCTTTTGTGTGTTTTTTGCAATTTAGATATGAAATATAAAATACATTATATTAAACAGTAATATAGAAATATAGAAATATTGGATAAAAGAAATTTAATTACAATATTACTGAATGTGTTATTTATTGTTGATATTTATTGTTGAGAGTTGGGGAGTACCATTGGTAGTTTAAAACCTAAAATTGTCCTGCAATTATTATAAAATTATATACCAATGAGTATTCTTATTACTACAACCATTAGGAAAACTGCTCCAAAGCTACACTGGTGCCTACAGTGATACTCGTACAAAATATAGAACCAACTTTTTAACGTGTGGCTAGATAGTGTGATGCAGTATTTTTCAAGAAGTGCTTGTAGTGTTAGCAGTATTTTATGCAATCAGTATTATTAACTGCAGGGCAATTGGAAGACTAGACATATTAGTGATAATTCCCAGCTCTACTTTTCATACCTCATAGACCAAAATTAACTCATGGAAGGTGAAAAAAGGTTAGGCAAAAAAAAAGGTAATTGCCTAGTTCTTAAAAACAGCCATGCATCCCTCATTTTCACTGAGCATGGTGAATGTGTTGGTAAAAGGTAAAACAAATTTTCTTTCTACAGCATCGAGTGACAAAGCTGGCACCAAGGGAACAGAGCGAGGAAGACCTGGCAGCCCTCTTGAGAATTCAATGAAAGTTTTCTAAGTTGTAGAAAATATTTAATGTTGTTTATTGTAAAGTTGATAACTTGCATTTTGAGACTACAAATTATATAATAAAGATAACGAGTTATGCAAATGTTTTTCAAAATGATGTTCACAAATAAATGTTTAACAAGTACATTTGTCTTATTTACCAAAGGCTTTATAATTGTTTTATTGATAAAATTATCATTACTTATAACACACTATATATAATTTATTTATATTAATAATTGCAACCAAAATTATTTGATTTATGAAAATAATATATAATATTCTTTGGCTGTGGGTACATGTACAGTCCTTTGTGATTTTTTCCACACAGATGGCTCCACAAGTGCTAAACCACCAAAGGTTCAGGTAGTAGACCCTATGTGACCTCAGCTGATTTCCGTACTCTTGAATATATGTTTCTTTTTCTAATATTACTAGTATCAATTTTGTTATTATTATTGTAATCTTAATTATTATTATGTTATCAGTATACTAACAGCAATATAACATAGAAAAGAACCTACAAAATCCAAGTAAAGTGTAAATCAGTGAGGTAGGTATGAATAGTAATTGACTCCTTGGTTTAATGTTTAATGTTTGAAAATAAATGTGCCAGACATCAAACATCATGTAGTACTACAGTAAAGTATTGTGTTGGAAAGAGCAAAGGAGAGTTAAAGATTATGATAAAATGAGTTTAATGTCAAAGGTTATAGGATAGTATAGTAGTGAAAAGGGAAATAGGGGAGCATGTGAACTAGAGCAAAAATTAGTATAAAGGGGAGGGTTAAGGAGGTAGGGCAATTGAGTGAATAATAGTGTATCTGTCACTGGGGAAGGCATAGGAAAAATGTTCAAGGAAGAATAGAGATAGCTGTTGAAAAGTAGGAGAAGAATCCAGGGAGAGGGGAAGGTGTTAGGTATCAAAGATTAGAGGATGTTAAAAGGAAAGTTTGGTAACAAAAAGGGAAAGGAGGAAAGTAAATGAAGTATAACATTGATTAGTAAATAGGAAAGGTTCAAGAGGTAGAGGATTAAGTGAATTGCATTGTATTTGTGACTGGGGAAGGAATAGGGATAATAGGTGATAATGGTAGATATGGTTGTCTCAGTAGTAGGGCATTAGGTATCTGAGAGTTGAGATAAAGGATCAGGAGTAGGCAAAGTAGTGTCTGGGGGTTTGATGGGAAGGGTATTGTGATAAAAGAGATTCACATGTGTATACAGGAGGGAGTGGGAGGGATAGTGGGGAAGGATGGGGTTTTGGTTTGGGTGGTTGAGAGGATGAGGTATGTGGAAAAGAATGGGGTTTGGGGGGAGGTTTTGGTTTGGGTAGTTAAGAGGATGAGGAATTTTTGGGAAGGGGTAGGGGGAATATAAGGGGGTAGAGTTACTGAGTGAATTGCAGTGTATCTATAACTGGGGAAGGAATAGGGACATTGTTCAAGGAAAATGGAGGTGGCTATTGGAGAAGTATGAGAAGAATCCAGGGGATGAAAAAGGGACTGGGGAAGCGGTGAAGTATCAGCAAGAATGTCTGGAGAAGGACACTGTTATGATAGAGGGGATTCATGTGAGTATTCAAGTGAAAGCGGTAAAGAGGTGGGGTATGTTGGAAGGGTGTAGGAGGAAGGGGGGTGGAGGGAATTTGAGGAGGAAGATGAATATCTGCAAATACTTCAAATGTAGGAGTAGGAACAGACAGATTGGGGGGTTGGATGAGGGAGTGGAGTGTTCCCTTGGGTCATCTTTAGGAAGTTTTGGATGTCTTCAAAAGTTTCTGGAGGGGAGTTGGGCAAAGAGGACTGAGAAATAAAGGTTCTCTTATGAGGAGGAGAACAGGAGATAGATATCTGGAAAAACAAATTTGAATGGTGGATAGGGTGAGTAGACATAGGATATAGGTTTAGGGTCTAAGGGAGAGATACCTGGGGAGATGCTCCCCACCATCTTGTGAAGATGGTGGGGGAGCAGAGCAAAAGACTGTTTTGGAATAAGTTGAGAGAGAAAAACCTTGTCCTTGTGCTTCCTGTCTGGCCTCACATAGAGTGAGGCCTAGTTTAAATTTGAGGACTGCTACTTCACATTCAACCTTAAAGGCAGAGCAGCTCCTATGAAACACATTATGGGATTCTTCACGATTGGTACATGTACATGACTGAGCAGGGCAATTTGAATGGTCGTGACCAGGTTGGGCACATCGAGGGAAGCAGGCTGTGGAGCAACAATGTTTGGATGGGTGGCCAAAACGCCAACATTTCTGACATTGACGAGGAAGGGGTCGATATTGTCGGACATGATAAGACAATCCACCGATATAAACCTCATGGGGAGGTCTTTTCTATGGAAGCTAATCTTGGTAATATTGACATGGGATTTATACTGGCCTCTACAAAGAAGGGTGTAACACTGTACTGCCACTGCATCATATTCAGCAAGGCAGGAAAGGAGGCCATTTTCAGTCTGACCAATCCTTGTTATACATGGGCCAAGCATTTGGGGAATAGAAACCGTTTCAGTATAAGTATTAAGAGATAGGTGAGGTTCGGCAAGAATGGGTTTGCCAGTACGGTCAGTTATGGTAGAAGATGGCGTGGCGTGGTGTGGAGTGGAGTAGTTCTGCTAAGATGAAGAGACGAATGTTGGGGATGTGTAAGAAGTGCTTTCTAGGGGTTGAGTAATAACCTGAGTGGGTGTTTTGGAATGGTTACAGTTGTTCATAAGCATCGAAGAGGGGGTATTAGTATCAGTGGTCAGAGCCACTGTCAAAGGAGGGGCAGGGGTCAGAAAACCAATATCAAATTCAGATAGGCTATCTGATGAAGGGGCAAGCCTTAATGCCCTATTAAAGGAAAAGAATCTTCATTACCGGCCATGGTGAGCCTGCATAAAATGGGGAAAAGAAATGGTCTACCCTTTAGAGTCTCCAAATGGGGTAATGGCTAGGCAATTAACCAAGGGAATACCGTGCCCATGGCTCCCACAGGCTGTTTGTGACTGACACAAGGCCAGGCTTTCATCCTTTCAGCATGGCTCTCACACCTTAGGAACTGGATAGAGGAAGGGAATAATGGAGATACGGAATAGGAAGGAAGAGAAGAAAGGACCAAGCAAAATCAGTTGAGGCAAGAGATGAGGCCCAAGGTAGGGGTGATCCCGTATATTAGGTGTCAGTTCTTGTCTCCTTAGCCCTCCCACGACGATGAGCTATGTTTTGGGAGGGCATGAGCAAACATACTAAATTACAGGAAACGGAGGTAAAATACCAAGATGCCTTACCTCTACTGCCTAATCTGCTTGTGGACAAAAAACGGGAGTGACATCTAGTGGGCATATCTACGCAGATAATAGGTATCTTCGTACTAATTATGAACCACAAATTCCTACAGAATAATATTTCTCAAATTCTTTATGGATTTTGTATAAATAAAATGCTTAAATTACATGAAAGCCTTTTTTCTTTTAAAAATATTTCAGTGTTTAAAAGGACATTGGCAACTGTACATAATGTGATATGCAGGAGAATTAGGTTTTGCTTGAGTAGTCTACTCATTGGCTCTTTTGTAACATTAATGAATGTGTCAGCTCTGAACCATTATTTTGTGAGGTAAGCAATACAAGTGCATGTATTTGTATTTAAGATCAGACTAAAGAATATCTTAGTCTACCAGGCTAATTTACAGGAATGAAATGTACAGGAAAGCACAGGTGTGGTAACACTTTTATTATCCCCATGATTTACATGGATTATATATAAAATAATAAAACCTTGAGCTAATAATGTTTTTACTTGGTGTATGGGATGACACTTATGGCAATGACAGCAAGATCTCCAGACTATTTGGGATTCCTTTGAAAATATTGAGAAAAAAGTACAGTACACTTTCAGATGCACAAAACCAAGCAAAGGAACCCAGGATGACAATTTCTCAACAAACAAATGGCCTTCGCATGTGAGAAAGGAATAATTACAATAATAATGAAAGAGAGTCTGCATTCAGTCATACAATAAGTCACAGAGGGACAAGTTGGTCCTCTGGAGAAGCTTAAGCTGAAATTCAGGAAACAGAGGCAGTGAGAGCCAAACCCAGAAGAAAGCACACCTCCACAAAGCCTCTCATTCTCTGAATATTAGCCAAATACTGGAATGGTGATGTGAAGGAGGAGCAGAGAGACAGAAACTGAAGTTTTAACCAAGCAAAGACAGGAAAGAGACCACCTGTGACTGCAGGTGCTTGCTGAATTCTCAATTAAAGAAATACTAAGAAAAACTTGCTAGACAAGCACTGAGACCAAATGCCTATGGAGATAATGTCTTCTTAGCATCATCTACATGTTACTTACCAGAGATATAATGACAGGGCCTATGCAAAGGCCTCAGGGTCGAACACTGAAATTTCACTTCAGGTAAAACCATGGGTGGTCACAGGTCTACAGAATGTTTCATGTATTTTTTTTTTTTTTGTTTGTCTATTTTTACTTTGTAATGTTTTCCTTTTCCATAACAAACTGTTCTAGACATGAGGTAAAATAAGGAGCTTTTAGGAAAATCTGACCAAAGATTATCAAAAAGTTGAGGCAATCTCTAAAGGGACGTATCATGGGTTCGTAAATAAATACCCAGGGATTCCCCGAAAAAGAAAATTATTGACATAGAAAAGAAAGAAAGAAAAAGAAAGAAAGAAAGGAAGAAAAAAACAATAATAAAAAAATTCCATTTCAATGTCAAGTAGCAGCATCAACTCCTACCAGATAACTTTAAATGAAGCGAGCAGCCGAGTCCAATGTTTGCACCACGGAGGGGGACAGCAACGGGCCCGATGTTAAAATGATGAAATGAACATGCATTTTGGTTTAAATATCACAGACTATCATCAAATGTATATTCTTCAAATCATGACTTCTTTTGCAAGTCAATAGGTTGTGTCGTCGTACATTTTTTCTGCCAAAGTTGTAATGAGCCAATACAATGTGTAATTTCCTGATTTTGAGAATCTTTGAAATAAACACCTCTATGTAAACTACAAAGAAAAAAAAAAGGAAAACTGATTTTATTGAGTTGTTAAACTACTAAAAATCAAGTTTAAGCTCTACTGAAATCAATAACAGTCTTGTTAGCATTTCCAAGATAGTGAAGAAAATAAAATGTGTAACACCTGAGTAGAAAATCTAAGTCAGAAATCTTGGATTGGCTTTAAATCCAGGCCTCTCACACCCTTTCCAAATAATTATTTATCCTGATCAATAGATTCATATTTTTAAACACTGCCGACAATTCAGGTGACGATGGGTCACGTCTTGCTGGAGCCCCAACAGTGTGCAAGTTCAACCTCAGCTCTTCGTTTCATTGCATCAGATGTCCTTGAGTTCCTCAGGCATGGAGCCCCTGGATGCTTGTTCTCAAAATGTTGCTTAAATGTCTTGGGGTCTGGCATCATGCTCTGGAAATTAAGATACTTGTCTTACCACTAGACATACTTGAGCATCACTTACCCTGCTAGTCAAGAACTGAAACAAAGCAAATATATGGCAGAAATTATAATATCACGTCTTCATTCATACATGCCATGCTCTAAATTTGGAAATATTTTGAAGATTAGACAACTAAAAATGATTCCACAAAAACTAATAAATTATGTACTATATTCCCTTCTCCTTGAAGCACTGCTCAAAACTCACCCGACAAACAGGGCACTGGTAGGTGAGGGCCTTAGCAGCTGCTTTCTTCTGGGCATTGGCATTGTGGCCCTGTTTTGACTTGATAGCCGCCTGCTTGGCAAGGTTCTTTGCTTGAGACTGGGCTTTCTGATGTCCACGAGCCATTACTGAATCTGTCACAGCAGAAGAGAAAATGATCAGTTCTTTGCTGGCTTTCACTCAACACTAGCTACCTAAAACTAGTTGTATTTGTAAAGGTATATCTTTTATGCTACACCTGAGCAAGGATTTTCATAGGGATTGATGGTGTGAATTACTACTATTGTTAATAATTTTCATTTCTTTTTCAGTCAATCATAAATGTAATAACTATGGACTCATTGTCATACCCATATCTTATACTAGTTTCATTTAAACAATAATTACACTTAACAGATGATAAGAAATTCAACCCACACACTTAATAATTCTATCTGCAGTATATGAAGAACAACAGTTAATATATGTAACACAAGTAAAACAGGTAACCAGTATCTACACTTTCAAATACATTTGTCAACTGCAATTAAACTATTATGTGGTTACAGTAAGGAATTTTTGGTATATACATCTTAACCCACTTACGATGGGTGTTCCACATACTAGCACCCAGAAAAGTTAACAGTATCGGGTGTCCCGCCAGTGCGACACTAGATTGGAGTTCGTGCTCTGAGTTTATTGCCCATGGTGGGCAGCGTGTGGCAGGTTCCTGGACTCGCCTGTACGCCGATTTTGAAGCCACCCGGAAAATATTATTTTTGGCTTGAAAATGTACCATTGCTAGTGCTAGGCCTATGTGAGAGACCTCCTCTACATGTTTAGTTACATTGTTTCCCCAGAGTGGTTTCTGCTTAACTGGCCATGCATGGGTTTGCATGAAGGCTTGAAGCAGAAAATCACAAAAGCATTGTTAATTGCATGCAAGATTTTTTTTGTCATTTTCATTGATTGAACCCTTACATTAAGATGTGATACTTTCTTTGTGATTTTTCATTGTAAATAATTGTATTGTTGCTAAATTTGAATAGCCAAATTGTTAGCAATGGTGATTAATTAATTAATGTTTGGAAATAAATGTGCTAGACATCAAAGGTCATGTAGCACTATGGTAAAATATTGTGTTGGAAAGGGCAAAGGAGAGTAAAAGATTACGATAAAATGTGCTAGATGTCAAGGGTTTAAAGAATGTTATAGGATAGTAGGGTAGTGAAAGGGGGAATAGGGGAGCAAGTGAATTAGAGCAGAAATTAGTAATAAAGGTGAGGATGAGATATTTTGGAAGGGGTTGGGGGAATATAAGGGGGTAGAGCAACTGAGTGAACTGCGGTGCATCTGTGACTGGAGAAAGAGCAGGGACACTGATCAAGGAAAACAGAGGTGGCTGTTGGAGAAGTAGGAGAAGAATCCAGGGATTGGGAAGGGAGACTGGAGAAGATGGTGAAGCATCAGGAAAAATATCTGTAGAGGAGGGGTCTGGAGAAGTACACTGTTGTAATAATGGGGATTCGTGAGAGTATTCAAGTGTAAGTGACAGAGAGGATGGGGTATGTTGAGAGGGTGTAAGAGGAAGGGGGTGGAGGGAACTTGGGAAGGAGGATGAATATCTGCAAATACTTTAAATGTAGCAGGAATAGGAAAAAAGGGATTGGGGGGTGGATGAGGGAGCGAAGTGTTCCCTTGTCATCTTTAGGAAGTTTTGGACATCTTCAAGGGTTTCTGGAGGGGAATTTGGTATAGAGGACTGAGAAACAAAGGTTCTCTTATAAGGATGAGAAGAGGAGATGGATATCTGAGGAACAGATGAAGAGGAAGGTTAGGAGAATGTAGTAGGAAAGCATGGAGTGGAACGTTTAGGTTGTCTGGTATGACAACTAAAGTGAGGAGGAGGGGTAGGTATCCGGGAAGTGGTAGAGATTGGAGTATCTGGATTTAGGATAGAAAATGGATTTGACTGGTGGATAGGGTGAGTAGACATAGGACGTAGGTTTTGGGTATAGTGAAAAGATACCTGGGGAGATGCAGAAATATCTTGTGTAGATGGTGGGGGAGCAGAGCGTAGGACTGTTTTGGAATAAGTTGAGAGAGAAAAGCCTTGTTGCTGTGTTTCCTGTCTGGCCTCACGTAGAGGACTGCTACCTCACATTCAAACTTTATGCAGGGCAGCTCCTATAAAACATATTCTGGGAGTCTCAAATATTGGCACATGTATGTGACTGAGCAGGGCAATTTGAACACTCATGATCAGGTTGGGCACACAGAGGGCAGCGGGCTGTGGAGCAACAATGTTTGGCTAGGTGGCCAAAACGCTAACATTTCTGACATTGATGAGGAAGGGGTTGATATTGTTGGACATGATAGGATAATCCAATAATATAAACCTCATGGGGGAGGTTTTGTCTGTGGAAGCTAATCTTGGCAATATTGACATGGGATTTACGTTGGCCTCTGGGAAAGAGAATGTAACACTGTACTGCAAGAAAGTAGTTCATTTTCACAGTCTGACCAGTCCTTGTTATACATGGGAGAAGCACTTGGGGAAGAGAAATGGTTCCAGCAGCCCGCTGCTGCATCGGAGTGTGAGCCCCGATACAGCGTCACACTGGCGGGAAGCCCGGCAATGTTTTTTTTTTTTTTTGGGGGTGTCTCATATGTGGGACACCCATTGTTTGTGGGTTAAGAGTTGGGTGAAGTTCAGCCAGAATGGGCTTGCCAGTAAGGTCAGTTAGGGAAGATAGTGCATGAGCTTGGGCTTCAGTTATAACCATGACAAGGAGAGAACAATCACAGCGACTGTGAAAGGTAACCTTGCCTACATGTTTCTGGAGGCACTGCCGAAAGAGAAGGGTATTCTCAGAATAGGAGGCTGTAGGGGGAATCATCACAAAGAATCGATCCCATTTGGCTGGGCTAAATAAGAGTACTCAGAAGATTTGCAGAGGTAGATGCAATAGAAGAACGTGGGCGAGAGGAAGATTGGGTAGTGTGGAGTGGAGTAGTTCTGCGGGGGGGAGGACAATAACGATGAATAGTAGTGATAAGGGAAGAGGAGGTTGACATTGAAGAGGGTTGTGCAGCAGGAGACGAAGAGGAGAATGTTGAGGATGAGGAAGAGTTTTTTTCTAGGAGTTGAGTAATAACCTGGTGGTGTTTCAGAATGGTTAGAGTTGTTCGTAAGCATCGAGAAGGGGGTATTAGTATCAGTGGTCAGAGCCATGGTCAAAGAGGGCAGGGTTGGAAACCATCAAAATCAAATTCAGATAGGCTATTTGATGAAGGAGCAAGCCTTAATGCCTCTATTAAGGGTAAAAAATCTTCATTACTGGTCATGGTGTGCCTGAATAAACTGGAGAAAAGAAACAGTCTACCCCTCAGGGTTCCCCATCAAGGGTAAGGGCTAAGTAATTAACCAAGGGAATACCGTGCCCTTGGCTCCCAGTGGGTGTTCGTGACTGACACAAAGCCAGCCTTTCATCCTTTCAGCATGGCTCTCACACCTTAGGAATGGTATAGAATGGAATAAAGAAGATAGGGAAGAGGAAAGAAGAGAAGAAAGGACCAAGCAAAATTAGTCGAGGCAAGGGCTAAGGCCCAAGGTAGGGGTAATCCTCTACATTGGGTCTCAGTCCCATCTCCTAAGCCCTCCCACGACGATGAGTGAGGGCCACTATATGAATTGGTAATTAGCATGTGGAAAATACCATTCTGGAGAAAGAATTTCTATGTCTTCTGATTGTAACCAAATCTCTACTTTCACCAAACAGAAGTCTCCAACCCTTTCAAGGACATGGTGTCAAATGCTGCCGTTTCCAAATGCTTATTGCCCACTGACTTTTGATTTTAATATGTTCATAATAATCCAGGTATCATATCAATTTTTACATAACTGATAAAAAGCAGTTAAAATGTCACTAGTGAACTTTGCCACGTTCACTGGTTGGAAATCACAAGCCTACCTATGAGCATCACTTTATGCATCAGATCTCTAAGCTCTGGCTAACGAGTACAAGCTGTAATTTCATAAACAAGTTTTGCATCTGCTTCCTTCCTCAATTGCTGGTTGCAAGTTCTTTAATACCTGATAATTATAATTGATTATGTCACTTATAATTATCTATATCTTAAACTGACTAAAAATAAATATGCTGGTGGGGATTGCACTGCAAGGAGGAAGGCAGGAAATCTGATTTGGACAAAAAAAGCCCAACAAAATAGTTGAAGACAAATTATAAATGCATATATTACAAATCAATTATATTCATGAATCATACTTCCCCCTTACTAGATTGGCAATCAAGTTTTGAAACAAACTGAGGAGAGGGAATAACAGCTATGCCTCATGAAATGGGGGGAGGGGGGTCATAAGGGCAAATATTTCTATAAAAAAATGGGGGACCATTTCTCCAGCAATGATCTTGATTTTGATAGTCCCAATAGCAGGGGAAGGCATGAAGTACATCAGGGAAATTATGGGGAAAACAAGCATAAATAAGAAGTATTGAGAAGAGAAATGTGTAAAACCAGCACAAGAAACTTAAAATTGGTTAATGAAACTCTACAGAAATACCTGCCATCTTTCAAATTCTATGGACTGGGGTGCCAAAACTCAAAAACTCAATAGGAACCCAACCCAATTTTGGCAAAACCTACAGGAATTCCCACTTTCCAACCCCCCCTAAAATATGTACTGACCAATAAATGAGCCTAATCTAACAATTTATGTTGTTGAGACTAATCGTACCCTCTGGGCACTGCCCGAGAGGAGGGTTGATGGGGTCTCCGCCCCAACACACCCCAGAAAACATTCTCTTTACCTTGGTATGTACGTTCACACCATAAAATAGTAAAACTAAATATTATATGGAAACGTCAAACTTTTGTTCCTTTCTTTCTACTGTCTGGATTGCTTAGATTTCAATCCTTTTTACTGCATTTGGGACACTTTATGGGCTCAGGTATTAAACTGGGACAGTTACTAAATTATATTTCTTCTATGTTCCCACTGTATAGTCTTCCGAATAACTCAGAATCAACTAAACACAAGTAATGTAATGATTCTCACTGCATTCTGCCATGAAATCACCAGCTCTGAACTGTCAAATCTTGTGGCTGGCAAATGAAAGTGTGAAACACACAATACACAGATAATTAAAGATAACTGTATAGATATATGAAAGAATTGCACCAACTAAGAGAAAACTGAACATCATAGCATTGTAGGCAATGAAAAACTACATACATTGTTATCAAAATTGATTCCAGAAGCGAACCTATTCAAGTTAACCCACTTATGATGGGTGTCACACACGAGACACCCGGAAAAGTAAATTGGGTAATTTTCTATATTACCTTCGCCTCTCCGATATCAACAATTTTGGTATCGTTGGATTCCTCTCACTCTGTACAATCCAAATATGTAGGTTTTATTGCGCGGAAACCCCCCATTAGCAGCAAACTTGGCCCCGATTTTGTTGCCTGTTGCAGGCGGCACATGGGCAGGTTACTGGACTCACCCACCTGCCGATTTTGAAGCCGCCCGGAAAACATTATTTTAGGCTTGAAAGTGTACCGTTGCTAGTGGGTTAAACAACAAAAATGTGGCATGCAGAATGCAGCGCAAAGACTAAGTCCACATGCACCTCCAGCGACAAAGTCCAGCCCATCTCACATTGAAGCGAACAACTTAGCTAAGTGGGAACCCCACAAACTTTTTGCACATATAGCTCGTAACAGCAAGTCAAATTTCTTAGAAGTGCACTGTAGTAAAATGTATTTCTGTATTCCAATCTATATGAAATTTTAACGAAATATGCATTTATTAAATGTTCATTCTATAAATACATGATGGGATTGATTTTAAATACATGTACCATAATTTCATTAGAAATACATGGTACATCCATGCTTGTGCACTGCTACCATCTCCCAGTAAATTTGACAGTTCTCATTGTTTGCTCCAAAAGTGAAGGTTGTTTACAGTGCAACCAAGACTAGACCTTTCATCAGAATTCAGCCTATTAAAAGAAAAAGTCGTGATAAGAAAGCTATCACAGGTTGGTTACATCTTCCTGATTTCCCCAAAAGAAAACCACCGCCAGGGCTCGTCCTTTCTGATGCTGCGTTCGGAACTGCACATCCTGTTCGTCCAGTCCAGTTGGACATGATGCTTTGACCATTCAGAACCTCTACTATCTCGTCTATCTCATCCTCCTGCGAAAGTGGGAGAGCAGGACGAGAATGTCACAGTAACTTTTGTATGTAAATACTGACAGTTGCAAGTAACCACAAGATACTGATGGGTAAGTTTATGGCCCTTTACTGGAGTTAACAAAGGATATCTTTGTAATTGTCAGTTACAGGTAAGTTAAACATGCATCGAAGAAGTTACAAAACCTATGCAGCGTGTAAAATAATGACACAGGTAAGATATAAAGGTAAATGTTTACATTCGAACCGCTTGCATTCTGGCAGAAAGGGTCTTGGAGGTTCCGAACGCGGCCCACTTGTTCTGCTGGTCCTGGACAAGTTGTCTGGACGAGCAAGACGAGGAGTTCCGAACGCAGCCTGAAAGCTGCATTCCTACAACTCGAATACCTCACACTTTTTGATTACCACTTATCACCTCTTCAGATTTTTTCCCTCTAATGCTCGTCTAACCCCGAAATCCCCCCGCTAAAGTTTTCCCCTGCGACGGCCCGCCCAGCCGTTTTCCGGCCACGACGCAGCTTCGAGAGCAAGCGCCAGGAGAGAAAAGGCGGCCAGCGATATAGGCCTCCACTGGCCCGGCACCTGCACCCATGCCTCACGACACACTGCCATCTCCGCTGCTCTCTCCTGGCCTTCGCTCTTCCAGCCCTCTACCTCTCTCTCCTCAGTACCACAATATGTAGCAACACATTCCTACATACCGAAAAAAGCCCTTAGGAACCCCCCAAAATCAAGAATTCCTCACATAGATTACCCGAAAAAGGAGCCACAAAGAAGCTGCTCTTACTTCGCCGATTGTTTTCCCGCTACTACGAAGCACACGAAGAATCCACCGCTGCCGAGCCGCACTTTCTTTCTCATTTATTTCTCATTTCAGGGAAACTTTCTACTACCACTGGACTGAGCTTCGGTCTCGGTATGTTTTATATCTATGACTGCGATGCTTCAATAATTCTTAATTTTCTTTATTTGAAAACTTTCGTTGCTTTTTGTATGTCAAATCCTGTGGTGTCAGAACTAATTTTTAGGATTAGATTTACTTGTTAACGTTTTGTTTCGTTATGCATAGCGTACTGAATACGAGTGTTGTATTAGTATTCATTATGTTACAGATGAAATTATTTATATCTCAAAATATTAAGCCTTATATCAAATGAAACATGGCAATTGCGCTTCATGATCTTGGATGTAGATGGACATCGTTAATTAATTTTCTTATGTTTCGGAGGAATTTTTTGCATATTGATTTATAAAAAAATGTATATACAACATTCCTATGTAATAAATCAAGCATCCTTAAATGTAAAATAAGGAACAAATATACCTCTACTATACTCAATATTTCTAATCCACAAAACTATGTCACCGAAACCCATGACGGCTTTTCACTAAAGATTCAAAAGTCATTCCTAAAAGAAACACTACGCAGATAATAGAAAAGAGAAAACATTACAAAAAAAGAAAAGAATGAGAACAGATTCCCCGCGAAAGGCCTGTAAGACCTTATCGCATCTGGGAACTTGATAAGAGTTAACATGTGATATCTATATATATTAATTCTCACATGATAACTTATCACCAACAACCCATTAAAACATAGCCTTCTCTCATCCGAACAGTGATTTTTATATATCTTAAATTCAAATGCTACAAGTCAAAAGTCACGCTTAATGATCGACGTTCCCTCGCATGTTGCACCACATGGCGACATATTGCGAGACTTTTAACGACGAAGGAATGCGCCATGTTGCATCATAATCGCTAAATCAAAATAATGAAAATGAAGACACATTTCCCAGGAAAAACAATGTCAAAAAAGAGACTTGGACGTGAGAGAGAGAGAGAAGAGAGAGAGAAAGAGAGAGAGAGAGAGAGAGAGAGAGAGAGAGAGAGAGAGAGAGAGAGAGAGAGAGAGAGAGAGAGAGAGAGAGAGAGAGAGAGAGAGAGAGAGAGAGAGAGAGAGAAAGCTGGCCAAATCCCTTTACGTACAACGGATGAAAAGAAATGACCTCACAAAAGCAAGAGTGCAGACAGGAGGAAGAGATCACAACACAAAATGGCGGACACAACTACACACCATTCCCCGGCGCAGGTAACCAGGGTGAAGGGTTTCAGGTATGCAAGAACCGGGTGAG
>NW_020870016.1:70385-72885 GCF_003789085.1 Penaeus vannamei
AATACGAGCTAAAACTTTCATCTACATGAACACGCTGCTGCCTACCAGTTAAAAAATCAGTTAAAATAGAAATTTACCACCAACATCAAAAGACTCTGACTCAAAAATTAAACCCTTGTGATTAAGTGTCAAAAGCTTTGTGAGTAATTTTTGTGGGTATGAATGAGGTATCGTCTCAAATAGCACTTCTTGAGCTACCAAACATTAATAAATGGCTTTGGCCGTAAAGGTGTAAAGGTGTAGGTATCGATTCCCTTGTTTTCCTTGCAGCGGTGTATTATTATAATGAAGGTGGGGTATATAGGATGCAAGTGTTGCGAAACTTATACTATTACCATAATCTTTTTGTGTCAAATTATTTATTGACACTCTTTCGACCTGTACAGACAGGGCACTTCCCAGCGAACCCCTTTCCCGGCTCACGCTTGCTCACTCACCCCGCGAAGGGCCGAGTCAAGCTTCACTCTACCCAAGGCTAAGGGGATATTCCCTCAGCCTTGACTGTACGCCTTTAATTGTCGTTTCAGCGGTTGGTGTCCAACACCTTGTCGATGTTTCCCCTCCAAACTATTCAAGAAACCCATTGCTTTCGATATCCGTCTTTTACATATTCATTTCGTTATTTTTGGTAATAAAATAATTGTAAACATTTGGAAATATAATGGCGTATGAACTAATGTCATATGTTCTCTTCCAAATAACATATCAAAAGTTTACCATTATCTAAATAGCGGATCCAGGTGATACAAGACGAAGTGAGAGAGAGAGTAGTTGCTTAAGATAATGCAAAGCCATATATGAATATACATCCTTCATAAATGTATGGGGAATATTTCCGTCTAACGAATATTAATAGGTTTACTCAGTTCCAGCGCTGTTTATTTTTTTTATATATAGAGAGAAAATATAAGATATTGAAATAAAACGATGTGATAAGATTTCTTGATAATCATCTTCGAAATAATATATGATAATTTGTTTCTTAAGGCAGGTTTCCAATATATCCATCAAATTAACAACTAAACAGGAATAAAAGCGATCCCTCTCTCTCTCTTCATGTATATTTCAGTCATTATTGCACTTCGCCTGATTTCCGTACTCTCCCACCTCCTCACATTTGAACCATCTTATCTATGCCCTTGTTGTTTGAAGGTGGGCCTCCTTTCAGGGTAAGAAGGGCATGATCTCAACGAGCCAGGACTGGCGAGGCGTCACCGCTTTTGTTGCTGGCTGTACAGAAAGACGTTTGGCAAGCAAACGTTCAAAAACATTTGGATAAAATTGGTGTAATTGAAATGGGCCTATATTCAGTAGGTGAAGACTGTAGTGAGCCCTTGAGAATAGGGGTAACATTACCAAAGCGCCAACATTCTGAAAATAACCCTTTACGAACTAAAAGGCGAAATATTACGTCTAATTTGGGAGCTAATTGATCATTTAGTCTTTTTAAAATCAAAGGAAATAAGCCATTAGGGTCTACTCCACCTCATTCATCTAATTCTGATAACAGATACTTGATTTCAGAGGACCTGAAAGCAAATGAATTAAAGCATGGCAATGGGTGACATGATGAAGTTCAATATCTTCTAAACTTTGTTTTGAAATAAAACAATCTGCTGACAAGGTAGCTTTCTCAAACGGACTATAGGTAACACTACCCTCAGGTTTCATTAAAGGAGAAATTGAGGACTCAAGACCAAACAGAGATCTTTTAAGTGTTGACCACTATATATGAGGCTGTGAGGTTTTTGAGAGAATTTCTTTCAAATGAGCATTATATTTTAGCCTCATATATACATATTAAATGCTGTGTGTCGCATGGTAAGATAATTCTTCCAACAAAGACGAGCACGGTTAGCAGACCAGAGATTGTAAGAAGCATATTTGTCCCTATAAGCCTGGTGACATCGTTCATTAAACCGTGCTTTGTCATGTGAACGAGATTTCAGAGTTTTGCTGGGTACAAACCTCGTTATCATGTACAACAATAACAAATTCAAAGCTTTAACAGGACAAGGAGCATTATAAACATAATCATTACTACTATCAGTATTATTAGCATTATTATTTTCACTCATTATTACTATCAATATTGTTATAGTTATTATTATAATACATTTTTATCATTATATTAGCATTGCTGTTATCGTTGTCATTATTATTATTATTATTATTATTATTATTATTATTATAATTATTATTATTATTATTGTTATCATTATCCTTATTACCATTATTGTTATTATTATTATTATTATCATTATCATTATCATTATTATTAATTACTATTATTAATACTATATTATTAATATTATTATTATTATTATTATTATTATTATTATTATTATTATCACTACTATTATTATTATCATCATTATTTTTATTATCATTATTACCATCATCATTATTGTTATAGTTATTATTATCATTGTTGATATTATCATTATTATCATTGTTGATATTATCATTATTATCATTACTAGTATCATATCATCCTCAT
>NW_020870016.1:77885-85385 GCF_003789085.1 Penaeus vannamei
TAAAACGTAATGTAAGAAATAATATAATTATGTTAATAAAAATATAGAATATAATTAATGATAATCTAATTATATAGAAGAATTAATATATATATATCAAATGATACTAAAATACTTATGTAAAAACTTAAATATAAATTAAATAATATAATTCTGGACAAATAATATATATATATATTCAATATTAACAGTTTATATAAGTATGTAAAAAAGTACAAGAAATACATTATAATTAAGATAATTATAAATTAAAGAATGATAAATTTATAATTCATTCAGATATTTAAATTTTTTTACACATAGAACATGTTAACTTTATCAAGATGTATAAGTTCAGATATCGTAAATGGCTTGGAGAAAGGATCTGATTAAATATTAAATGTAATATGGTCTACAATATGTATTTATATGTTATAGATGATCATTGTATATATATAGAATATATATTATATAATATATATATAATAATATATTATATATAGGTATATATATATAATATATATAGTTGTGTGTATTTGAGACGTGTGTGGGTGCATGTGTTGTGGTGGATTGGCGTGTGTGTGTGTGTGTGGGTGTGTATATATATAATAATATAGGATATATATATATATATATATAAATATATAATATATATATATGTATGGAATATAGTATGTATGTATGTATGGATGTATGGTATATGTATATATATACATATAAAAAATAATGATGTATGAGTAGTATGTAATATAAATAGATATATAATAAAGATATTATAATGATATATAATGATATATTAGTGATTATATTACCCTAAACCAATTAACCACAACTATTAAAATCCCATAGAGGTTAGTTAGTATAGATAGATATATATATATAAGTAATATTATATATATGTATTAACATATAATAAAATAGGATACACACACACACACAACACACCACACACACACATCAACACACTAACATCAACTAGGTCACACTGACACACACACACACACTACACTAACTACACACACACCACAATTAATATGTAATAGAATAAGAAGAAAGAGAAGGAATAATAAATCATAAAATATATTAATTATATATAGAAATATGATATATATATAATTATATAATATATAATAATAAACACTAATCATATATATATAATGATAATATGATGAATAATATCATTAATAATTGTGACAATTGTAAAAATAAAACAGTGATAATCCACTAATTTATGACAAAAGTTGAAGCAAACATAATATTTTCGAAAATACGTCTAATCTGGAATTTCAACTTTCAGTAGCTGTAATCCAGTGGTGGATTCCTAAAAATCCTGTTATGATCTACATATTTTAAGTGTGTAAGAGTTTCATAACCATAACCATACAACACAATAGAGAAAGAGATGTGTGTGTGTGTTGTGTGTGTGTGGTGTGTGTGTGTGTTGGTTACGTGCAGTCATATAGCATATACAGTATATGCAGTATCTCATTCTTATCTATCGTATTCTATGTCTATCATATCTATTATAATCTTATAACTATATTTTATTATGTATCTAATTATATTGCATGATTATATTATATTAATATTATATATATAATATTAATATAATATATATATATTAATAATATAAATAAGGATAAGATAGAGTAAGTAATGATGTAGTAGGATAGGTAAGAGTAGGTGGAATAGTTTGTGTCGATGGTGTGAGAGACAATGTTCATTATGTGAGATGTGGTGTCATATTAATGTCCTTGTGTGTGTGATGGTTGTGATGTGTGTTGTCGGCTAGATAGTTATAGAAATAACTATTTGTAATCCATGTACTATGATTACCATTCTAAAATCCTGATATGTTGAGTTTAGGAAAAGTAGAAATAAAGAAAAAGATAAAGAAGATGCTATATATATATGTATGTGTATGGATGTATGTATAATGTCTAATATAATGATAGTGTGAGTAGTGTGTCGTGTATAGAGTGATGTGATATAGTTAGTGTTGTGTGCGTTTGTAGGGAATGTGTGTTGTGTGTGTGTGTGTGTAGTAGTATGTGTTATTGAATGTGTTGTGATATGTAAGACTGTGTAGTAGTTAATAAGTGTGCGTTATGTAAGATGTGTGTCGTGTTTAGTGATGTGAAAATGCTAACCACTCAGGTAGCCGTGTGTCGCCTGAGTGCGTAGTTTGCTCGTGTCGTTAGTGTTGCCTGTCCGAGGTGTGTGTGCTAACGATCGTGTACGTGTGCGTGTGTGGTGTGTGTGTGCTATGTGAATAACGCATGTGTGTATGTGTACTATATATAGTGTGTTGTATGTGTATGTAGTTATGTGTCTGTGGTGTGTGTGTGTGTTGATACTGATATATTAATTAAAATGAATAGATTAGCATAATAGATATTATAAGAAAGGTATAAAAATAATATTATAGACATTAGAATAGATTTACAGATATGAAGAGTGTAAGATATTAATGGAACATAATAAGATATATGTTGATTAATATATATACTGTATTTCTTAGTTACATGCGATAATGTAATATATATATATAATATATATATAATAATAATATATATTTATATAATATATATAAATATCAAATTAAATATCATACTATATATATAATATATTTGTGAGAAGAACTATCTTATAACTATATGAGGTAAATAGGCCACTGCCTACTATCTTCTCTGAGCTTATGATATAAACTTTAGAACACCGAATAAGCCACTATATAATACCAACAGACAAACACAATGTGAGCTCCCATGATCACCTATAGATACCATGACACACCCAAGCTCACAGCGTCGTACAACAATCCACCACACATCACACACTACAACAAGCCACACTATCGACTTACATGACACACAACTAGCGAATCCAGCTACACAACGACTTCACGACCAACACATGAGCATGAGTACAACCGTTCTGTTGTAATGTAAAACGCAAAGTGCTATGCCTCATGCTAACCGAATATAAATGATAAAAAAACTGTACCATAATACATATATCACCATTGATCTAGTATTAAAGAGTTAGTATTTCCTAATGTCGTCCCTGTATTTTAGGTTACTGAATTATTATAGCTAATAGGTTATATCGTTTTATATATGTTATGGTGATAAATAAAATAATTATTATTAATGTAATGAGTAACATATAGTATATACTATAATTGACTGTAAAAGTTAAGAATGTAAGATATGAATTACAGATGGAACAAATTAAAGAGCTTGTTGTTCATACCATTATCACTGATCACGATGGGATCATAATTTTTTAAAAAACTTTTCTAAAATCTAACTCACTTCCCTATTACCCTCTCAACTATTACTCATAAACTCTCTATTCTCTTTCTCCGCCTTCCCCATCTCTTGTTCTATCTCTCTCCCTTACCATCCACCTCTCAAATATATACTATATATGTCGATATTATATTCATACGATAATACTATATCTTAATCTATCTAGTAATCTATCTATACTCTCTATCTATATCTATATCTAGATCTATTACGAATTACTATATATTCTGTACTAAATTATATCTATATACTATCGTAGTGCTTTAGTTATAACATAATCTCTGCTCTACTACTCATACTTACGTCTGTCTCTTCTCTCTCGTCTTCTCTGTCTCATCTGCTCTTAATCTATCTATTATATTACATAATCTATTAATATTACTTATCTATATATTAATATTCATTATATATTATCAATTCATGCATAATATAATATTAGTGCTGTGTGCCTGAGTAGAATATATAGATACATAGTCTATAATTGTTTAAAAGGGAAAATTCATACTGATACAATACTAGCGCACACAATCACACACACAACACAACACACCCACATACGACAGCACAACACACACAAACGACCCCTACCACAACTACAACACACAGCAACACACACACATACACGACAACACTGACACTAGAGCGATCTGAGCGACACCACAACAACCATAAGCCAGCAATAGTATGTATTAGTGATGCTAAAGATTGTTCATATATTCACCTAACCGACGATCACCTGTCAATATATGAAAGCCTCTCATAGCTTACACCTATTCTATACCTTAAAGATAATATATCCAATACATATCATTGATACAGTGACAAAGCCCTCTCACAATGTCCCACCCTAACATACGAATATCTCTGGGCTACTATGACAATACATCCGGTCAAGAATACCACACAAACCTGACATTCTGAAGAGAATTATAATAATTAATAGAGTGAGATAGTATGTATTTTTTATCCACTTTAGGTAGTTCGTCACCAATATTTAAATAACGTTATCTAATTTGGTTATTTACTGTATGATCAGTTGCATGGTCTTTAGTACCCAAGTTGCTCTATTATGGCTGTCACCTACAAACCTTATTGCCTAATAGCTAATTATTTAGAGAATATAAAAAATAAAATACAATATTACCTAATGAATATATAAAAAAATTGAGTGAGTAATAAATAAAATGAGATAAATAATTAAATAACATGTCGTTACTGGTATATTTTGTTAAATATACTCTCATGCACACAGTCTAACACACCGACACACGACATCAACACCACAACACACTAGCACAAATGCCAACCAACACACACCGCATCACACCACACACACACAATATTATATCATAAATTTATATTATACACTATCGTATATATAATATGTGTATGTACTATCACTATTAATTTCAATGAGCAAATCCATGACACTATTATTATTTATATTTATACCGAATATATTATACATGACTTTTATTACATAAAACACATTTCACACAATCACAGACCTAACTACTGAATAGTAATCTATATTCCGCCACAGCACACATCACAACAGCGCGATTGTATGGTATATAGCAAGTTAGTTAGTATATATTAACTAGAATATGAAAAGATTAAATTGTAAGGATTATGATCTCTACTAAGGATAAAGTAACAAAATTCCAGTCTTGAATGAAAGAGAGAATCTAACATATGCCCACTTTGGTTTAGTAAGAATGTGTCAGAATAATAATCCTGGTAAGCTAATGTATAAAGCTACAATATTAAAGCGAGAGTAAAGACCTAGTAGGTACCCCAGTAATATGTAATATATATAGATAGATAGTAGATAGATAGGTTAAGATGTATAGCATAGACACACACACCACAGCACACACAACACACACACCACACAATATATAATATCAAGTGGAAATAAGGAGGTGATACATTAGTGTGTACTTTTATGTTTTTACTAACAGTTTATCATATACAAAAATAATAAATAAAAATCATTCAATAAAATATAATATATATAATATAATATATAAGTACATACTATATCATTATATTAGTATATATTATATATATAGCTAAAGTATATAATATATATATATATATGTATGTTATATATATAATGAATATATACTATAGTACACAGTCTGACACTATTGACATTATATATATCATATGTAGTGATAGTGAGTTATACATCTATAATATATATATATATATTATATAGATATATTTATATTACATATATAATATATGTATATGTGTTGTTAGTTATTATAATCTTTAGTTAGTGAGTGTTATATGTATATATATAATACTATACTATTAATATTCAGTATGTATGCTTATACCCGATTATCAAAGCATTCCTGTATTCAAATTAGGTCTATTTGATGCCGTTGCGCCCCTGGTAGAGGGATAATAATGTGGTGTGTGTGTGTGTGTTTTGTGTTGTGTGCTGTGTGCCTGAAATAAAGATCTTTGGAAACCTTTTGATGAGGATGCGCGCTGTGTTCTCATCATGTAAAGGCGATTTTGCTGTCATTGTTTTTTTCGAACATAGTAATGGAAACGCTTTCGTAGTATAACTGTCAACAGGCCCTCCAATGTGTTAAATCCCTTGAGTCGATGTTTCGAATGCCGATAACTAGCTAACAAATATCCTAATGTCATGCTAAGATATATACCCGCTATACTCGCTTGTACAAAGTTAAAAACTTTACAAAATGAACGAATTAAGACTGTAGATGTAATTGCATAAGTGATTAGCATAGTTTTAAAACTACATATTTATGATTATGGTTAGGAGTGCAAGTTAATACCATAACAATACTTTCCGCACTTCTCTCACACTCTAAGCCTAGCGATGTGGAACCCACTACTCTCCAACAAATTCTGACTGACAGAGCTTACTTGCCTATAAAATAGGGGCATCTCTATTTATATTTATCCAAAGAACGAAAGGAAGCCATGGTCCAGCCTTGAAGCCCTAGGCACATCCAACATCATGTATTTCGGACACAATCCCCAAAGATCAACTGCTAAGACCTCCGTTCCCGCTTAGGCCCCGAATCTATCCGTGTATGACGAGACTTCTTGCGTCCTGCCGTGGAACCCTACCTTCAGAAACGTGGGGAGAATAAACACCTCCAGCCATTATGCAGTGCTGCATAACAGGCAATAGACGTTTGACCCCTAATGCGTTGGTACTGAGTCGAGTCGACGGTTCGCTTATTAATGATGTCATTTGCCTCATTCTTGCTTTTTGATTGGCTGATATGCTGTTTTTCCCTCTAGAGGGTACCCAATTCATATTTTAATAAACACCGTCCCGTTGAATGGGCCAGGTGTCCAACGAGGGATCGCATTCGAAAAGACACAATCCCGAAACGGTCGAATTGCCCGCGTTAATGGCACAGAACAATCAGGTTCAAGTACTTGCTGAGCTGGTTGAGTCTTGGGAATTTTTGTCCTCCCTGCAGACTGGAGAGGAGACCGTCATGGCCTTCAAGATTTGACAGTTTAGTGAAGAGTCTTGGAAAAAAAAAAAAAAAAAAAAGAAGCCTCTGCCATATCATGTCAAGAATTTGGGATGTGGTTTCCATAGCTTGAAATCTTGAAATTGTGTAACTGCACTCAAACAAATATTATAAAATGTGTATCCTTATGCAATTACATCTACAAGTTTATTCATTTGGTAGTTTTACTTGTGTGTATTGAATCTTAAGCATGACAGTGTTGTTGCTAGTTCGATTCGAAAATTTAGGCGATTACACATTGAGGCTGTGCAGTATATACTACGAAGCGTTCCATATTTTCGGAAAAAAGGCAAATCCCCTTTACATGATGATGGGCCTATCAAATGTCTCTCCAACATGATTCTCTTATTATCTTATTATCCTCTTACACGCGCGCACGCATCAAATAAGACTAATTGACATACAGGAAGTTTGATAATCATGGTATACATACATACATACATATATATATATATATATATATATATATATATAATATATATATATATAATATATATATATATATATATATATATATATATATATATATATATATATATATATGTATGTATATATATATATAATATAATATATAATATATATATATATATATATATATATATATATATATATATATATATATATATATATATATATATCTTTTAGAATGATTTTTCCTGTTTTGATGAACT
>NW_020870016.1:92885-95385 GCF_003789085.1 Penaeus vannamei
TGTCTGGCCCTGAGTCAGCGTGCTGAGAACCTCCTCCGTCCGTGTAACGAAAGTTATCGGTCCGGGGACGGTGACGAACTGGGTTCCGAAGCCCCCTTGCGTGGTGGTAACCGTCCTGGTCTGGAACACTATCTGCGTGGTCACTTGGTTGCTACCAACATTTGAAAAGATAGTGGATGTTATTAGCTGAGTGCTAGTTGCGGTCTGAGTCTGGGTCTGGGCACCGCCCACAGTAGTGACAGATGGGAAGACGATAGTGGAATACTTAACGTGGGTGTTGTAGATGACGGTCGGGGGGCAGGCCCCATGAGTGTGCACCGGGTGCACGTGTATAGGATGTATGTGTGGAGGGACGGGGTGCACGAGGGCAGGCCCAGGATGCACGTTTATAGAACCCGGCGTAACTGGCAGAGGCCCAGGGGTCACTTGCACAGATCCCGGGGTCACGAGCACGGGTCCTGGCGTCCCTGCAGGGAAGAAACCCGCCTGGATGTCTATACGATTCCCGTAAATCCCACGGGGGTCTCTCTCCATGGCCTCCTCGAGGGACCAGCCCACCACCAGGCACAACAAGAGCACCCTCATCCTGTGCCGGGAGATAGCAAACAAGCATCTATAGGTTTGAGAATAGAAGAGCAAAGGTCAGAAATAGTATTTTCCAGAGCTAAATAAAGGAACTTACCTGTGTACAGAACGAAGCATGCAGGTATTTGGTAAGTGGATTTATTTACCACAGTTATCAGAAAAGTCTTTTTATATACAAACAAAATAAACATAAATTTGTATATTCTTGTGATGGAATGCCCCACTGTATGCGAAACAGTAAACCATGTGCCTTTAAATTTTCTCTCTCTATCATGTGCGTCCTTATCTTATTTTCGATAATACGGCGTCGGCGACGTTTTGATGGCAACTCCGACTGGAATATTGATACCGGGCGTCGCCACGCCGCCAAAGCCGCCGGGCCCGAGCGGACTGCCGAAGCCTCCGCCTCCGACCGCAACGCCGACGCCGCCGACTGCGACCGCGCCGCAGGAACCCGGCACGGCTACCGTTGCAGTAATTAACTGAGGTTGGTTGATGGTTCGGAAGATCACTTGTTGCTGCTGTCGGGTCTGGATGATCTGCTGGTGGAAGATGCGGTCCGGCCCTTGGACTTGGATAAGTGAAGTTCGGATGATTGGGACGGTCTGCTCTGTACCGGATGGGGTTAGAGTTACCGTGTTGGTGAACGTGTTTGTCTGCGTAACGGGTCGGTTCACGTTTGTGGTAATGGTGGTGAAGATGGTGTTTGTGGCACCCACGGTCGTCGTCACCTCCGAAGTCACGAAGCTCGTTTGGGTGCGCGTCTGTGTGGTCAAGTCGCCGCTGGTAATGACTATGGTTTCAGTCGCAAACGCAGTCTCAAATCGCGTATTAAAGCTGGTGAAAGGAATGACCTGCGTCTGTTGGAAGAAGGTTGTGCTGAAGATGTTCTGGCCAATGGAAACCTGAGTTGATACCACCGTCTGGACGCGGGTGGTGGTAACAAAGATGGTGTTGTCACCCTCGGGCACTCTCGTAATGGAGGTCTGCAGGATCGTCTGGACTCGTGTTCGCGTCACATCGTCGCCCCGAACTGTTGTTACTCGCGTTTCTTGCTGCGTCTGCGTGACGAACTCCGGGATGGGCTGGTTGATGGTGAGGACCTCGGTGCGCGTGACCTCCACCGGGATAATGTCCGTCTGCGTGCGAGTGTTCGTGACGACGTTGACCCCCGAGACGAAGCGAGTGGTGGTGATGGTCATCGTCCTCGTCATGGCCGCGCTCGTGATGGTGCTTGTTACGGCGCCACCGTTGAACACGGTGGAGGTGACCGTGGTGAAGCTCGTCTGGAACTGCGTCTGCACGCCGCCGGTCGTCTGGAACACAGTGGTTGACACGACCTGCGTCTGGATGAAGGTGGAGGTGCTGACCACAGTGCTGCCTTGGTTGACGGTTGACAGGCTGACGGAGGTGACGATGCGCGTGTCATATACCATAGAGGTGACGGGCGGACACGTGTGGTAGTGGATGGGAGGCGACGGGATATAATTGCCATAGTGGCCATATTCCGGTTCTGAATCAGCCAAGACCAGAGTCACCAGCAGCAGTGTCGTCGTCACCGTCAAGCGCCACATCCTGCAAAGAGAAATTCCACAGATTAGAGCAGCGGTGATTGGAACCCCCGCGTCTCGATCACTCATTTGGGAATAAAGTCCAATCACGCGCCCCTCTATCTGTGCAACTTCTCCATGCGGTGTGGGCTGACCCGAGAGGACTTTATCGCCCAGATGAGCCGCGAGACTTAACTGGTCACTTAGGGTATGGTCTTCTAATTACCAGACTATTTAGCGTGAAACGTGAGACTGAACGGGCAGCTTACCTTTTGATATTGGCTGGATTCTCATTACTCTAGTATTGGGTCGCATGATTTTATTTCTATGTGTATAGGTGAGCATATTATTTTTCAATGTGCAAG
>NW_020870016.1:112885-115385 GCF_003789085.1 Penaeus vannamei
AGAGAGTGGTGTAGATGGTGGTGGGAACCACCTGAGTACGCACCACCTCTTGAGGTACCACCTGTGTTTGGACGCGTGTCTGGGTAGCTACATTGGTCCTTGTCACAACCTGTTCACGAGTGGCGACAGCATTCTCGAAACGTGTATTAACAGATGTGAAAGGAATAATCTGTTGACGCTGAGCAACAGTAGTTCTTACAACGTCCTGTCCACGGACGACAGATGTCTGGACAACCTGTTGCACACGTGTGGATGTTACAAAACGGGTGTTAGCTGGCTGTTGGCTCCTGACAATGGAGGTCTGAACAACAGTCTGAACACGAGTTTGTACAACGTCACGGCCTGGAATAGTAACGACACGGGTCTCTTGGCGAGCCTGAGTCTCGTAGTTGGTAACAGGCTGGTTGACAGTCCTGATCTGAGTTCTGGTCACCTCGACAGGAACAACCTGTGTCTGCACCTGTGTACGTGTGACGTAGTTGACCTGTGGCACCACACGGGTTGAAGTGATGAAACGCGTTTGCACAACAGGTGGGCTTGGAATGGTCTGGGTGACAAACCTGTCAATAGCACGAATACTTGTGCGTTGAACAACGCTGGTCTGATATTGGACCTGCGTTTGAACACGAGTCTGGAAAAGTGTGGTTGGTACCACCTGTTGCCTGACAATGGTTGTGGTTCTGTACTGAGTGTTGACTTGATTGACGGTCTGGAGGCGGACTGAGGTTTGGAGCTGAGTGTTGTAGACGACGGAGGTGACTGGAGCAAGCTTGCATTTTGCAGGAGGAAGGTATTGGTTGTCGGGTTCCGGATAATTATATCCCTGGGGTTCAGCCGAGACCAGAGCCAGCAGCAGCAACGTCGCCGTCAAGCGCCACATCCTGCAAAGAGAAATTCCACAGATTAGAGCAGCGGTGATTGGAACCCCCGCGTCTCGCCAACTCATTTGGGAATAAAGTCCAATCACGCGCCCCTCTATCTGTGGAACTTCTCCATGCGGTGTGGGCTGACCCGAGAGGACTTTATCGCCCAGATGAGCCGCGAGACTTACCTGGTTATTTACGCACTACTGATCTGACTGTTTGGCGTGTGCGTCGCGGTATTTGAGTCAAAATGACAATGAAATAATAAAATGGAGAAAAATAGAATACAAAAAGAAATGTCACAGAAAGAACAAAATGGCTCACAAAGCATTGATAAATAAACAAATACATACACATATTCATGTATGCATACATATACTGTAAATATATACACATACATGTACATACACAGTATACATATATTTATATTATATATGCGTTTGTGTATTTGTGTGTGCATGTGTATATGTACATAGAGAAAAAAAAATAGAAAGCAAGAGAAAAAGAGGAATCCAAGAAAGGATCAATGAACGAAAATGTAAGGCAAGGAAAAGTAAGTTGCAAGGCGAGAACAGGTGACAAAATCTTCCTCTACCTTAGGTAAAAAAGGACTCGACTTATGATTATACAAATACTCAAGATAATTAAAACATCAGACTTAAGAGACGAGAGACTGAAAGGTGGAAAAGGTGAAAATGACTTCGAATTTGAATAATGATAAAAAATCGAGGAAGAAAAATTAGAGCTACTTGAAGAGTAAACAGAAAAAAAAGAATGATAATGAAATTACAGCTTATGAAGCAGAATGTAAGTTGGGTGTAACCTGGTAAAGGTGAGATACCATTTTCAATCAATCCACGGACTCCAAAGAGAGGCAAACATGTAACAAAAGAATTCGAGAAAAAAAAACATCAGTTCACAAAATGAAGTTACAGAAGCGCATGAAGGAAAGTGAGTGAAGTCAGGGAAACATGGTACAGGGACACTGGCCAAGGCTAACGACTACAAGGTATGCAAGTTGAAATGTAACGTATCAGATTGCAGCGCTCACCAATACAGCTCTGGTATCAAGAACGACCGACACAGACAACAAAGGACGTTTGCTTCTTTTGCAGGATGTCTTGTGGTAGTTTTGTGTGTAGAAAAGGGAAGGAGGGGAAGGGTGGCTTAAGAGGCAAAGTGCGGGTTACAAATGTTTTAAAGGAAAAGGAAAAAGTAACGCTGAATAAAAACGTAAAACAATAAGATGTGATCTACGTTCGTGATATTCACTGCACTGGACTAGAATTTATGGCTGGTATGTTTATGAATTATTAATCACCAACTCCTATTCTCCAAAAATCACACACATACATATAGATTAATAAGTACTAAGTATCCTGCCGTAACAGTTTTTACATAAGGTGTTCCTCTCATACTGAATGAATTCCACAAAGTAACTCACTCACAAGATATTGAATACCACAGAATACATGCCGAAAATTACCAAAAAGAGATAAAAATATGAAAAAGAACGAACATAATTTTCAGCCATCTGTGTATCTCTAGCGCTAGACGGTGGAAAAGGTAGTATATATAATCTCCATTTTTTAAACGTTCGCGTAAGGACTGGATAGGACTACAAAAATCAATGATCT
>NW_020870016.1:120385-125385 GCF_003789085.1 Penaeus vannamei
TGGTCAATTAGCATTAATGATATAAAGTTAAGAATATGTATAAACACAGATACCCGTGTGCGAGCATTTGGGCAATGCGATTTATGACTGGTTTTGGCTTTACTTGACTGTTTTTAGTAAAATGTGACTAAATATACTGAAATATACTAATATACTGATAATTCTTTTCAATTAGTTTTAGATGGAATGGATATGGAAAATTGGGATCACGTGTATATTTTATTACATACTGGCAACTCCTAGATGAAAGTGAAGAGTGACATCGGTTTTTCTGATATGAAGGGATATTATTCAACATTATCATCGAAAAAGTAGTTTAAGAAGTTTTCTGTGTTGATACAAAAAATTCTCATTAGATGAATAAAAAGTTACTTTTCATGACGTGGTCTAAAATAAAAGACCCCCTATCCTGTGAAGGGGTTGAAGGCGCGAGCGGGTGCAGAGTAGCTGTAGCCGCAGTCTCCTTTGACGGTTTGGGTGGCCGTCACAGTGTTATACTGTTCCCTGTATACGGTAGAAGTCACGTAATTGGTGTTGTAGACGATTCTGGTGTTGTATTGAGTGCGGGTCTGACCGGCCAGTTGTTGTGTCCTGACGGAGGTTTGAGTGACTGTGACGTAGCGTGTCTGAGCGGGAAGGTTGATGTATGAAGACGCTGTCCTCTGAGCGTAGATGGTTGTAGGAACCACTCGGGTAGAAACCTGTGTCCTGACGACCTGCTGAGGAACGGTGACAATCCTTGTGTTGTATTGTGGCACCTGTTGTGTACGAACGACGGTGGAGACTCGCTGTTCTACTTGTGTACGTGTTACGTACTGAATCTGCGTGTTAGTGCGAACCACCTGCGAGATGACGGTGGTGGTGACTGGAACCAGCTGTGTAGAAGTGATGACTCGAGTCTGGCCGGGCTGTGTGATGGTTTGTGTGACGACGTTGGTCCTGACAAGCTGGGTAGTCCTGACGACGTTCTGTGCAGGTATGACTACAGTAGAATAACGAGTGCTGTACTGAGTAGTGGGTACAATACGAGTCTGATCTGGCAACTGCTGTGTCCTTATAACCGTCTGTGTTCTGTAGACGGTGCTGACCACCTGCTGAGGTACCACCTGTGTTGAGACGACGTTTCTAACAATGGTGGTTGGTACCTGCTGGATGCGAGTCTCATACCTTGTCTGGTACTGCACTTGGGTCCTGACACTCTGCTGAGTACTAGTCACGTAGTTGACCTGAGGAGGAAGAGTGACGACCTGTGTGCGTAGGTTTTCCTGAGTGCGAGTGACAGTGATCGTTTGGTATCGCACTGAAGGAACCTGCTGAGTGCGGACGATCTGTGAGTATAAGGTGGTGAGGACTTGCTGTGTGCGGACGGATGTTTGTGTGATGTACTGAACGTTTGTCTTGTAGACGGTTGATGGGACGACGACGGTGGAATACTGAACCTGCGTGCGGTAAACGACAGATGGCTTGCAGTCGGCTTCTTCCTTTGGCGGCAGATAGGAGGACTCGAGGTTAATGCGAGCTCCGAAGACCTGACGGCGAGGCCTCTCGACGGACGCCCCGAAGGCGCAGCCGACCAGCAGAAAGAGCAGCAGCGTCCTCATCCTAAGGAATACAATGCATTACACTAGTTGAGAAAATCGTTGAAATAAAGAAATGTGAATATAGAATAAGTTAATTTTAAAAAAGAAATAGATAACAAAAAAATAGCAGGAAGTTTATAAAAATACAATTCACATAAGTACATGAAACAATAAGATGAAGATACTTACTGAGTGCCTCTAATACATAATGCTATTTAAAAGGGGTAAAATTATGTCATAGGAATGTGTGTATTTCACAATACAATGGCAATATGCAATTGGGACGGTTTCCCGTGGATATAATAAAGGATGATGAAAATTTTTTTTCTAAAAATTGAAGGGAACGGCCGGGGCATCGTAATTATATCCACAAGAAGAAGTAACTGTCTGAGTGACGGTAACTTGGCGAGGCTGGTTGACTGTGCGGTACACGACCTGCTGTCTTTGTTGGGTCTGCACCACCTCCCGGTTAACGACGCGGTCTTGGCCGGGTACTTGGACCACAGAGGTTCGGACTTCCTGACGGGTTTGTACCACGGGGACCGGTGTGACGTACTGGGTCCTGACAACGGTCTGCACCCGTGTGAAGGGCTGAACCCTTGTCTCGAAGAGAGTGGTGTAGATGGTGGTGGGAACCACCTGAGTACGTACCACCTCTTGAGGTACCACCTGTGTGAGGATGCGTGTCTGGGTAGCAATATTGGTTCTCGTCACCACCTGTTGACGAGTAGCAACGACATTCTCATAACGAGTGTTAACAGATGTGAAGGAATGACCTGTTGACGCTGAGCAACAGTAGTTCTAACAACATCCTGTCCACGGACGACAGATGTCTGGACAACCTGTTGCACACGTGTGGATGTTACAAAACGGGTGATAGCTGGCTGTTGGCTCCTGACAATGGAGGTCTGAACAACAGTCTGAACACGAGTTTGTACAACGTCACGGCCTGGGACAGTGACGACACGGGTAGCTTGACGCTCCTGTGTCTGGTAATTAGTAAGAGGCTGGATGATAGTCCGGACCTGAGTGCTGGTCACCTCTACAGGAACAACCTGCGTCTGCACCTGTGTACGTGTGACATAGTTGACCTGCGGCACCACACGGGTTGAAGTGACGAAACGCGTTTGTACAACAGGTGGACTTGGAACGGTCTGGGTGACAAACCTGTCAACAGCACGAACGGTTGTTTGTTGAACAACGCTGGTCTGATACTGGACCTGTGTTTGAACACGAGTCTGGAAAAGTGTGGTTGGCACCACCTGTTGCCTGACAATGGTTGTGGTTCTGTACTGAGTGTTGACTTGATTGACGGTCTGGAGGCGGACTGAGGTTTGGAGCTGAGTGTTGTAGACGACGGAGGTGACAGGAGCAAGCTTGCATTTTGCGGGAGGAAGGTATTGGTTGTCGGGTTCCTCGTAATTATATCCTTGGGGTTCGGCCGAGGCCAGAGCCAGCAGCAGCAACGTCGCCGTCAAGCGCCACATCCTGCAAAGAGAAATTCCACAGATTAGAGCAGCGGTGATTGGAACCCCCGCGTCTCGCCAACTCATTTGGGAATAAAGTCCAATCACGCGCCCCTCTATCTGTGCAACTTCTCCATGCGGTGTGGGCTGACCCGAGAGGACTTTATCGCCCAGATGAGCCGCGAGACTTATAAACTGATCAACAAATTACGTGTAGCATATAGCTTCTCAGTAAATAAACGGAAATTAGGGAAAAGAAATGAACTAAAGGGCAAGAAGATGAGAAAGGGAGGGGGAAGAAATTAAATAAACGGCAGGAAGATGAGAAACGGAAGAGGCTAGGAACTACACAATGAGAAAAAGAACCTTTTATCATAAATCTAGATCTTGATAATTTTCAAGAACAGATGGGATCGAGATATATTTGCTATTGCGCAATGGTTTCTTAGGAAATATATTCCCATTTTGCTAACTGTTATGAAATAAAGAGGAAACCTCAATTTTACGGGAATTGAAATAACTAGTAGTATACTATTAGAAAGTCTACATCACGCGAAATCACAGATTAAGAAATCATCATACTTTACTTAAGAAAAGGGCTCTACGTTATTGATTATTCACACTAATGCCCCTTCTCAATAATAAAGCATTATGGTTCCTGCTCTTTTTTTCTTTCTTTTTGGTATATCATGAACTTCTTAGTGTTCCTTCATACACAAACAATCAATCGGTGAATTACCTTTATTCCTTTGAATTACTTTATTATGAGATTTAGAAAAAAAAATTGTATGAGCTTTGTATTCCACTTTTTTATGAATGCCTGACAGTAACAAATTCATCCCTTTTAATGTACAGTAAGGTAAAGACTACTGAGTTCACTAATAATGCTAATGATAATGATAATAATGAGAAAAATTTGTACTAATGATAGTGACAATGATAGTGATAAAAATAGGTAATAAATATGATGTTAATGATACTAGTTGTAGTTTTGATAATAATAGTAGCTAGACGCACTCAAAAAGCGCATACATCCGCCAAGACAATAAAGTCACTGATGTAATAAAAATATTCACACAAATAATTACTTTAAAATCCCCTTTCTCAAGTAAACAGGTAACGTCTGTAAACATGACTTCCTTGGCGGAGGCAGGCAATAAGGGTAATGTAAAAAAAAAAAAGGTCCTGATAACCACCAAATTTTAATGGAATCATTAATGTCTGTTCATAACCTTTTGAATTATCCTGCTAAACAACGAACAAGTGATATCCAGATCGAAAGGATAATTTAATGGCGTCTAAGTTATGGTTAAGACACACCTAAGGTAAAAAATTCAGAAAAATCTATTCATATTTTTTTTTTTTTTTTTTTTTTTTTTAGTTATCCTGTTAAACAACAAACAAACAAACTAACCAGCGCGACCAGATGCATAACTTCTTTGGTGGAGGTAATGATGACAACAATAACGATAATGGTCGTAAATATATGATGATAATGATGATAATAATGGCAGCAAAAATGATAAATAAAATGATACTAATAATAAAAACAATAATAAAATGATAATAATGGTAATATTGATGATAATGATAATAATAATGGTAATAATAATGATGAAAATAAAATACTAATAACAATGATAATGGTTATAACAGTAATGAAAATACTGTACGTAAGAGCAATAAAACGAATTATGTTGATGACAATGATAATTATGATACCAATGATAAGAATGGTAATGATGATAATGATGGTAATTTGAAGATAAAAAAGATAATGGTAATGATAATGTTAATAATAATATTAATGATAATGATAATAATGATAATGAAATGAAATGAAAAATAAAGAACCGATAATAACAATAATAATGGTAATAATGATAATATACAGTGAATATGATGAGGATAACGATGGTAGCAGTGGTAATGACATTGGTAGTAACAACACTAA
>NW_020870016.1:130135-142635 GCF_003789085.1 Penaeus vannamei
GCAATGTCATGTAACAAATAGTAATTATAATGTTTATAACAAAAATAACAATTACAATATTGATAGCATTAGTAAAAAAAGAAACGTTTTCCCCAATTTTTCAAGGGAAAGTGAGGTCACCAGATCTACTAATTGACTCCTTTGTGGCTAAGCATTAGCAGAGCCATCTATGTGCAGAAACATTTAACCAAGCATTGCCAAAGCCACCATTTTTTCCGTCGACATTGGGTTAAATAATGCTTAGCTAGTTAATACTACAACCACAAATACGTGTTACATATTAAATTTGCTACTAGGAAACACAGCAAAAATATCTTCAGCTCCTAAGGCACAACAATGCTTTAATCAATTCACAAGTGAATACGAGAGTATCATAAATCCACACAATTATCAACTCACTTTCAAGTATACAAACTTCTGTAGATTACGATATAGGATAATTTAATAAGCTCTAATGAACGGAAAACTTTTAAAAGTACATTGACTTTGTTCAACTTTCTACATTTCTGTAATTTTACAGACTAAATAGGTAGCAACTTCAAAAACAAGCATCACACATTAATTAACAATTACGCAAAATATTTGGAGGGTAGTTGGTTGTATTGCCCTTGCAGCATTTCCTGTAGCTTCTGCATTTGTTGACACTGACAGACCTGGCTAAGGATCCATCATCAAACTTGAAATAATCTAAAGCTGCAATTTTTCCAAAAAATGCCAGGTGGAAGTACACTGGCATTTGTCAGTGCCCAAGACATGAAGCCATAGCAGTTGTTTGAAAATCCACCACTACTGGATCGAACTTAAAACTGTATGATTTTATCACAGCACAAATGAACTTTTATGTGAATTTGGATGGAACGCAGACAATCATGGCATAACACTAGCAAAGACCTTTTGAAAGCCAGCTGAGGTTAATTGACAATTTTCGACATGAAAACTGTCATGCAGGGGCAAATGATTAATGTGCACGGATGCAAACAAAAGAAAAAATTGTTTGGCAAAATAACTCTGAAATAATACAGACCTTGAAACCTATGTTTATATAAGTAATCAAGCAATCCTTAAATTTGTATTGGGAAAAAAATGCAAAGATAATGAAGAATTCAAGAACTTGATTTCAAAAGAGCAGATTTGATTATCAAATAAGGACTAAAAGCAGTGAGGAGGAGATTACGATGTGCAGTTCATCAGTTGCAATCCATTTTTCATTTCTTTTTATCATAACTACATTTTAAAATTTCAGCTTTGCAAATTCACATGGTAATAGATAAATGGCATTTAGAATGAACAGGTCAATGATTTTTTAAGATATTTCCTTCAATGACATGACTGCTATCAAACAGAATAATGAAAAAGTTGCAAAATAAATGCCTCTAGTATAAGATGCATCCAACCATAATCATAGGCTCCATGGCTTTGGTGCTCCTACAAGAGCCAATTCACTTCCACCGTTTATATCCTGGCAGGATGGAGTAAAGCCTGAATCCAACTTTGATAAGGAATCAAGAGTGAGATTACGTATGGTAGAAATGATGGTTTTGACTAGTTTTTAACCGATTTTATCATACAATTCAAAAAAGTTTACGCTAACTTTCTATTTGCAACCAATTCTTTATCTATGGAGCTAACGTTCACAACTGCAAAATTATCTCTTGTACTGATGACTGGTACTGATGACCTTTTAGTCCTCAACAGGAATACCAATTTCAATTTGCCTATGTTAGTGCATCCATAACGTAAAGATTAACCAGCACATTGTAGGGCAGCCAGTGTATAACAGTTTCAGAAAGAAAACATCAGGTATGCAGAGATAAAATACCAGAAAATAGTCATAAAAGAATACATATATTAATACTACTGCATGTAAAAGGTATATGTAGGCAATTGTACATATTTTCAAGGTGTTCTAGAACACCTAGATTTAGGTTTTAATGGAGAGAAATTTTGAAATGCTAAAAAATTATACCTAACTTATCAAAATTGGATCAGGGGTTGCAAAGTAATCACAATTAAAAATTTTAATGAATGAGCTCTTTGTTTAATGGATAAAGCATCAAAAATCAATGAAATAATTGTCACAAAAACAAAAGTTTTCCCATGCTGAATGAAATGCAAATAACTTTTTCATTTGAGAAGAGAGATAGCACTAACTCTGCATAGTTATCCCTGGGTATTTCAGGGTGAAATTCATACCATAGTGCATTCTAATATGGATGCCCTTGACCTTCAAAGTCAAACGGGGAAAATGGCAGCCACTGAGGACAGGTTTCCAACATGGCAGCACCAAAAGTAGTGTGGGAAGCACCAGGAAACATTGTAGAAATTAAGTTTAGACCCTAAAATACATACGCATATGCAATTTCATGGTGTACCACAATATTTAGGGGGTGTATTTTGTAGGGTAAATCTACCTTCAAATTCAAATTCTCTTTTGAACAATAATTGACAAGACAAAAACGAGGTGATTAAGGACATTCCCAACTTCAAAATGACAGTGGTTCCTTCCGGATTTGAGCAGAACTAGTTTCCACAAAACTGCATTTTTGTACAAAGGCAGTGCAATGGGCGGAAAAAATGATGACATCATCATGATGGCTGTGATTGATGTTCGCAAAATAAGAAATCTCCATGTGTCTAGTATATGTACATGTCCAGCTATGTCTACAACTGTTTATAAAAATATAAAAATTACACCTGCAATGACTCAAGGGACAGCTGAGGTCTTCACATTCCTGGGACTCAAGCAAAAGACCAACAACCTTCCCTCATTAATATTCTAGTAAGATAAAGAGCTTCTACACATTTCTGGTGATTTAATTATAAAGAACCAGTCTAGCTGCTATCAGAATATACAACAGAGATTTGTTGGCCTCTGCTAGATTTTCTGGGGCTTCTCTTGGGGTGGGGGAGGTGCAGTCCTAGACTAGACAATTGACAATATCTCTGATGTCTGAGCTCAAAGGAAGATTTCAGATTTCGTCGCTGTTTAAAGGAACTGAATGCATGATGTGTTTGGAACTCCTCGTCCTACTTGTCCAGACACGTTGGACAAAATGTTTTGACAATTCTGAACCTCTGCTTTCTCGTCCTGGACAAGATGTCGATCTTGCCCTCCTGCAAACCTGGGCAAGCAGGACGGGATGATGTCACAATAGCTTTTGTATATAAACATTGACAGTTGCAGGCAAACACAATATATTGATAGGTAATTCTATGGCACTTTATTGATGTTATCAAAGGATATTTTTTGTGTTGTCATTTGCAGGTTATCCAATTTTTATCATATTTTTCTGTTAACCCAATTGTGCCGGCTGTCACATATATGAGACATCGGAAAAAATAAACATTGCCAGGCGTCCTGCCCGTGTGACGCTGTATTGGGGCTGTGCTCCGACGCAGCAGCAGCGCATGGCCGGGTGGGCGGACAGACTCCGGGGAAGCTACGCCCGCCGATTTTGTAGCCACCCGGAATTTTTTTAGTTTGGCTACAAAATGTACCCGGCGTGAGTGGGTTAAATATTCATCAAAGGAGTTACATGACCTATGCAGAATGTAAAATGAAGACACTGGTATGAAAAGGGAGTGAATATTTACATTTGAGCCAGTTGTACTCCAGACTGTAGAGTATTTTTCTTGGGTGAGGAATATTAAATTTTTTCATGTGCGGAAAATATTATTTTCTCCACATTTGTGCTGACAGATCTGTGGACAAATGATGAAACAAGTGCACAGAAAGGGCAAAAGAATTTTATGCGCAGAAGATGATGTAAAAAAAGAACTATCCGTGCACGGAGTGTTACATGAGAACTACATTAGCGCAGATAGAAATTGACCAAAATAATTTTTGAGTGGGGAGCAGACCAAACTCTAGAGTCTGGGTTGTACTCTGGTCAGTGAAGGTCTTGGAGGTTCCAAACGTGCCCTCTTTGTCCTGCTGGTCCTGG
The DNA here is from genome assembly GCF_003789085.1 of Penaeus vannamei. Lineage (NCBI taxonomy): Eukaryota > Metazoa > Arthropoda > Malacostraca > Decapoda > Penaeidae > Penaeus > Penaeus vannamei. The sequence continues at coordinate 134,080 of NW_020870016.1, forward strand.
ACAAGTTTGGACAAGCAAGATGTGGAGTTCAGAGGACACCAAAAATACCCATATCAGAATACTAATACTGGTAAGTCTGGCAGTAAGAATTCTGAGAATATTTCCCATTCTACACATACAACTATTTATAGAAATGATACAATGTTATCTTTCTGATTAAGGTCTCACTAATTAAAAATCACCTCCAAATGCCACTTTTCTCGTCCTTAATTTCTAAGGGCAAGACTGAAAATGGAATGACAGCCAGAAATATTACAATATAATGCGTCCTTCGTTGAAACAGTTACGGTATTATTGGAAAAAGGCGTCACCATAGTGACGTCTTTTTCCAAATTTACCATAGGTATTGGGGAAAAAAAACAACAGAACTTCAGACCTCACTTTTTCCCTCTAACACCACTTAAACAGAACTTACACCTAACACACACTACAGAAAGTAATGACCAGAACGTTAAAAAGCTGATTATAACCAATGTGATATTTTACGAAAGTATACTTACGATAAATGCAGGAGGAGCAGAGGAGCGTGACTTGGCTCAGCTGATCAGAAGCTTCTGGCAGCTGATTCTCCACTGGCGGAACTCGACCAATCAGAGCGCGCGTTTCTAATCCAGCCAATAGGAAGCGGTGTTGTGTGTGTTGTATAAAAAGGGAGAGTAAGTGTAAATGTTTATAACATGGTGTAATGTTGTTATATATTTCAAGAATGGGAATAAATGTGTTATTTGCAACTTCTTATATTTTTTTCCGAGACGATGACTTTGTGGTGAGAATAGTCAAGTCGGTTTTGAAATAATGAATGTCTGTTTGCATTTATCATTACTATCCTACAGCTGCCATTATCATACATTAACATACATGGGAATACTGGCGATGAAGCGCGTACAATTATACCATTTTTTTCATTATCTTTTACATTATCTTCATTCGCATGCCACCCCCTTAAAAAAGTTTTTTTTTTCTTTTATCAACAAGGACATGACTTTGTTTTTTCTTTTTTCTTTTACTTCTGCAGGCTTATACTCAGACGAAATATTCTGAAGAAGCTTCGGTATATTTGTTTATGCCGATGAATGCTTTTTACTTTCACAAGACACGTTGTTATTCTTTCCAATGTTAATCTAGATTTCAAAACGTCTTTGTTTAATGGAATCTCTATGACTCTAAAATTATCTCACATTATCTTGTCTTTCCTCCGGTCTCTTCCCTAGCCTGTCCTGTCTGTCTGTCTGTCTGTCCTCTCTCTCTCTCTCTCTCTCTCTCTCTCTCTCTCTCTCTCTCTCTCTCTCTCTCTCCTCTCTCTCCTCTCTCTGTGTGTGTGTGTGTGTGTGTGTGTGTGTGTGTGTGTGTGTGTGTGTGTGTGTGTGTGTGTGTGTGTGTGTGTGTGTGTGTGTGTGTGTGTGTGTGTGTGTGTGTGTGTGTGTGTGAGTGTGTGTGTGTACCCCCCCCTCCTCTCCTAGTTTCCTATGTAATCTAATCAGTACATCATACGATACTTTATTAATCTCAATATCTCAATCTTTATTCACGTATGCAACAATAAACTACTGCCTTCCTTCCATTTATGATTCCAGTTAAATTTCATGTGTCTGACTGCATTAATTATCCTTAATTAAATAATTTAACTTGGATTAACTTGATTAATCCTTAATTAATTGAAATGATCCTTACCAATGCTTCTATTAAATTTGCAGTGGATACTCGTTAAGGGGACTTGCAGTTATTGGCTAAAACTGTTTTCAAATTCCAAAATAATGTTTATGTCCTATCTTCCTTCCATTTCTAAGATAATATCCTTGATTTCGCTGATGTTTTAGATATGACAGATTAGCGAAAAAATAAAATAATAGCACATTCGGTTCCTGAACGGCGGGTAACGTTGTGGAACGTGGATCACGTGGTTCTGAATCTACCATCCATTCATAAGTCGTCGTTTGGTTTGACAGAATGATGATATCAAAATACGAAGAGTAGACATTTCAGATACTAATGCAACACTTTTCTTTTCATTACGAGTTTCAAGATAAATGCAACGTCACGTACGGAAATTCAGGCTGATCATGAAGAAATTAAAGAAAGAATATAAAACAAGATTTGTAATTTGACGTATTCGTGTGTGTGTGTGTGTGTGTGTGTGTGTGTGTGTGTGTGTGTGTGTGTGTGTGTGTGTGTGTGTGTGTGTGTGTGTGTGTGTGTGTGTGTGTGTGTGTGCGTGTGTGTGTATCGTACAAAACGAACATGATACCGGTGATAAGATTAACTTGAGTTCGCTATTGCACACTTCAAATAGTTACAAAAATACAGGGGCGTCATCTGGGGGGGGGGAGGGGAGGGGGGGGGGGTAATCGCCTCCTCTACCTCTGCCTCCTTCAACCACCAAACCCTCAAAGTCTTTTTCTCCTAAATTACATCTCTATAGAGCTGGCCGTCGCATAAAAGTACCCCTAAAATAGCTTAGAAAAAAACAAAAGAAATCTCACGGAGCCGATGTATATAATTGCGTTCGCTCGCCACGCCGACCTTGCCCCCAGAAAACGAATGTTGAAATGACACACACAAACACACCGGTTCATTTGCTGTTCACGAAGAAACTGAAGGTTTGAAGTCAGCTCAGGTATGTGGACTGTTTTACACGTTTTGAACACGTCCAATTCGGTACTTGCTGAGAGACTGCCAGTTGCGTAGTTAAGCACAGTATCTCCTATACTAATGTTTTAGTCTTCATGAGAGAGATACACGTGATAAGTGGTGACGGGGGATGTGGGGGGGGGGGGCAAATGTTAAGAGCACTGATAAGAAAATCGCCATGTAGCTTCTTATTACAGAAAATGGGAAATGTCATGCATCGTAGAAAATGGGGCGATGATGGTAGACTATTTTATTTTTCATTGTATTTTTTTCTAGATGAAATGGTATTAATGATTGTATTAATAATGATACCGTATTGATAGAGATAACAGTGCTTAATATTTAATTCTCTTTCTCTTTTGCTTTTTAGTTATGAGATATGAATGTTATTTATTGCTTATCTTTCTTGTTTAATCTTGCCACACACAGCACAAAGGCAATTACGAAAAGAGAAAAAAAAAAAAAACATTAAGGAAAAAAAATATTGTCCGTCAGTATTTGGCTTTGTTCTTAAAATATGGAATATATCCCAGTTGATACCAAGATCACCAAAGGAAGAGCTAATACATGGAATTCAATCACATCCTAAATGTATTTTGCAGTTCTGTGCATAGCTCAATTTAGGTCAGAATAGTTTAGTTAGTCAGATAGAACCTCTCGTTTTTTGTACGGATTGTGACTGATGGATCATACAATAATAACCAGGCTTTTTGGTAGCAGCATTTCTACCATTTTATAAACATGAGATGTCAAAGAAAATGGATATAGATAATAAGATTGAACCACGTTACACTATTATAAACGGATGAATCTTAGATTACAGTCACATCGCGTTGGGTCAGAGTACGATGATTATAGGATTCCCTGCGGTAATTTCTGGTTTACTGCACTGCATAAATCAATATATAATAGATATATGATTAAACCAATAATCTTACAACATCCAACAACATAAATTGCACCCGCATCTCTTTATATTAATGTACCAGATGTATAACTTCAGAAAATACATCAATATCGTAAATTTGATTCATCTAAAAAACTGTATACGACTATTCATAATATGTTACACAGTTGAAGGTTTAGTCACTGTAGCTCTGCCTTTGGTGATGCTCAGCTGGAAGACCCATCTGAGGTGACATTGGATGAAATTTCTGCCAAGACGACGTTCGGTCTGCCACTTCATATCAGTTCGTAGCAGTTTGGTTTCAAACATAAAGCCTACGGAAAAAAAATCCGTAGTGACGTCATCATCCGTCGGTCGTCTTTTGTTTCCGTTTAGCAGACGAATTTCCGTAGAATTCCAGCTCTGGTAATCACACACACATGTATTCATACATGCATTTACAAACACACACACACACACACACATGCACACACACACACACACACACACACACACACATGCACACACACACACACACACACACACACACACACACACACACACACACACACACACACACACACACACACACACACACACACACACACACACACATATATATATATATATATATATATATATATATATATATATATATATATATATATATATATGACGAATTCTAACACATTTCTTTTTCTAACAATTTTCTCCTCCCCCCCCCCCACTCTTATTCCCTTCCTTTACCCGTTTCGTCCGTTCGTTCGTTCTCGTCAGACGAGTCTCGCATTTCGTGTCAAATAGACGTGTGTGTTGTGCTGGTATTAATATTCGTGTTTTGCCCTGGGGTATTGGAGGTTGTCATGCTTGATAGGTATCTAAACATATTTGAATGAATGTTTATGTTTTGCATTTTCATAGATGAAACAAGTCTCGACTTTCGCCCCGAACACAGAGAAAAGAAAAAGTTGAGAAAATATGTGACGAAAACACGCCATGATGCCTTGTTGATAGGAACGGTTTCTTTAGTTATTATTATTATTTTTTTTTAACCGTGGATAGCAACGGAATTCATCGAATTGTTCTAGTTGACCAAGTCATGCGGAAATATTATTCATTTCGAATGGAAAGATACTGATGAAATGGTTGTCTCGATCCTGCCCCATACATGTATCTATTCTCATCATGTCAAGGATTGTTAATTTATAATAAGTCGAGATAAAGTGTAAAGTAGAGTTAACCTTAGATGAGATTGAATTTAGCAGCGGATAACTTTTTTTTTTTTTATATTTGTTGCTGAGGTTTACATTGTGTTATGCCTGTTTATTATTTGGTGACGGCACTACCAGAGATATAACGAACTTAAGGGGGCGAATTTCGTTAATTATGATCGAATTTTCGCGATTTTTTAATGTTACATATACATATACTGCAGTTTACACCACCAAGTTTCAAATCATTTGGATAATAAACAGTGAAGTTATTAAAAAAAAAAAAAAAAAAAAAAAACTTATGTATCTCACTTATCCGTTGACGGAACTAGTTGAAAAAATACTACGTATAACTCCATTGCAGTACTTATATTATCAACGATCGGATTTTGAAATTTCTTAATTTAGTGGAAATTGTTTTTTCATTCAGTTTTAAAAATATAAAGTATGATATATGCACTTTTATCACCTGATATGAAAATCTGATCCCTGTTAGTGTGAGGAATTTAAAGTATAAGAATTTTCATTGTTGGATATATGGGGTTGGTTTATGTTTGAAAAGGGATTGTTGGGCAAGGCGTACATGACTCAAAAAGTGTTGGCAACAGTGGTGAGGCGACTGCAGAGGCACAGGCAGCGCATAGGCATGGACACACATAAGAGCAGCAGTCAAGGAGGACCCGCCCCTGGGGAGTGACCAGCAAAGGCGGGCAGAGGGAATGTATGTCCCAGCTCGGAACATTCCCTCTGTCTTCTTACTGATACCCATAGATGGCCCCATCGGCGTTTAAGCATACTCTACCGTTTTTAAACGAAAATGTGCTGCAGCCCCTTCTAAACAGAGGCATAGCTAGTTCTTTTTGGTGATGGGGGTGTAACAAAGCATTTGGAGTACAGTATTTTACACATTTTTGGCCAATACTTGCTTGAAATACACATTTTCCGTAACGCCTGGGCGGCATGGGCCTCCTGCCCCACCCCTACCATTAGCTACACCGCACGGAATACAAGATTTAAAAAAAAAATGACAAGAATTTATCATATTAGTCGAAGATTGTGTGATGGAAGCTGAAAACAATGACGCGTAAAAGCATTTTCATGACATGAAGCACAAATATCTAGAGACCTGAAAGGGATATAGTATTTCAGTACAGGTTCAAACTGGTTCTAAAAACTTTCTTGGTATCTGCCCTGTAGTAATACTCAAAATATTTAAGAATACATAAATATTTTCCATTTCCGGTATGAAGGCCCTATATTTGAGACTGGTGTTAAATTTCACCATTGTGTGACCTCTGGTGACCTTGACCTTATGTTTGAGTAGTCCTGCTTACATTCATCTTGTAGCTTACTTCCTAAGCTACAAAATGAGTGGTCATGCATGGCTATATGTTGTTTAATTCAAAAGGTATTGTTATTCTAGTTCCCCTACCCCCATTTTTTTTATGCATCCGAGGGTGCTGACTTTTCAGACAAAACACTGACTAGCTCCATTACTGCCGGGTTTCAGCATGTCCATCCTCGTTAAAAAGTTGCCCCAGGAGACCCCCACAAAAATCAAGTGAGTGATTGAGGGACCTCTCGACCCCAAAATCATCCTTGGCTCCTGTACTAATTTTAAAATGTTTTACACATTTGAACGTTCCATCCCCACAAGGGATTCGCCGCTAATGACCTAGCCTGTTGACGCGTCAGTTTGATTTAAATAATCAATCAAACCAATCCTGTTGGCTGGATTAGAACGCGCGTCCTGATTGGTCGAGTCCCGCCATTTGAGAATCAGCTGCCAGGAGCTGATCAGCTGAGCAAAAGCCTTCCTTTCCGATGGCCCAAAGTTGTCCAGGACAAATCCGACCTGGTGGCTGATTCTCTTCACGACACCTCATTTGAGGCGCTATTGCTGACCGCTTGGCTCTGCCCCATTCCTGGGAATCTACATCACTTTACAGTTGACTTTTTGTTTTGTTTCTTTTATGCAGCATTAAAACTACTTTAGGTTTCTTGATATTACAAAATCACAGCTAATTGTTCTCCCAGTTGTGTAATTTCGGAAATATCATGTTCATTGGTCTATATAAATTGTGTACATTGTAAATTTTTCTCTTCTGTATTTTTATGCTACGTGATATAAAAGCTAATATGTTTGTTCTTTTACTCTGCCACAGATCGGTTTGAATATGAAGCCAATCTTATTGGAACGCTTATTCATTACAGTAAGTACCTTTCTTGTGGACACACTACTCTTTATGGTACTGTAAGTATACTATTGTACAATATCATATTGGTTGTAATAGTCTCCGGGCCAGTGCAGATCGGTGTCGGCCTCTCATCCGAGGGGTCTGCGATTCGCTCCCCGCACAGGCGCGAGGAGTTTCAACAGTCTTTAGGCTACTGCTGTGGCTGGGCACCACGGCGGGTAAGGACAAAGCTCAGTCGAGTCGGCACGAGCTGACACGGTCTAATCGAGTCGGCATCAGTCGACACAGGCTCGGGTCCCCTCAAAGGGGGAGCTTGGCACAAAATAGCATTTATGTAAGAGAAAAGTCCCTGGCGTTTTAGCCCCTTGCATTCCGTATTTCAGAAGAATACAGCCGATATTACTCTCCCGAATATTTTCATGTTGTAATGTGCATGTATTGTTGGCAGTGTAGTGTTCATCAGGGCGAAAGACAAATTTTATTTTATATTAAATCTAGAACTTTTCTTATATGTTAAGAATTCATACAAGTCCCTTTTTAGCTCTTTTCTTTTGCTGATTGGTCGTCCCGCCATTTGAGAATCAGCTGCCAGGAGCTGATCAGCTGAGCAAAAGCCTTCCTTTCCGATGGCCCAAAGTTGTCCAGGACAAATCCGACCTGGTGGCTGATTCTCTTCACGACACCTCATTTGAGGCGCTATTGCTGACCGCTTGGCTCTGCCCCATTCCTGGGAATCTACATCACTTTACAGTTGGCTTTTTATTTTGTTTTCTGCACCATTGAGACTACTTTAGGTTTCTTGATATTACAAAATCGCTGCTAATATAGAATGAAAGCTTGCATTTTATCTTTTGAGTACCACTGTAGCTATGACTTTTATGAAGAGGAATAAAACAATCCCAAAACAGCAGTTCTCTCAAATGTGTAACTTTGAAAATACGTTCACTGATCTATATAAATTGTGTACATTGTAACATTTTCCTGTTCTGTATTCTATGCTGTGTGATGTAAAAGCTAATATAATGTTTGTTCATTCACTTTGCCACAGGCCATTTCGAAGGTAGTGCCACAGGCAGTCCGGGTAGTCTCGGCAGCCTCAGTGCCAGTCGCCATAGGAGTTACCGTGGCAACGTAAGTATACTCTTTTACAATATCATATTGGTTGTAATAGTCTCCAGGCCAGTGCAGATATAAGTGTCGGCCTCTCATCCGAGAAAGGTAAGAGAAAACGATATTAGATGCCACGTATTGTTACACATTACATTTCGTGCACTTACACTTACACTCATCGTACTCACACTTCATGCACAAATCCTTAAACACGCAGACACCCAGGAATCAACAACTAAATGCTCACACAACACACACAAGCACTGACCCTTTCCACACCCTCGCAACCCTACGGTACGCTGATAAACACTACAAGACAACTAAACATCCCAGGCACACCATCCTTCTCCTGCAGGTGATACCGGCGCTAATGTTAACCCTGGCCCTTACCGCCCCAAGTACCCGTTAAATGAGGTCAGAGGGCCATCCAGTGCGATAACTGCTGTGAGAGATCCGAGCATGCTGGCTGGTATCATGTCAGCTGCATCGGCTCCTTCACACAGTCATACGCTGGATTAGTTAA
>NW_020870016.1:152635-154107 GCF_003789085.1 Penaeus vannamei
CAAACTCCACAAGTTCGCAGTGTGCACTTTGCGCCCTTATTTTGTTCACATACCAGTCGACAATTGTACACCGTGGCAACGCTGCCCTCCTTGCTCGATCTATTCCTTGATACTGCTGGAACTGTCTCCTTCGACGAATTCTGTTGTCCAATCTTCGCGCCAAAAGACAACCGAATAACTAAAACATTTCTTTGTATAGAGGCTTCAGTGCTTGTTTCTGCCACGAATTTCCTCAACCGTCGTCTCTCTCTCTTTGGAGCAAGATCCGATGCTTGTCTAAATTAACACCATGCAAAACCTAAACATACAATTATATTGATATACCTATCAAGCACCACAACCTCCAGTACCCCCAGGCACAACACGAATTTAATACCAGCACATCATACCTGTGTTTAAAGCAAAACCCGAGGCGTCTGACGAGAAACCGTTCAAACAACCTATTTATTACGTTCCCCCCATTTAATTGTTAACGTGGAAACAAACCAACTATTTATTAATTATTAGTATGATTTACTTTCTTTGTTATAACTAAATTTTGCTATATGGATAAAATATAGAATATAAAATTTCGTATATTTGTTTTCAGTGGGCTCGATACATTTCTACAATTATAATGAATGCATCTTTAAAATGTCGAGTCAATAACGAACTCGACGTAGGTACCTCCTTCGAAAAATATTAATAGAGCGAAGTTTAGTGCGCCTATTAAAAAGTAGATATATGCAAGACGAAAGGCTGAAAAAGAAATCATACATAAAGCGGAAACATCAATTAATAATACAATATCTAGTAAAAATGTCATTTGCAAACTAAATAGGAAACATCTACAATACATGAATATAATTTGGCATGGACACGCTATGACACCTATCAGTATCAACAATCACAAATTCTAACCTTGCTTACTACTAATGAACTTCCATCAAACAGAATCTTCTTATGGAGACGCGGCTACAACACAATATAATCAATCTCGTTTTTATTATCACATTTTCAGCATATTATTTTCCACTTCACACCATTTCCTCAACCGCATAAGCGATCACTTTGGGGTCAAGCAGAGGTAGAGAAGAGCAGCTTCCTCTCTTGCCAGTTTACAGATGTCAACTGCGATCCTTTTCTTTCTTTTCATCTTTCTCCCTCTCTCCCACCCATCACTTCTCTCTCTCTCTCTCTCTCTCTCTCTCTCTCTCATTCTCTCCTGTCGCTCTTATTCTCTCTCTCTCTCTCATTCTCTTCTGTCGCTCTTATTCTCTCTCTCTCTCTCTCATTCTCTTCTGTCGCTCTTATTCTCTCTCTCTCTCTCTCATTCTCTTCTGTCGCCCTTATTCTCTCTCTCTCTCTCTTTTTTTTTCTCTCTCTCTCTACCCTCCTCTCTCTTTATTCCCTCTCTCTCTTCTCCCTCCTCTCTCTCTCTCTCTACCTCCTCTCTCTCTTATTATCTCCCTCTTCCTCCCTATGTGTGCGCA
>NW_020870016.1:161707-164207 GCF_003789085.1 Penaeus vannamei
ACCACAGAGGTTCGGACTTCCTGACGGGTTTGTACCACGGGGACCGGTGTGACGTACTGGGTCCTGACAACGGTCTGCACCCGTGTGAAGGGCTGAACCCTTGTCTCGAAGAGAGTGGTGTAGATGGTGGTGGGAACCACCTGAGTACGTACCACCTCTTGAGGTACCACCTGTGTGAGGATGCGTGTCTGGGTAGCAATATTGGTTCTCGTCACCACCTGTTGACGAGTAGCAACGACATTCTCATAACGAGTGTTAACAGATGTGAAAGGAATGACCTGTTGACGCTGAGCAACAGTAGTTCTAACAACATCCTGTCCACGGACGACAGATGTCTTTAGCAGCTGTTGCACACGTGTGGATGTTACAAAACGGGTGATAGCTGGCTGTTGGCTCCTGACAATGGAGGTCTGGACGACAGTCTGAACACGAGTTTGTACAACGTCACGGCCTGGGACAGTGACGACACGGGTAGCTTGACGCTCCTGTGTCTGGTAATTAGTAAGAGGCTGGATGATAGTGCGGACCTGAGTGCTGGTCACCTCTACAGGAACAACCTGCGTCTGCACCTGTGTACGTGTGACATAGTTGACCTGCGGCACCACACGGGTTGAAGTGACGAAACGCGTTTGTACAACAGGTGGACTTGGAACGGTCTGTGTGACAAACCTGTCAACAGCACGAACGGTTGTTTGTTGAACAACGCTGGTCTGATACTGGACCTGTGTTTGAACACGAGTCTGGAAAAGTGTGGTTGGCACCACCTGTTGCCTGACAATGGTTGTGGTTCTGTACTGAGTGTTGACTTGATTGACGGTCTGGAGGCGGACTGAGGTTTGGAGCTGAGTGTTGTAGACGACGGAGGTGACAGGAGCAAGCTTGCATTTTGCGGGAGGAAGGTATTGGTTGTCGGGTTCCTCGTAATTATATCCTTGGGGTTCGGCCGAGGCCAGAGCCAGCAGCAGCAACGTCGCCGTCAAGCGCCACATCCTGCAAAGAGAAATTCCACAGATTAGAGCAGCGGTGATTGGAAGGCCCGCGTCTCGATCACTCATTTGGGAATAAAGTCCAATCACGCGCCCCTCTATCTGTGCAACTTCTCCATGCGGTGTGGGCTGACCCGAGAGGACTTTATCGCCCAGATGAGCCGCGAGACTTATCAACCGGAAGACAGAAACTACAGTTCCAGGACATAGATTCCAAGTGAGTGATGGATATCGAGAAAAGATTGCTCCATGTTTGGAAATACTGAAGTAGTATGAAATGTTTATTCCTCGTATTCGCAGTTTCGCATTATCGGTGTTTGGTATCTATTGGATTATTTCATATGATTTCTGTAATGCGCTAATTGCTAGTTTTTTTTGTTATCATTACCGCTCAATCTTGGCTAAGAAATAAAGGATCTCATGGTATTTTTGAATAATCAGAAATACAGGTACAAAGTAAGGATTCACAGTTAGTGACTGGCACAGCGAAAAGCTGGCTGGACTGCTAGAAATATGAAGCACAATATCCAAATATCAAGCTGAAAGATTTCACTTGCACTACCGTACTTTAGCATTATGGTAATTTTTATATTTTGGTTAATACTGTCGAATTGCTCTTTTTCTATTAATAACACAATTACTTCTGTTACTAACGCATCTATTATCTTAAAATGCAATTTATTGGATGCTCATTTCTCTTTAACACTGGCAAGAACTTCACACTATTTTTAAGCACTCAGATGCGATATCGACGCTCATCTATCACGGATTGCCGACGCTGATGCTGGCATAAGGAAAGGGGTCCATTCTTCTGAGTCAAATTCAAGTTTCCTTCAAGGATGAACAGACAATATCACGTGTAAGAAATATATTAGAATATATTTCAATCTAAATCTTATTTCGTCGGGTCTGGTAGTTCAATCCAATATATGAAGAGGTACTTATATGAATGGGATCTCACCATAGATTTACACATCACAAAAACAATAACCAAATAGAGGCACGAGAAGGAAACAAAAAAATCTCACAGCTTCTCCCTTACAATATCGACTTTACGCCATAAAGGGAAATAAGCTTCACTTTTCGAAATTCCATTTCTAGCTCACGAGCGACCACACTGCTTACCTTTCACGTTTGTAGAAGAGAGATAGAGAGAAGCGATTGGAGGGTCGAGTTCAGCGACTCTGTCAGCCTTTTGGAAGTACAGGCTATTTATACTGAGGTGTAAGGACGTCAAGGACGTCGGTTATACCGGAGGACGTGGGTAATGCCCCTAACTACCTTCAACTTATTTGTTTTTCTTATTGTCATTCTTCGATTTAATGCGTTATAGGTGTGCGTTTCCATACAACACTTTCCTGTACAAATGGTTTAGTACGTTACATGGTACTGAAATAATATGTCCGATATATTGACGTAATTATGTATATCGTTCCATGCGTGACAACTGTAGGCCTCCAATATTTGGGAAAATGAAGCGACCAATCACAGGCGACTTTTCTCCTTACGCCCGC
>NW_020870016.1:194175-196675 GCF_003789085.1 Penaeus vannamei
AGAAACCTGTGTCCTGACGACCTGCTGAGGAACGGTGACAATCCTTGTGTTGTATTGTGGCACCTGTTGTGTACGAACGACGGTGGAGACTCGCTGTTCTACTTGTGTACGTGTTACGTACTGAATCTGCGTGTTAGTGCGAACCACCTGCGAGATGACGGTGGTGGTGACTGGAACCAGCTGTGTAGAAGTGATGACTCGAGTCTGGCCGGGCTGTGTGATGGTTTGTGTGACGACGTTGGTCCTGACAAGCTGGGTAGTCCTGACGACGTTCTGTGCAGGTATGACTACAGTAGAATAACGAGTGCTGTACTGAGTAGTGGGTACAATACGAGTCTGATCTGGCAACTGCTGTGTCCTTATAACCGTCTGTGTTCTGTAGACGGTGCTGACCACCTGCTTCGGTACCACCTGTGTTGAGACGACGTTTCTAACAATGGTGGTTGGTACCTGCTGGATGCGAGTCTCATACCTTGTCTGGTACTGCACTTGGGTCCTGACACTCTGCTGAGTACTAGTCACGTAGTTGACCTGAGGAGGAAGAGTGACGACCTGTGTGCGTAGGTTTTCTGAGTGCGAGTGACAGTGATCGTTTGGTATCGCACTGAAGGAACCTGCTGAGTGCGGACGATCTGTGAGTATAAGGTGGTGAGGACTTGCTGTGTGCGGACGGATGTTTGTGTGATGTACTGAACGTTTGTCTTGTAGACGGTTGATGGGACGACGACGGTGGAATACTGAACCTGCGTGCGGTAAACGACAGATGGCTTGCAGTCAGCTTCTTCCTTTGGCGGCAGATAGGAGGACTCGAGGTTAATGCGAGCTCCGAAGACCTGACGGCGAGGCCTCTCGACGGACGCCCCGAAGGCGCAGCCGACCAGCAGGGAGAGCAGCAGCGTCCTCATCCTAAGGAATACAATGTTAGCATTACACTAGTTGAGTTAATCGAAAGCGATTAAAAATAAAAATCAAAGTTGACGGGTAACTGACATGGAATGAATATAGAAATTTAAATATGAAATAAGCTAATTTCACCTAAAACTATTGTCACCCATATAGAACAGAAGTAGAATGATGGCAAGGAAAGTGTTGCATAAAAATACAAAATCAATCATGTATGAATTAATAGCAAGTTGAAGATACTTACTTTGGAGTGCCTGTAATACATAGCGTACTATATACAAAGGAGTAATAAAAGTTCATTTAGGAATACTGGTGTGTATTTCACATTTACAATGGGAAGGCAAATATGAACAGATTTGCACAAACGGTTTCCTCGTGGATAGATAGTATAAATCAAGATGATCTAAACCTTGTGGCATAAAGTTTTTTTTTTTTCTAAAAATTGAAGGGAACGGCCGGGGCATCATAATTATATCCACAAGAAGAAGTAACTGTCTGAGTGACGGTAACTTGGCGAGGCTGGTTGACTGTGCGGTACACGACCTGCTGTCTTTGTTGGGTCTGCACCACCTCCCGGTTAACGACGCGGTCTTGGCCGGGTACTTGGACCACAGAGGTTCGGACTTCCTGACGGGTTTGTACCACGGGGACCGGTGTGACGTACTGGGTCCTGACAACGGTCTGCACCCGTGTGAAGGGCTGAACCCTTGTCTCGAAGAGAGTGGTGTAGATGGTGGTGGGAACCACCTGAGTACGTACCACCTCTTGAGGTACCACCTGTGTGAGGATGCGTGTCTGGGTAGCAATATTGGTTCTCGTCACCACCTGTTGACGAGTAGCAACGACATTCTCATAACGAGTGTTAACAGATGTGAAAGGAATGACCTGTTGACGCTGAGCAACAGTAGTTCTAACAACATCCTGTCCACGGACGACAGATGTCTGCAGCTGTTGCACACGTGTGGATGTTACAAAACGGGTGATAGCTGGCTGTTGGCTCCTGACAATGGAGGTCTGGACGACAGTCTGAACACGAGTTTGTACAACGTCACGGCCTGGGACAGTGACGACACGGGTAGCTTGACGCTCCTGTGTCTGGTAATTAGTAAGAGGCTGGATGATAGTCCGGACCTGAGTGCTGGTCACCTCTACAGGAACAACCTGCGTCTGCACCTGTGTACGTGTGACATAGTTGACCTGCGGCACCACACGGGTTGAAGTGACGAAACGCGTTTGTACAACAGGTGGACTTGGAACGGTCTGGGTGACAAACCTGTCAACAGCACGAACGGTTGTTTGTTGAACAACGCTGGTCTGATACTGGACCTGTGTTTGAACACGAGTCTGGAAAAGTGTGGTTGGCACCACCTGTTGCCTGACAATGGTTGTGGTTCTGTACTGAGTGTTGACTTGATTGACGGTCTGGAGGCGGACTGAGGTTTGGAGCTGAGTGTTGTAGACGACGGAGGTGACAGGAGCAAGCTTGCATTTTGCGGGAGGAAGGTATTGGTTGTCGGGTTCCTCGTAATTATATCCTTGGGGTTCGGCCGAGGCCAGAGCCAGCAGCAGCAACGTCGCCGTCAAGCGCCACATCCTG
>NW_020870016.1:209175-211675 GCF_003789085.1 Penaeus vannamei
GATTAAAAATAAAAATCAAAGTTGACGGGTAACTGACATGGAATGAATATAGAAATTTAAATATGAAATAAGCTAATTTCACTAAAATATTGTCACCCATATAGAACAGAAGTAGAATGATGGCAAGGAAAGTGTTGCATAAAAATACAAAATCAATATCATGTATGAATTAATAGCAAGTTGAAGATACTTACTTTGGAGTGCCTGTAATACATAGCGTACTATATACAAAGGAGTAATAAAAGTGTCATTTAGGAATACTGGTGTGTATTTCACATTTACAATGGGAAGGCAAATATGAACAGATTTGCACAAACGGTTTCCTCGTGGATAGAAGTATAAATCAGATGTTGATCTAAACTTGTGGCATAAAGTTTTTTTTTTTCTAAAAATTGAAGGGAACGGCCGGGGCATCGTAATTATATCCACAAGAAGAAGTAACTGTCTGAGTGACGGTAACTTGGCGAGGCTGGTTGACTGTGCGGTACACGACCTGCTGTCTTTGTTGGGTCTGCACCACCTCCCGGTTAACGACGCGGTCTTGGCCGGGTACTTGGACCACAGAGGTTCGGACTTCCTGACGGGTTTGTACCACGGGGACCGGTGTGACGTACTGGGTCCTGACAACGGTCTGCACCCGTGTGAAGGGCTGAACCCTTGTCTCGAAGAGAGTGGTGTAGATGGTGGTGGGAACCACCTGAGTACGTACCACCTCTTGAGGTACCACCTGTGTGAGGATGCGTGTCTGGGTAGCAATATTGGTTCTCGTCACCACCTGTTGACGAGTAGCAACGACATTCTCATAACGAGTGTTAACAGATGTGAAAGGAATGACCTGTTGACGCTGAGCAACAGTAGTTCTAACAACATCCTGTCCACGGACGACAGATGTCTGCAGCTGTTGCACACGTGTGGATGTTACAAAACGGGTGATAGCTGGCTGTTGGCTCCTGACAATGGAGGTCTGACAGTCTGAACACGAGTTTGTACAACGTCACGGCCTGGGACAGTGACGACACGGGTAGCTTGACGCTCCTGTGTCTGGTAATTAGTAAGAGGCTGGATGATAGTGCGGACCTGAGTGCTGGTCACCTCTACAGGAACAACCTGCGTCTGCACCTGTGTACGTGTGACATAGTTGACCTGCGGCACCACACGGGTTGAAGTGACGAAACGCGTTTGTACAACAGGTGGACTTGGAACGGTCTGGGTGACAAACCTGTCAACAGCACGAACGGTTGTTTGTTGAACAACGCTGGTCTGATACTGGACCTGTGTTTGAACACGAGTCTGGAAAAGTGTGGTTGGCACCACCTGTTGCCTGACAATGGTTGTGGTTCTGTACTGAGTGTTGACTTGATTGACGGTCTGGAGGCGGACTGAGGTTTGGAGCTGAGTGTTGTAGACGACGGAGGTGACAGGAGCAAGCTTGCATTTTGCGGGAGGAAGGTATTGGTTGTCGGGTTCCTCGTAATTATATCCTTGGGGTTCGGCCGAGACCAGAGCCAGCAGCAGCAGCGTCGCCGTCAAGCGCCACATCCTGCAAAGAGAAATTCCACAGATTAGAGCAGCGGTGATTGGAAGGCCCGCGTCTCGATCACTCATTTGGGAATAAAGTCCAATCACGCGCCCCTCTATCTGTGCAACTTCTCCATGCGGTGTGGGCTGACCCGAGAGGACTTTATCGCCCAGATGAGCCGCGAGACTTATCAACCGGAAGACAGAAACTACAGTTCCAGGACATAGATTCCAAGTGAGTGATGGATATCGAGAAAAGATTGCTCCATGTTTGGAAATACTGAAGTAGTATGAAATGTTTATTCCTCGTATTCGCAGTTTCGCATTATCGGTGTTTCGTATCTATTGGATTATTTCATATGATTTCTGTAATGCGCTAATTAATTGCTAGTTTTTTTTTTCTTTCTTTCTTTTTTTTTTGCTTGTTCGTCTATCATTACCGCTCAAATCTTGGCTAAGAAATAAAGGATCTCATGGTATTTTTTGAATAATCAGAAATTACAGGTACAAAGTAAGGATTCACAGTTAGTGACTGGCACAGCGAAAAGCTGGCTGGACTGCTAGAAATATGAAGCACAATATCCAAATATCAAGCTGAAAGATTTCACTTGCACTACCGTACTTTAGCATTGTGGTAATTTTTATATTTTGGTTAATACTGTCGAATTGCTCTTTTTCTATTAATAACACAATTACTTCTGTTACTAACGCATCTATTATCTTAAAATGCAATTTATTGGATGCTCATTTCTCTTTAACACTGGCAAGAACTTCACACTATTTTTAAGCACTCAGATGCGATATCGACGCTCATCTATCACGGATTGCCGACGCTGATGCTGGCATAAGGAAAGGGGTCCATTCTTCTGAGTCAAATTCAAGTTTCCTTCAAGGATGAACAGACAATATCACGTGTAAGAAATATATTAGAATATATTTCAATCTAAATCTTATTTCGTCGGGTCTGGTAGTTCAATCCAAT
>NW_020870016.1:221675-224175 GCF_003789085.1 Penaeus vannamei
AGTAGCTGTAACCGCAGTCTCCTTTGACGGTTTGGGTGGCCGTCACAGTGTTATACTGTTCCCTGTATACGGTAGAAGTCACGTAATTGGTGTTGTAGACGATTCTGGTGTTGTATTGAGTGCGGGTCTGACCGGCCAGTTGTTGTGTCCTGACAGAGGTTTGAGTGACGGTAACGTAGCGTGTCTGAGCGGGAAGGTTGATGTATGAAGACGCTGTCCTCTGAGCGTAGATGGTTGTAGGAACCACTCGGGTAGAAACCTGTGTCCTGACGACCTGCTGAGGAACGGTGACAATCCTTGTGTTGTATTGTGGCACCTGTTGTGTACGAACGACGGTGGAGACTCGCTGTTCTACTTGTGTACGTGTTACGTACTGAATCTGCGTGTTAGTGCGAACCACCTGCGAGATGACGGTGGTGGTGACTGGAACCAGCTGTGTAGAAGTGATGACTCGAGTCTGGCCGGGCTGTGTGATGGTTTGTGTGACGACGTTGGTCCTGACAAGCTGGGTAGTCCTGACGACGTTCTGTGCAGGTATGACTACAGTAGAATAACGAGTGCTGTACTGAGTAGTGGGTACAATACGAGTCTGATCTGGCAACTGCTGTGTCCTTATAACCGTCTGTGTTCTGTAGACGGTGCTGACCACCTGCTGAGGTACCACCTGTGTTGAGACGACGTTTCTAACAATGGTGGTTGGTACCTGCTGGATGCGAGTCTCATACCTTGTCTGGTACTGCACTTGGGTCCTGACACTCTGCTGAGTACTAGTCACGTAGTTGACCTGAGGAGGAAGAGTGACGACCTGTGTGCGTAGGTTTTCCTGAGTGCGAGTGACAGTGATCGTTTGGTATCGCACTGAAGGAACCTGCTGAGTGCGGACGATCTGTGAGTATAAGGTGGTGAGGACTTGCTGTGTGCGGACGGATGTTTGTGTGATGTACTGAACGTTTGTCTTGTAGACGGTTGATGGGACGACGACGGTGGAATACTGAACCTGCGTGCGGTAAACGACAGATGGCTTGCAGTCGGCTTCTTCCTTTGGCGGCAGATAGGAGGACTCGAGGTTAATGCGAGCTCCGAAGACCTGACGGCGAGGCCTCTCGACGGACGCCCCGAAGGCGCAGCCGACCAGCAGGGAGAGCAGCAGCGTCCTCATCCTAAGGAATACATGTTAGCATTACACTAGTTGAGTTAATCGAAAGCGATTAAAAATAAAAATCAAAGTTGACGGGTAACTGACATGGAATGAATATAGAAATTTAAAAATAAGCTAATTTCACCTAATATTGTCACCCATATAGAACAGAAGATAGAATGATGGCAAGGAAAGTGTTGCATAAAAATACAAAATCAATATCATGTATGAATTAATAGCAAGTTGAAGATACTTACTTTGGAGTGCCTGTAATACATATAGTATACTTTATACAAAGGAGTAATAAAAATGTAATTTAGGAATACTGGTGTGTATTTCACATTTACAATGGGAAGCCAAATATAAAAATCTTTGCGGAAACGGTTTCCTCGTGGATTGTATAAATCAAGATGTTGATCTAAACCTTGTGGCATAAAGTTTTTTTTTTTCTAAAAATTGAAGGGAACGGCCGGGGCATCATAATTATATCCACAAGAAGAAGTAACTGTCTGAGTGACGGTAACTTGGCGAGGCTGGTTGACTGTGCGGTACACGACCTGCTGTCTTTGTTGGGTCTGCACCACCTCCCGGTTAACGACGCGGTCTTGGCCGGGTACTTGGACCACAGAGGTTCGGACTTCCTGACGGGTTTGTACCACGGGGACCGGTGTGACGTACTGGGTCCTGACAACGGTCTGCACCCGTGTGAAGGGCTGAACCCTTGTCTCGAAGAGAGTGGTGTAGATGGTGGTGGGAACCACCTGAGTACGTACCACCTCTTGAGGTACCACCTGTGTGAGGATGCGTGTCTGGGTAGCAATATTGGTTCTCGTCACCACCTGTTGACGAGTAGCAACGACATTCTCATAACGAGTGTTAACAGATGTGAAAGGAATGACCTGTTGACGCTGAGCAACAGTAGTTCTAACAACATCCTGTCCACGGACGACAGATGTCTGCAGCTGTTGCACACGTGTGGATGTTACAAAACGGGTGATAGCTGGCTGTTGGCTCCTGACAATGGAGGTCTGGACGACAGTCTGAACACGAGTTTGTACAACGTCACGGCCTGGGACAGTGACGACACGGGTAGCTTGACGCTCCTGTGTCTGGTAATTAGTAAGAGGCTGGATGATAGTGCGGACCTGAGTGCTGGTCACCTCTACAGGAACAACCTGCGTCTGCACCTGTGTACGTGTGACATAGTTGACCTGCGGCACCACACGGGTTGAAGTGACGAAACGCGTTTGTACAACAGGTGGACTTGGAACGGTCTGGGTGACAAACCTGTCAACAGCACGAACGGTTGTTTGTTGAACAACGCTGGTCTGATACTGGACCTGTGTTTGAACACGAGTCTGG
>NW_020870016.1:231675-239175 GCF_003789085.1 Penaeus vannamei
AATTTAGAAAGAAGACCGAAATAAGTCTCACGCCAGGACATAAATAGCACCGAGCTCCCATATGGTCGACAGAGTCACTGAACTCCCTCCATTGGTCACTTCATCTCTCTCCTGTACACTAGAAAGGTTGGTCAAATGATTCTTCGTAAAGTAGGATTTATAATGTTTTTTTTTTTTTTTTTTTTTTAGGGGGTCACATTTGTAGTGTTTACTTCAGTCAATTAATCAGTCGATATGATTATCATCCTGATTCTTTATTTTCTTTTCATTGTTATTATTTTCATTATTGCTGTCATTATTTGATCATTATCATCATTATTGTCATTATTACCATATTACTGCGATTTAGATTTATCACTATCATTACTATCATCATCGTCATGTTCATCATCAACAATATCATCATTATTATCGTTATTAAAGTTTCATTATTCTTGTTATCATTAACGCTATCATTGTTATCAAAATCATTATCATTATCATCATTACTATCTTTAAATAATCATTAGCATATTTTTCATTATTAGTGTTGTTACTACGAATGTCAATACCACTGCTACCATCGTTATCCTCATCATATTCACTGTATATTATCATTATTACCATTATTATTGTTATTATCGGTTCTTTATTTTCATTTCATTTCATTATCATTATTATTATTAGTATTATCATTAATATTATCATTAACATTATCATTATCATTATCTTTTTTATCTTCAAATTATTATAATTATCATCATTACCATTCTTATCATTGGTATCATAATTATCATTGCCATCAACATAATTCGTTTTATTGTTCTTACATACGGTATTTTCATTACTGTTATAACCATTATATTGTTATTAGTATTTTATTTCATCATTATTATTACCATTATTATTATCATGATCATCATATTACCATTATTATCATCTTTTTTTATTTTTATTAGTAGTATAATTTTATTTATCATTTTTGCTGCCATTATTTCATCATTATTATCATATATTTACGAACATTATCATTATTGTTGTCATCATTACCTCCACCAAAAGAAGTTATGCATTTGGTCGCGCTGGTTAGTTTGTTTGTTTGTTGTTTAACAGGATAACTAAAAAAAAAAAAAAAAAAATATGAATGATTTTTCTGATTTTTTTTACCATAGGTGTGTCTTAACCATAACTTAGACGCCATTAAATTATCCTTTCGATCTGGATATCATTTGTTCGTTGTTTAGCAGGATAATTCAAAAGGTTATGAACAGACATTAATGATTCCATTAGAAATTTGGTGGTTATCAGGACCTTTTTTTTTTTACATTACCCTTATTGCCTGCCTCCGCCAAGGAAGTTATGTTTACAGACGTCACCTTTATACTTGAAAAGGGGATTTTAAAGTAATTATTTGTGTGAATATTTTTATTACATCACTGACTTTATTGTCTTGGCGGATGTATGCGCTTTCTGAGTGCGTCTAGCTACTATTATTATCAAAACTACAACTAGTATCATTAACATCATTTTTATTACCTATTTTTATCACTATCATTGTCACTATCATTAGTAGAAATTTCTCTCATTATTATCATTATCATTATCATTATTGGTGAACTCAGTAGTCTTTACCTCACTGTACATTAAAAGGGATGAATTTGTTACTGTCAGGCATTCATAAAAATAGCTCATACATTTTTTTTTCTAATCTCATAATAAAGTAATTCAAAGGAATAAAGGTAATTCACCGATTGATTTGTGTACTGTGTACGAAAGAACACTAAGAAGTTCATGATATACCAAAAGAAAGAAAAAAAGAGCAGGAACCATAATGCTTTATTATTGAGAAGGGGCATTAGTGTGAATAATCAATAACGTAGAGCCATTTTCTTAAGTAAAGTATGATGATTTCTTAATCTGTGATTTCGCGTGATGTAGACTTTCTAATAGTATACTACTAGTTATTTCAATTCCCGTAAAATTGAGGTTTCCTTTTTATTCATAACAGTTAGCAAAATGGGAATATATTTCCTAAGAAACCATTGCGCAATAGCAAATATATCTCGATCCCATCTGTTCTTGAAAATTATCAAATCTAGATTTATGATAAAAGGTTCTTTTTCTCATTGTGTAGTTCCTAGCCTCTTCCGTTTCTCATCTTCCTGCCGTTTATTTAATTTTTTCCCCCTCCCTTTCATATTCTTGCCTTTAGTTCATTTCTTTTCCCTAATTTCCGTTTATTTACTGAGAAGCTATATGCTACAGTTTATAAGTCTCGCGGCTCATCTGGGCGATAAAGTCCTCTCGGGTCAGCCCACACCGCATGGAGAAGTTGCACAGATAGAGGGGCGCGTGATTGGACTTTATTCCCAAATGAGTGATCGAGACGCGGGTTCCAATCACCGCTGCTCTAATCTGTGGAATTTCTCTTTGCAGGATGTGGCGCTTGACGGCGACGTGCTGCTGCTGGCTCTGGCTCGGCCGAACCCCAAGGATATAATTACGAGGAACCCGACAACCAATACCTTCCTCCCGCAAAATGCAAGCTTGCTCCTGTCACCTCCGTCGTCTACAACACTCAGCTCCAAACCTCAGTCCGCCTCCAGACAGTCAATCAAGTCAACACTCAGTACAGAACCACAACCATTGTCAGGCAACAGGTGGTACCAACCACACTTTTCCAGACTCGTGTTCAAACACAGGTCCAGTATCAGACCAGCGTTGTTCAACAAACAACCGTTCGTGCTGTTGACAGGTTTGTCACCCAGACCGTTCCAAGTCCACCTGTTGTACAAACGCGTTTCGTCACTTCAACCCGTGTGGTGCCGCAGGTCAACTATGTCACACGTACACAGGTGCAGACGCAGGTTGTTCCTGTAGAGGTGACCAGCACTCAGGTCCGGACTATCATCCAGCCTCTTACTAATTACCAGACACAGGAGCGTCAAGCTACCCGTGTCGTCACTGTCCCAGGCCGTGACGTTGTACAAACTCGTGTTCAGACTGTCGTCCAGACCTCCATTGTCAGGAGCCAACAGCCAGCTATCACCCGTTTTGTAACATCCACACGTGTGCAACAGGTGTCCAGACATCTGTCGTCCGTGGACAGGATGTTGTTAGAACTACTGTTGCTCAGCGTCAACAGGTCATTCCTTTCACATCTGTTAACACTCGTTATGAGAATGTCGTTGCTACTCGTCAACAGGTGGTGACGAGAACCAATATTGCTACCCAGACACGCATCCTCACACAGGTGGTACCTCAAGAGGTGGTACGTACTCAGGTGGTTCCCACCACCATCTACACCACTCTCTTCGAGACAAGGGTTCAGCCCTTCACACGGGTGCAGACCGTTGTCAGGACCCAGTACGTCACACCGGTCCCCGTGGTACAAACCCGTCAGGAAGTCCGAACCTCTGTGGTCCAAGTACCCGGCCAAGACCGCGTCGTTAACCGGGAGGTGGTGCAGACCCAACAAAGACAGCAGGTCGTGTACCGCACAGTCAACCAGCCTCGCCAAGTTACCGTCACTCAGACAGTTACTTCATCTTGTGGATATAATTACGATGCTCCGGCCGTTCCCTTCAATTTCTAGAAAATAATGGTTGTTCCGTGCCATATTTTGAACATCATCATAATCTCTATTAGTATCATTGACGGCGAAAATGCAGATAAGTTATGAAGCATTTTCAGTGATTGTGATTGTATTTAGTATTCATATTTACGCTCATGTAAACTCTATAAAAATAAAATATGAAATACACGACATTCCTATGTAGCATAATTTTACCCCTGTTTAAATGTGCATTATGTATATTAGAGGCAATCTTCAGTAAGTATCTTCATCTTATTGTTTCATGTACTTATGTGAATTCCGTATATTTATATAATACTCTCACTGCTCTCCATTGACGAAAATACACATTGATTGTTATATGTCAGAGGTATTTCTTTTAGGTAAAATTAACTTATTCTATATTCACATTTCTTTATTCACTCAACGTCATGTTTCTCATCAGCTAGTGTAATAACAGCATTGTATTCCTTAGGATGAAGACGCTGCTGCTCTCCCTGCTGGTTGGCTGCGCCTTCGGGGCGTCCGTCGAGAGGCCTCGCCGTCAGGTCTTCGGAGCTCGCATTAACCTCGAGTCCTCCTATCTGCCGCCAAAGGAAGAAGCCGACTGCAAGCCATCTGTCGTTTACCGCACGCAGGTTCAGTATTCCACCGTCGTCGTCCCATCAACCGTCTACAAGACAAACGTCCAGTACATCACACAAACATCCGTCCGCACACAGCAAGTCCTCACCACCTTATACTCACAGATCGTCCGCACTCAGCAGGTTCCTTCAGTGCGATACCAAACGATCACTGTCACTCGCACTCAGGAAAACCTACGCACACAGGTCGTCACTCTTCCTCCTCAGGTCAACTACGTGACTCGTACTCAGCAGAGTGTCAGGACCCAAGTGCAGTACCAGACAAGGTATGAGACTCGCATCCAGCAGGTACCAACCACCATTGTTAGAAACGTCGTCTCAACACAGGTGGTACCAGCAGGTGGTCAGCACCGTCTACAGAACACAGACGGTTATAAGGACACAGCAGTTGCCAGATCAGACTCGTATTGTACCCACTACTCAGTACAGCACTCGTTATTCTACTGTAGTCATACCTGCACAGAACGTCGTCAGGACTACCCAGCTTGTCAGGACCAACGTCGTCACACAAACCATCACACAGCCCGGCCAGACTCGAGTCATCACTTCTACACAGCTGGTTCCAGTCACCACCACCGTTCTCGCAGGTGGTTCGCACTAACACGCAGATTCAGTACGTAACACGTACACAAGTAGAACAGCGAGTCTCCACCGTCGTTCGTACACACAGGTGCCACAGTACAACACAAGGATTGTCACCGTTCCTCAGCAGGTCGTCAGGACACAGGTTTCTACCCGAGTGGTTCCTACAACCATCTACGCTCAGAGGACAGCGTCTTCATACATCAACCTTCCCGCTCAGACACGCTACGTCACAGTCACTCAAACCTCCGTCAGGACACAACAACTGGCCGGTCAGACCCGCACTCAATACAACACCAGAATCGTCTACAACACCAATTACGTGACTTCTACCGTATACAGGGAACAGTATAACACTGTGACGGCCACCCAAACCGTCAAAGGAGACTGCGGCTACAGCTACTCTGCACCCGCTCGCGCCTTCAACCCCTTCACAGGATAGGGGTCTTTTATTTTAGACCACATCATGAAAAGTAACTTTTTATTCATCTAATGAGAATTTTTTGTATCAACACAGAAAACTTCTTAAACTACTTTTTCGATGATAATGTTGAATAATATCCCTTCATATCAGAAAACCGATGTCACTCTTCACTTTCATCTAGGAGTTGCCAGTATGTAATAAAATATACACGTGATCCCAATTTTCCATATCCATTCCATCTAAAACTAATTGAAAAGAATTATCAGTATATTAGTATATTTCAGTATATTTAGTCACATTTTACTAAAACAGTCAAGTAAAGCCAAAACCAGTCATAAATCGCATTGTCCAAATGCTCGCACACGGGTATCTGTGTTTATACATATTCTTAACTTTATATCATTAATGCTAATTGACCAGTAGCAATAATGATAGCCATGATGATAACCATGATGTTGGTGATGATCATAATAACAGTAATAATGATAGTAATGACAACAATGATGATGGCAAAAATGGTAATAATAATCTTAATCATCAAGGATTATGATGTAAAAATGATAATGATACAACGATATTAGTATTTATAAAAGTAGGAGTAATACCAATATTATTATAATGATAATTTCAAAATAAATATAATCGTCATCAATACATCTCACACTACAATCTCCAAGTATCCAATTCGAAAGCAGAAGGCGCTGAAAGTGGACGAGAAATCTCATTGGTTGTTTCTGGTATTCCGAAGATCGTATTTCCTGCTTTTCGTTTTCTTGGAGTCCTTTGCCTTGATCCTTCTGTGCTTCTTTTAGATTATCTTCCTTTGTGTTGTTTTTTCATCAGAACGTGCTTCTATTCTTGTAGTTTCTTCTTCTTCTTCTTCTTCTTCTTCTTCTTCTTTCACTTGGTTAAGTGTCCTTTCTTTCTCGCCGTCCTTCTTTCGTTCTCTCCTTTCTCCTTTCTTTTTTCTGCTATTGGTATCTACAAAGTCTAAACCTACAACGTATATTCCTTAATCGTACATTTTGTTTTCTTCTGCCATTAATCCCCCTCCTCCCTCCCACACATTTTTTTATCGATGTTATCATCTCATCAGAAGCATCTTCGTTGCCGTATTAGTGTTACTGGTCTTACCATTATCTTCTTTATTATCAATAGCATCTTTACTATTGTCGCTATTATTTTTCCAGCGTTTTATCAATTAACATTATTGTCAATATAATCATTACTATACATTCTGCTATCATTATCATTAGTAATACCAATAATGTTTTGTCATTATCATTATCATTATTAACATTTTATTACAACTATTATTTTATTATTGTTATCATTACTACTATTATTATCATTACTGCCACTATTACTACTACCACGATTGTTATGATTATTATTATAGCTGGTATCACTATTATCATTACAATCATGATCATTACTATATTTATCCCTGTTATCATTACTATTTTTATTCCTGTTATCATCACTATTTTTATTCTTGTTATCATACTATTTCATTTTTTATCATTATCGATACCATCATCAATTTCATTATCATTGCTGTTGCCGTTCTCCCTTTTCATTGCTAAAAATAAGCTCAATTAAAAACGAACTGGTTGTTACTGATATTCGGAACTACAGTCTTGGAAACGCGTAATTTAATACATACGTTAATTTAACTCATATCTCGTTGGCGTCGACCCTGCCCTCCCTCACCCCCATCCCCATCCCCACATTCTCGTAGTCCATCTTTCGTTTAGCTTACTGGCTAATCTACGTATCTCTTTATCTGCTTATCTGTTCATCCGCTGCCCGTTTTCGTTCGCTTCATATTTTCCTCCGTTATTTCCTGCTATTTATTATCTGTTATCAGATTGCCTCTCTCCCTTATTTGGTGTCAGTATATCGTATTAGAGGTTTGAGAGAGAGAGAGAGAGAGAGAGAGAGAGAGAGAGAGAGAGAGAGAGAGAGAGAGAGAGAGAGAGAGAGAGAGAGAGAGAGAAGAGAGAGAGAGAGAGAGAGAGAGAGAGAGAGAGAGAGAGAGAGAGAGAGAGAGAGAGAGAGAGAGAGAGAGAGAGAGAGAAAGAGAAGAGAGAGAGAGAGAGAAAGAGAAAGAGAGAGGAGACAAAGAGAGAGGGAGGGAGGGAAGGAGGGAGAGAGAGAGAGATAGCGTATATGACGCAGGTTGTACCCTAGTATGTAGTAAGTACCGACCCTAGAACAGACACAGCAGGTATGGGTCTGACCTGCCCTGTACTCAGCATTACACGCATTTTTCTACAGCGAGCGCATCTTCCAGG
>NW_020870016.1:244175-246675 GCF_003789085.1 Penaeus vannamei
TGTCATTTTGACTCAAATACCGCGACGCACACGCCAAACAGTCAGATCAGTAGTGCGTAAATAACCAGGTAAGTCTCGCGGCTCATCTGGGCGATAAAGTCCTCTCGGGTCAGCCCACACCGCATGGAGAAGTTGCACAGATAGAGGGGCGCGTGATTGGACTTTATTCCCAAATGAGTGATCGAGACGCGGGCCTTCCAATCACCGCTGCTCTAATCTGTGGAATTTCTCTTTGCAGGATGTGGCGCTTGACGGCGACGCTGCTGCTGCTGGCTCTGGTCTCGGCCGAACCCCAAGGATATAATTACGAGGAACCCGACAACCAATACCTTCCTCCCGCAAAATGCAAGCTTGCTCCTGTCACCTCCGTCGTCTACAACACTCAGCTCCAAACCTCAGTCCGCCTCCAGACCGTCAATCAAGTCAACACTCAGTACAGAACCACAACCATTGTCAGGCAACAGGTGGTGCCAACCACACTTTTCCAGACTCGTGTTCAAACACAGGTCCAGTATCAGACCAGCGTTGTTCAACAAACAACCGTTCGTGCTGTTGACAGGTTTGTCACCCAGACCGTTCCAAGTCCACCTGTTGTACAAACGCGTTTCGTCACTTCAACCCGTGTGGTGCCGCAGGTCAACTATGTCACACGTACACAGGTGCAGACGCAGGTTGTTCCTGTAGAGGTGACCAGCACTCAGGTCCGGACTATCATCCAGCCTTTACAATTACAGACCAGGCGTCAAAGACCCGTGTCGTCACTGTCCCAGGCCGTGACGTTGTACAAACTCGTGTTCAGACTGTTGTTCAGACCTCCATTGTCAGGAGCCAACAGCCAGCTATCACCCGTTTTGTAACATCCACACGTGTGCAACAGGTTGTCCAGACATCTGTCGTCCGTGGACAGGATGTTGTTAGAACTACTGTTGCTCAGCGTCAACAGGTCATTCCTTTCACATCTGTTAACACTCGTTATGAGAATGTTTGCTACTCGTCAACAGGTGGTGACGAGAACCAATATTGCTACCCAGACACGCATCCTCACACAGGTGGTACCTCAAGAGGTGGTACGTACTCAGGTGGTTCCCACCACCATCTACACCACTCTCTTCGAGACAAGGGTTCAGCCCTTCACACGGGTGCAGACCGTTGTCAGGACCCAGTACGTCACACCGGTCCCCGTGGTACAAACCCGTCAGGAAGTCCGAACCTCTGTGGTCCAAGTACCGGCCAGACCGCGTCGTTAACCGGAGGTGGTGCAGACCCAACAAAGACAGCAGGTCGTGTACCGCACAGTCAACCAGCCTCGCCCAAGTCACTGTTACCCAGACAGTTACTTCACTTGCGGATATAATTACAATGCTCCAGCTGTCCCGTTCAATTTCTAAGACAATCTTTTATGCAATGTTAAATAGATCACCATAACACCTATTGTAACTTACACAACAATCCAGATGGGGCAAATTGTGAGGCGTATTTCAGTATATTTGCTTAGCGTTCCCATGTTAACATCTTAATACTGTGAACCAGCTTTGTACCTATACATATTGAAAATACAATCCAATATTCTATTACATGTTTATTATTATTCTTGCTTATAGAGACAATGCCACACGCAATCCTAAGGAATAGTAAGTAAGTATATTCATCAGTCGTGTTTTATTTAAATATTTATTATAATAGATTTCCTATAAATTATTTCTAATACATTTAATTTCTCCCAGGATGAAGACACTTTTACTCTCCCTGCTGGTTGGCTGCGCCCTCGGAGCCTCCGTCGAGAGGCCTCGCCGGCAACTGTTCGCGAACGGTATTGAGCTGCAGTCTTCGCGGACTTACTTGCCGCCAAACAAAGGAAGCTGTCAGCCATCCGTTGTCTACCGCACTCAGATCCAGTATTCAACCGCAGTCGTCCCCTCAACTGTTTACAACAGAGATGTCCAGTATGTCACACAAACTTCCGTCCGCACACAGCAAGTCTACACTACCGTGTACTCTGAAATTGTCCGCACACAGCAGGTCCCATCAGTGCTATACGAAACAGTAACTGTCACTCGTACTCAGGAAAATGTCCGCACACAGGTCGTCACTCTTCCTCCTCAGGTCAACTACGTGACTCGTACTCAGCAGAGTGTCAGGACCGAAGTGCAGTACCAGACCAAGTTGAGACCCGCGTCCAGCAGGTACCCACAACTGTCATTAAGAACGTCGTCTCAACACAGGTGGTACCTCAGCAGGTGGTCCGTACCGTCTACAGAACACAGACGGTAACAAGGACACAGCAGTTGCCAGATCAGACTCGTGTTGTACCCAGTACTCAGTATAGCACAGTTTATTCTACTGTGGTCATACCTGCCCAGGATGTCGTAAGGACTACTCAGGTTGTCAGGACTAACTTTGTGACCCAAACCATCACACAGCCTGGTCAGACTCGAGTCATCACCTCTACGCAGCTGGTTCCTGTCACCACAACCATCTTTTCCCAAGTGGTTCGCACTAA
>NW_020870016.1:258571-261071 GCF_003789085.1 Penaeus vannamei
GTGAGGACTTGCTGTGTGCGGACGGATGTTTGTGTGATGTACTGAACGTTTGTCTTGTAGACGGTTGATGGGACGACGACGGTGGAATACTGAACCTGCGTGCGGTAAACGACAGATGGCTTGCAGTCAGCTTCTTCCTTTGGCGGCAGATAGGAGGACTCGAGGTTAATGCGAGCTCCGAAGACCTGACGGCGAGGCCTCTCGACGGACGCCCCGAAGGCGCAGCCGACCAGCAGGGAAAGCAGCAGCGTCCTCATCCTAAGGAATACCATGTTAGCATTACACTAGTTGAGTTAATCGAAAGTGATTAAAATAAAAATCAAAGTTGACGGGTAACTGACATGGAATGAATATAGAAATTTAAATATGAAATAAGCTAATTTCACCTAAAACTATTGTCACCCATATAGAAGAGAAATAGAATGATGGCAAGGAAAGTGTTGCATAAAAATACAAAATTAATATCATGTATGAATTAATAGCAAGTTGAAGATACTTACTTTGGAGTGCCTGTAATACATTACTATATACAAAGGAGTAATAAAAGTTTCATTTAGGAATACTGGTGTGTATTTCACATTTACAATGGGAAGGCAAATATGAACAGATTTGCAGAAACGGTTTCCTCGTGGATAGACAGTATAAATCGAGATGTTGATCTAAACCTTGTGGCATTTTTTTTTTTTCTAAAAATTGAAGGGAACGGCCGGGGCATCGTAATTATATCCACAAGAAGAAGTAACTGTCTGAGTGACGGTAACTTGGCGAGGCTGGTTGACTGTGCGGTACACGACCTGCTGTCTTTGTTGGGTCTGCACCACCTCCCGGTTAACGACGCGGTCTTGGCCGGGTACTTGGACCACAGAGGTTCGGACTTCCTGACGGGTTTGTACCACGGGGACCGGTGTGACGTACTGGGTCCTGACAACGGTCTGCACCCGTGTGAAGGGCTGAACCCTTGTCTCGAAGAGAGTGGTGTAGATGGTGGTGGGAACCACCTGAGTACGTACCACCTCTTGAGGTACCACCTGTGTGAGGATGCGTGTCTGGGTAGCAATATTGGTTCTCGTCACCACCTGTTGACGAGTAGCAACGACATTCTCATAACGAGTGTTAACAGATGTGAAAGGAATGACCTGTTGACGCTGAGCAACAGTAGTTCTAACAACATCCTGTCCACGGACGACAGATGTCTGGACAACCTGTTGCACACGTGTGGATGTTACAAAACGGGTGATAGCTGGCTGTTGGCTCCTGACAATGGAGGTCTGGACGACAGTCTGAACACGAGTTTGTACAACGTCACGGCCTGGGACAGTGACGACACGGGTAGCTTGACGCTCCTGTGTCTGTAATTAGTAAGAGGCTGGATGATAGTCCGGACCTGAGTGCTGGTCACCTCTACAGGAACAACCTGCGTCTGCACCTGTGTACGTGTGACATAGTTGACCTGCGGCACCACACGGGTTGAAGTGACGAAACGCGTTTGTACAACAGGTGGACTTGGAACGGTCTGGGTGACAAACCTGTCAACAGCACGAACGGTTGTTTGTTGAACAACGCTGGTCTGATACTGGACCTGTGTTTGAACACGAGTCTGGAAAAGTGTGGTTGGCACCACCTGTTGCCTGACAATGGTTGTGGTTCTGTACTGAGTGTTGACTTGATTGACGGTCTGGAGGCGACTGAGGTTTGGAGCTGAGTGTTGTAGACGACGGAGGTGACAGGAGCAAGCTTGCATTTTGCGGGAGGAAGGTATTGGTTGTCGGGTTCCTCGTAATTATATCCTTGGGGTTCGGCCGAGGCCAGAGCCAGCAGCAGCACGTCGCCGTCAAGCGCCACATCCTGCAAAGAGAAATTCCACAGATTAGAGCAGCGGTGATTGGAAGGCCCGCGTCTCGATCACTCATTTGGGAATAAAGTCCAATCACGCGCCCCTCTATCTGTGCAACTTCTCCATGCGGTGTGGGCTGACCCGAGAGGACTTTATCGCCCAGATGAGCCGCGAGACTTATCAACCGGTCGACAGAAACAAATATGCAGTGCACAGATGGTAAGTGAGTGATGTGTATCGAGAAGTGATGGTTCCGCACTCGAAAAATTCCTCATAATTTTTGCAAAAAAATATGAATTGTATATATTTAAATTGTTTTACGCTAAAATCCTTTAGTCCATGTTTTTGCATATGGTATTATGAGTTTTTGCTAATCCTAGAGATTTTCTGATTCATTTTCAGCTAAGAAATAAAGTTATTGTAGTATATCCAGAGCTTACAGGTGCAATAAACATATTCCGTATTAGTGACATGCACAACGAAAAGTTAACTACAGTTATAAATGCCTATCGAGTACATTATATAAATATTAGCAGAACACATCAATTGTCTTGAAATATCATTCATTAGATGGTTATTTCTCCTATGCACTCGCAAGAACTTCACAATATTTTAAAGAACTTATATATGACATCGACGGTCTTCTGTTGCGGGTGGCTGACGTTG
>NW_020870016.1:271071-274832 GCF_003789085.1 Penaeus vannamei
TGAGACGACGTTTCTAACAATGGTGGTTGGTACCTGCTGGATGCGAGTCTCATACCTTGTCTGGTACTGCACTTGGGTCCTGACACTCTGCTGAGTACTAGTCACGTAGTTGACCTGAGGAGGAAGAGTGACGACCTGTGTGCGTAGGTTTTCCTGAGTGCGAGTGACAGTGATCGTTTGGTATCGCACTGAAGGAACCTGCTGAGTGCGGACGATCTGTGAGTATAAGGTGGTGAGGACTTGCTGTGTGCGGACGGATGTTTGTGTGATGTACTGAACGTTTGTCTTGTAGACGGTTGATGGGACGACGACGGTGGAATACTGAACCTGCGTGCGGTAAACGACAGATGGCTTGCAGTCAGCTTCTTCCTTTGGCGGCAGATAGGAGGACTCGAGGTTAATGCGAGCTCCGAAGACCTGACGGCGAGGCCTCTCGACGGACGCCCCGAAGGCGCAGCCGACCAGCAGGGAGAGCAGCAGCGTCCTCATCCTAAGGAATACAATGTTAGCATTACACTAGTTGAGTTAATCGAAAGTGATTAAAAATAAAAATCAAAGTTGACGGGTAACTGACATGGAATGAATATAGAAATTTAAATATGAAATAAGCTAATTTCACCTAAAAGTATTGTCACCTATATAAAACAAAATTGAGTTTTATAGAACGATTGCAAGGAAAGTGTTGCATAAAAATAAAAAATCAATATCATGTATGAATTAATAGCAAGTTGAAGATACTTACTTTGGAGTGCCTGTAATACATAGTGTACTATATACAAAGGAGTAATAAAAGTGTCATTTAGGAATACTGGTGTGTATTTCACATTTACAATGGGAAGGCAAATATGAACAGATTTGCACAAACGGTTTCCTCGTGGATAAATAGTATAAATCAAGATGTTGATCTAAACCTTGTGGCATATTTTTTTTTCTAAAAATTAAAGGGAACGGCCGGGGCATCGTAATTATATCCACAAGAGGAAGTAACTGTCTGAGTGACGGTAACTTGGCGAGGCTGGTTGACTGTGCGGTACACGACCTGCTGTCTTTGTTGGGTCTGCACCACCTCCCGGTTAACGACGCGGTCTTGGCCGGGTACTTGGACCACAGAGGTTCGGACTTCCTGACGGGTTTGTACCACGGGGACCGGTGTGACGTACTGGGTCCTGACAACGGTCTGCACCCGTGTGAAGGGCTGAACCCTTGTCTCGAAGAGAGTGGTGTAGATGGTGGTGGGAACCACCTGAGTACGTACCACCTCTTGAGGTACCACCTGTGTGAGGATGCGTGTCTGGGTAGCAATATTGGTTCTCGTCACCACCTGTTGACGAGTAGCAACGACATTCTCATAACGAGTGTTAACAGATGTGAAAGGAATGACCTGTTGACGCTGAGCAACAGTAGTTCTAACAACATCCTGTCCACGGACGACTGATGTCTTTAGCAGCTGTTGCACACGTGTGGATGTTACAAAACGGGTGATAGCTGGCTGTTGGCTCCTGACAATGGAGGTCTGAACAACAGTCTGAACACGAGTTTGTACAACGTCACGGCCTGGGACAGTGACGACACGGGTAGCTTGACGCTCCTGTGTCTGGTAATTAGTAAGAGGCTGGATGATAGTGCGGACCTGAGTGCTGGTCACCTCTACAGGAACAACCTGCGTCTGCACCTGTGTACGTGTGACATAGTTGACCTGCGGCACCACACGGGTTGAAGTGACGAAACGCGTTTGTACAACAGGTGGACTTGGAACGGTCTGGGTGACAAACCTGTCAACAGCACGAACGGTTGTTTGTTGAACAACGCTGGTCTGATACTGGACCTGTGTTTGAACACGAGTCTGGAAAAGTGTGGTTGGCACCACCTGTTGCCTGACAATGGTTGTGGTTCTGTACTGAGTGTTGACTTGATTGACGGTCTGGAGGCGGACTGAGGTTTGGAGCTGAGTGTTGTAGACGACGGAGGTGACAGGAGCAAGCTTGCATTTTGCGGGAGGAAGGTATTGGTTGTCGGGTTCCTCGTAATTATATCCTTGGGGTTCGGCCGAGGCCAGAGCCAGCAGCAGCACGTCGCCGTCAAGCGCCACATCCTGCAAAGAGAAATTCCACAGATTAGAGCAGCGGTGATTGGAAGGCCCGCGTCTCGATCACTCATTTGGGAATAAAGTCCAATCACGCGCCCCTCTATCTGTGCAACTTCTCCATGCGGTGTGGGCTGACCCGAGAGGACTTTATCGCCCAGATGAGCCGCGAGACTTATCAACCGGAAGACAGAAACTACAGTTCCAGGACATAGATTCCAAGTGAGTGATGGATATCGAGAAAAGATTGCTCCATGTTTGGAAATACTGAAGTAGTATGAAATGTTTATTCTCGTATTCGCAGTTTCGCATTATCGGTGTTTGGTATCTATTGGATTATTTCATATGATTTCTGTAATGCGCTAATTAATTGCTAGTTTTTTTTTTTTCTTTCTTTTTTTTTGCTTGTTCGTCTATCATTACCGCTCAAATCTTGGCTAAGAAATAAAGGATCTCATGGTATTTTTGAATAATCAGAAATTACAGGTACAAAGTAAGGATTCACAGTTAGTGACTGGCACAGCGAAAAGCTGGCTGGACTGCTAGAAATATGAAGCACAATATCCAAATATCAAGCTGAAAGATTTCACTTGCACTACCGTACTTTAGCATTATGGTAATTTTTATATTTTGGTTAATACTGTCGAATTGCTCTTTTTCTATTAATAACACAATTACTTCTGTTACTAACGCATCTATTATCTTAAAATGCAATTTATTGGATGCTCATTTCTCTTTAACACTGGCAAGAACTTCACACTATTTTTAAGCACTCAGATGCGATATCGACGCTCATCTATCACGGATTGCCGACGCTGATGCTGGCATAAGGAAAGGGGTCCATTCTTCTGAGTCAAATTCAAGTTTCCTTCAAGGATGAACAGACAATATCACGTGTAAGAAATATATTAGAATATATTTCAATCTAAATCTTATTTCGTCGGGTCTGGTAGTTCAATCCAATATATGAAGAGGTACTTATATGAATGGGATCTCACCATAGATTTACACATCACAAAAACAATAACCAAATAGAGGCACGAGAAGGAAACAAAAAAATCTCACAGCTTCTCCCTTACAATATCGACTTTACGCCATAAAGGGAAATAAGCTTCACTTTTCGAAATTCCATTTCTAGCTCACGAGCGACCACACTGCTTACCTTTCACGTTTGTAGAAGAGAGATAAGAGAGAAGCGATTGGAGGGTCGAGTTCAGCGACTCTGTCAGCCTTTTGGAAGTACAGGCTATTTATACTGAGGTGTAAGGACGTCAAGGACGTCGGTATACCGGAGGACGTGGGTAATGCCCCTAACTACCTTCAACTTATTTGTTTTTCTTATTATTCTTTGATTTAATGCGTTATAGCTGTGCGTTTCCATACAACACTTTCCTGTACAAATGGTTTAGTACGTTACATGGTACTGAAATAATATGTCTGATATATTGACGTAATTATGTATATCGTTCCATGCGTGACAACTGTAGGCCTCCAGTATTTGGGAAAATGAAGCGACCAATCACAGGCGACTTTTCTCCTTACGCCCGCCCACTCCAGGTGCAGCGCGGGATAAGTGCAAAGAGCGTATGCTGGTAAGAAGGGAAAGTCATAATAGTTGTTACTGAAAGAGGGAATGCGTTGATTAAAACTGACAATTACGAACAGATTAAAACTGACG
>NW_020870016.1:274932-282432 GCF_003789085.1 Penaeus vannamei
ACACACACACACACACACACACACACACATATATACATATATATATATCATATCATATATGTACATATATGTATATGTATATATATATACATGCACAACACACAATACATATAAACATACACACAAACACGCGTACACACACACACACACACACACACACACACACATACACACACACACACACACACACACACACACACACACATATACATCTATATTCATATCTATCTATAAATGTATACATAAACATGCACAAACACACTCACTGGTACATACATGCATACAGATACACACACAACATATATGTACATACTCATTAGATATGTATATACATTTATATGTATACATATTAACACACGCACACACAAACACACACACTTTTATACATAGAATCAATGTAAGCAATATATAATCTCATTTATAAACTTATGTATATATATGTATACATATGCATGTATGTATATATATACAAACATATCCATTTTGGCTTATTATTTGTCTGAAGAAGAATTCGTGAAAAGCTGGAAATGTAACATTTTTTGAATTCTCATTAAGGCTCATGTGTATCTCTCGTTTTCAGAGAAACATATATAAATATATACATACATATATACATGTATATGCATATACATTATATACATATATATATATACATACATGTATATGTATATACATAAATACTTATATATCTATTTACATATGCACACAACACATGCATATATATGTATATATATATGTACATATAATACATACATACATATACAGATGCATATAAACATTCGAATTCATACATACATATGTATGCATATATATACACACATATATATTCATGCATATACATATGCATATTCATATATATATATATATATATATATATATATATACTTATATATAATATACATATATATATGAATATGAATATTGTGTGTGTGTTTGTCTGCATATGTTCATGTACATCCCCAGACATTTATATATAGATTTAGTTGTGTTCAATACTTGTTATCAAAATTATAGACTCCATATACTTCAAAGATCTTTGATAGAATTGCTAAAGAATATTTTTAAAAGGTTATTTTAACACACTATATAGCATATATATCCTTCTCTATACATTTATATCCTTTCTGTACTACATTTTTTAAAAATTCATAATATAAATTTTTCTGACTATGAATACATATGCCTGATAAGAAATTCATTATTATAAAAGTATTCAGGTTTTCGCCAGTCTTTTTTATGGTGTCATCCTTAGAATTATATTGGAATTGTTTGCCTTTGTGTGTTTAAAAGTGCTAAAGTATTTATGTGAAACCAATATTTGACTGGACTTACAAACCACGGTGTATTACCTACGGCACTTGAGAGGACGCTCTTATTACCTTATCACTGATTTCATCTTCGCTTTCATCTTATATATATGTAACAATGCGATCAGTAACTAGAGTTTCAAACAACTCTGATTTATGTTATCTGAAGTGGTTTCACGAATGGCCAAGGAAAACTACGACTTTTTCGATGTGAAATTTATTATATGCTGGTAATTATTCGAGTAAGATATGAGTAGGAAATAGAACTTTCCAAACTGCAGTTAAGAAAGCTTCAAACATTATCTATATGATGCATGTTAAATGATTTCTTTAATGTAACGCATATGAATTCCCATTTCTCTGAAGAAACGCCGACTTCAACGCCGACTTTGTCGTCTAGCCGGAGAAGGGGTTGAAGGCGCGAGCGGGTGCAGCGTAGCTGTAGCCGCAGTCTCCTTTGACGGTTTGGGTGGCCGTCACGGTGTTATACTGTTCCCTGTATACGGTAGAAGTCACGTAATTGGTGTTGTAGACGATTCTGGTGTTGTATTGAGTGCGGGTCTGACCGGCCAGTTGTTGTGTCCTGATGGAGGTTTGAGTGACTGTGACGTAGCGTGTCTGAACGGGAAGGTTGATGTATGAAGACGCTGTCCTCTGAGCGTAGATGGTTGTAGGAACCACTCGGGTAGAAACCTGTGTCCTGACGACCTGCTGAGGAACGGTGACAATCCTTGTGTTGTACTGTGGCACCTGCTGCGTACGAACGACAGTGGAGACTCGCTGTTCTACCTGTGTACGTGTTACGTACTGAATCTGCGTGTTAGTGCGAACCACCTGCGAGATGACGGTGTGGTGACTGGAACCAGCTGTGTAGAAGTGATGACTCGAGTCTGGCCGGGCTGTGTGATGGTTTGTGTGACGACGTTGGTCCTGACAAGCTGGGTAGTCCTGACGACGTTCTGTAGGTATGACTACAGTAGAATAACGAGTGCTGTATTGAGTAGTGGGTACAATACGAGTCTGATCTGGCAACTGCTGTGTCCTTATGACCGTCTGTGTTCTGTAGACGGTGCTGACCACCTGCTTCGGTACCACCTGTGTTGAGACGACGTTTCTAACAATGGTGGTTGGTACCTGCTGGATGCGAGTCTCATACCTTGTCTGGTACTGCACTTGGGTCCTGACACTTTGCTGAGTACGAGTCACGTAATTGACCTGAGGAGGAAGAGTGACGACCTGTGTGCGTAGGTTTTCCTGAGTGCGAGTGACAGTGATCGTTTGGTATCGCACTGAAGGAACCTGCTGAGTGCGGACGATCTGTGAGTATAAGGTGGTGAGGACTTGCTGTGTGCGGACGGATGTTTGTGTGATGTACTGGACGTTTGTCTTGTAGACGGTTGATGGGACGACGACGGTGGAATACTGAACCTGCGTGCGGTAAACGACAGATGGCTTGCAGTCAGCTTCTTCCTTTGGCGGCAGATAGGAGGACTCGAGGTTAATGCGAGCTCCGAAGACCTGACGGCGAGGCCTCTCGACGGACGCCCCGAAGGCGCAGCCGACCAGCAGGGAAAGCAGCAGCGTCTTCATCCTAAGGAATACAATGTTAACATTACACTAGTTGAGTTAACCGAGAGCGATTAAACATAAAAACTGACAGGGAATGAATATAGAAATATGATCTAGGAATAACTTGATTTCGCTTAGAAGTTGCATATCCCCTACAATAGATTGGACTTTCATAAAAAAAAATGTCTTGCATAGAAATACGGAATTGATATATGCCAAGATACTTACCATGGAGTGCCTGTAATATAGTGTATATCTTATGCAAAGGAAGTAATAAAACTGTAGCAAAAGTATATCGGTATGTATTTCACATTTACATTAATACAGAGCTCACTGGGAAGCGAAATATTAAGAGATTTGCTGAAAAGACTTTGCTGAATTGCTGTGGTTCATTGGGCGCAGCTTTGATGGAAATCATTTAGCTTTTCTCTAAAAAATGAAGGGGACGGACGGAGCATCGTAATTATAACCACAAGAGGAAGTAACTGTTTGAGTGACAGTAACTTGGCGAGGCTGGTTGACTGTGCGGTACACGACCTGCTGTCTTTGTTGGGTCTGCACCACCTCCCGGTTAACGACGCGGTCTTGGCCGGGTACTTGGACCACAGAGGTTCGGACTTCCTGACGGGTTTGTACCACGGGGACCGGTGTGACGTACTGGGTCCTGACAACGGTCTGCACCCGTGTGAAGGGCTGAACCCTTGTCTCGAAGAGAGTGGTGTAGATGGTGGTGGGAACCACCTGAGTACGTACCACCTCTTGAGGTACCACCTGTGTGAGGATGCGTGTCTGGGTAGCAATATTGGTTCTCGTCACCACCTGTTGACGAGTAGCAACGACATTCTCATAACGAGTGTTAACAGATGTGAAAGGAATGACCTGTTGACGCTGAGCAACAGTAGTTCTAACAACATCCTGTCCACGGACGACAGATGTCTGGACAACCTGTTGCACACGTGTGGATGTTACAAAACGGGTGATAGCTGGCTGTTGGCTCCTGACAATGGAGGTCTGACACAGTCTGAACACGAGTTTGTACAACGTCACGGCCTGGGACAGTGACGACACGGGTTGCTTGACGCTCCTGTGTCTGGTAATTAGTAAGAGGCTGGATGATAGTCCGGACCTGAGTGCTGGTCACCTCTACAGGAACAACCTGTCTGCACCTGTGTACGTGTGACATAGTTGACCTGCGGCACCACACGGGTTGAAGTGACGAAACGCGTTTGTACAACAGGTGGACTTGGAACGGTCTGGGTGACAAACCTGTCAACAGCACGAACGGTTGTTTGTTGAACAACGCTGGTCTGATACTGGACCTGTGTTTGAACACGAGTCTGGAAAAGTGTGGTTGGCACCACCTGTTGCCTGACAATGGTTGTGGTTCTGTACTGAGTGTTGACTTGATTGACGGTCTGGAGGCGGACTGAGGTTTGGAGCTGAGTGTTGTAGACGACGGAGGTGACAGGAGCAAGCTTGCATTTTGCGGGAGGAAGGTATTGGTTGTCGGGTTCCTCGTAATTATATCCTTGGGGTTCGGCCGAGGCCAGAGCCAGCAGCAGCAACGTCGCCGTCAAGCGCCACATCCTGCAAAGAGAAATTCCACAGATTAGAGCAGCGGTGATTGGAAGGCCCGCGTCTCGATCACTCATTTGGGAATAAAGTCCAATCACGCGCCCCTCTATCTGTGCAACTTCTCCATGCGGTGTGGGCTGACCGAGAGGACTTTATCGCCCAGATGAGCCGCGAGACTTATCAACCGGTCGACAGAAACAACAGATGCAGGACATATATGTCGAGTGAAATGGTTCTACACATGAAAATATATATCAATTTTACCACAAATACAATGGTTTTGTTAGCGTGTTTGGGCATTAAGAGTTTATCTTCACCTTTTTTTTTTTGGACATACATAGAAATATGTATATATATATATATATATATATATTATATATATATATATATAAACGAACATATGTATTTATGAATATATACATATACATATATGAATACATATATATGGACACATACATATATGTATATATGTACACATGTATGTATATACATGTATACAAACATATATACATATCTCTTTGTGTTTGCGCGCGGGAGCGCGCACACACATGTATATGGATATATAATATAATATATATATATATAATAATATATATATATATATATATATATATATATATACAGAACCACACACACACAAACACACATCGTTTGAATGACATATTAAGGATAAGAACCATTCAACGGTATGTACATACACACGCATATTATGAATATATATATTCATATGTGTGTGTGTGTGGTGTTTGTGTGTGTGTATGTGCCTACACGCATATATATATGAACCGTATTTATGTTGACAAATATAGAAAAGGTATGAATGAGAATGAATATCTTCACAATATAAAAGATTTACTTATATCTCATATTGTGAAGATATTCATTTTCATTCATACTTTTTTATACATGCATATATAAATATACATACATACATACATACATATATATATATATATATATATATATATATGTATATACATATATATTATATTATATATATATATATATATATATATATTATTAATACATATACATACACACACTCATATAAGCATAAACACACATATATATTTACATGTTTATATATATATATATATATATATATATATATATATATATATATATATATATATATATATATAATTCATCACTATGGGCGCATGCACACACACACATACAAACATAGATATTGACACATGTATTTCTATATGTGTATATGTGCGCAACCCACACACACACACCACACACACACACACACACACACACACACACATATATACAAATATGCACACAACCACACTCACACACATATATTTAATGAATACATCTATATGGGCATATTTATGTATACATATACATATAGATGCATATTCATAAATATTTGTATATATATACACATATCTATATATTAACACTTATATATGGATACATGTATTTATACATGTGTGCACAAACACACCTACCCACACATGTATACACACATTCACACACATCCATACGAACATGCGCATATATATATATATATATATATATATATATATATATATATATATATATACATATATATACATATACATATATATATATATATATATATATATATATATATATTATATATATATATATATATATATATTATATATATATATATATATATATATATATAATCATATACCTGTAGGCACACTCACAGAAATATTTCTATCTAGATCTATATAAATACATATGCATATATATGCATCTATATATCTATATATGTATATGTACACACACATATATGAATATGGGCATATATTCATAATGTATGTATTTATCCATATATAGTTATTGCAATAAATATACACATATTGATATACATATGTCTGAATATATGTATATTTATGCATATATATGTATTTCTGTGTACATCAGAAATATATTTACATATATATATTATATATGTTTACAAATACCCATATATACATACATACGCGCATGCAGACACACGCACATACACACACATATATATTTACATATACATGTATATGTTTATTTATATATACACAGTATACACACACACAATCACACAGGCGGTATTATATCATGCAATATGTATCAATTGTACATAGTTGGTTTCTATTAATAAATGATTTAGAATAAATGATTAACATGCGCTTATCTTTCACTTAAATGTCGTAAACCCTACATGATTCACTTCTTGAAATCTCGCGGGAAATAAGTAGTCCTACCTTCCAGGTAATCAGTAGTTAGATGAGGTAGAAGTGACTTGAGGGTCGAGTTCAGGAACTCTGTCGATCTTATGGAAGTGTAGCGCTATTTATACTCCGGTGTGAACGGTTTCAATCATATTTCAGTTTCATTTCTAAATTGTACGTTCAAGGACGTCGGTACTGTCGGGTGAGGGTGGGTAATGTCCGCACTTCTAAGGCTGTCCTTTCTTATTTCTACCGCCATTCCTATTTCTCATTCCTAAGCTGTTTATGAGCATGCTTTTCCATGTCGCTTTAGAATATCGGAATTGGTTTATATCATCAGATCTTGAATTAATACATCGCACATCTGGAAATAAATGCGCATAGTTCCTTGCGTGACAACTGTAGGCCTCCAGTCTTTCGGAAAATTAGATGACCAATCACCTGCGACTTCCCTCGTTACGCCCGCCCACTTCGGATGCTGCCGAGGATAACAGCGTCAAGCACATGCCGTTACGAAAGGAAGTAAGAATTGTTCAGTAAATGAATCTCAATCTCGAGCAAGAATAAGGGAATTGAAACGGAATATAGTACGAATAAAGGAACTTGAGGTGATTCCGTATCATATTGTAATTTCCTAAGTGATTTTATAAAGGGAAAAACTCATCCAGAACTTCGAAGTGTAACATCCTTTTCGATAACTTGAAAGGATGTTTATTAACCGAAAGAAAAATATTTACACATACACATTAACAAAGGAATACATGCATGGTTACACGCTCATTTGCCTAAACATACACATGTAAAGACATGTATACAAATATGTATATATATATATACATATATATATATATATG
>NW_020870016.1:292432-294932 GCF_003789085.1 Penaeus vannamei
TTGTTGGGAAATGTGATATGGAATGAATATAGAGATATGGTTTAAAAATGAGTTAATTTCACCCTGAAGCAATACCTCCGATATATAAAAGTAATGGACCTTAT
This sequence comes from Penaeus vannamei, assembly GCF_003789085.1. Lineage (NCBI taxonomy): Eukaryota > Metazoa > Arthropoda > Malacostraca > Decapoda > Penaeidae > Penaeus > Penaeus vannamei. Next base: position 292,537 of record NW_020870016.1, read on the forward strand.
AATCTAAAAACGTGAAAATACTTACTATGAAGAGCTTGTAATATATGTTGCATATTTTATGTAGAGGTAGTAATAAAAGTGTTGCATAAGACTATTGGTATATTTCACATTTATATTCATACAGAATTTACTGTTAAACGATTTGCTAAAAAAAGTTTCGATGTTTTTTTCTATTCATAATGCCTAAATTTGATGGATACAGGATGATCTAAGCATTAAAGAACGAAATAACCCCCCCCCATTTTTTTTTTTTTTTTTTTAGAAATTAAAGGGGACAGCCGGGGCATCGTAATTATATCCACAAGTGGAAGTAACTGTTTGAGTGACAGTAACTTGGCGAGGCTGGTTGACTGTGCGGTACACGACCTGCTGTCTTTGTTGGGTCTGCACCACCTCCCGGTTAACGACGCGGTCTTGGCCGGGTACTTGGACCACAGAGGTTCGGACTTCCTGACGGGTTTGTACCACGGGGACCGGTGTGACGTACTGGGTCCTGACAACGGTCTGCACCCGTGTGAAGGGCTGAACCCTTGTCTCGAAGAGAGTGGTGTAGATGGTGGTGGGAACCACCTGAGTACGTACCACCTCTTGAGGTACCACCTGTGTGAGGATGCGTGTCTGGGTAGCAATATTGGTTCTCGTCACCACCTGTTGACGAGTAGCAACGACATTCTCATAACGAGTGTTAACAGATGTGAAAGGAATGACCTGTTGACGCTGAGCAACAGTAGTTCTAACAACATCCTGTCCACGGACGACTGATGTCTTTAGCAGCTGTTGCACACGTGTGGATGTTACAAAACGGGTGATAGCTGGCTGTTGGCTCCTGACAATGGAGGTCTGGACGACAGTCTGAACACGAGTTTGTACAACGTCACGGCCTGGGACAGTGACGACACGGGTAGCTTGACGCTCCTGTGTCTGATAATTAGTAAGAGGCTGGATGATAGTCCGGACCTGAGTGCTGGTCACCTCTACAGGAACAACCTGTGTCTGCACCTGTGTACGTGTGACATAGTTGACCTGCGGCACCACACGGGTTGAAGTGACGAAACGCGTTTGTACAACAGGTGGACTTGGAACGGTCTGGTGACAAACCTGTCAATAGCACGAACTTGTGTTGAACAACGCTGGTCTGATACTGGACCTGCGTTTGAATGCGAGTCTGGAAAAGTGTGGTTGGTACCACCTGTTGCCTGACAATGGTTGTGGTTCTATACTGAGTATTGAGTTGACTGACAGTCTGGAGGCGGACTGAGGTTTGGAGCTGAGTGTTGTAGACGACGGAGGTGACAGGAGCAAGCTTGCATTTTGCGGGAGGAAGGTATTGGTTGTCGGGTTCCTCGTAATTATATCCTTGGGGTTCGGCCGAGCCAGAGCCAGCAGCAGCAACGTCGCCGTCAAGCGCCACATCCTGCAAAGAGAAATTCCACAGATTAGAGCAGCGGTGATTGGAAGGCACGCGTCTCGATCACTCATTTGGGAATAAAGTCCAATCACGCGCCCCTCTATCTGTGCAACTTCTCCATGCGGTGTGGGCTGACCGAGAGGACTTTATCGCCCAGATGAGCCGCGAGACTTATCAACCGGTCGACAGAAACAAATATGCAGTGCACAGATGGTAAGTGAGTGATGTGTATCGAGAAGTGATGGTTCCGCACTCGAAAAATTCCTCATAATTTTTGCAAAAAAATATGAATTGTATATATTTAAATTGTTTTACGCTAAAATCCTTTAGTCCATGTTTTTGCATATGGTATTATGAGTTTTTGCTAATCCTAGAGATTTTCTGATTCATTTTCAGCTAAGAAATAAAGTTATTGTAGTATATCCAGAGCTTACAGGTGCAATAAACATGTTCCGTATTAGTGACATGCACAACGAAAAGTTAACTACAGTTATAAATGCCTATCGAGTACATTATATAAATATTAGCAGAACACATCAATTGTCTTGAAATATCATTCATTAGATGGTTATTTTCCTATGCACTCGCAAGAACTTCACAATATTTTAAAGAACTTATATATGACATCGACGGTCTTCTGTTGCGGGTGGCTGACGTTGATGCTGACATTAGCAAAGGGGCATATGCTTCTTTGTGTTAAATTTCATTTTCCATTGCGTACGAAAAGAAAGTATTACGAGTCTAAGAAATACATCAAAAGCGATGCTTGGGGAATCTGATTCTAGGGCTAATATAGTTGTAACAACTCCATAGTTTTACATACCACAAAAAAGAGGAAAAATAGATCAACAGAAGCATTATAGACAAAAACCACAAAGTGACAAAGAAATACAAGTGATTCTCACAACTTTACGTAAAAAAACTGAAACAAGATTCACTTTCTAACCCTTCAGTCTATGTTTTTGTATATGGTATTGTGAGTTTTTGC
>NW_020870016.1:299932-304932 GCF_003789085.1 Penaeus vannamei
GCTGTCGTGTAATTGTAAGCATATTCGACTTTCCAATGAAGGTGTTAATGATGACTGTTAGAGTATGCGACTGCGGGTAGATTGTCTTTAATGAATCGAAAAGCATGTGGGTTTAAAAGAGTTTATGCATTGGTAAGTCTCTCTTATGCGTTAACGTACATTTGTGAATGAGTATATGTCTGGGTGCATGCGGTCTGTTATTTCTATTATATATAGATAAACAAGAAATTCCACGCACATGCGTGTTGACAAACAAATGTGCAAATGCAGATCGGTGTGGTATATGAAGCTGTAAGAACATGAATCATAGATGAGTTATCCCTCTCTTTGAACTGCATGAACAGTGGGCATATAACTATCCTCCGACTAATCGCTCTTTCGTTTTTTTCTTATCCCTTGCTTTTATTATTATTATAAATATATCATATGTGTATGCCTTACCTCCCTTTATGATCTATTGCATCTACATTATTCCATTAATACTCCATGTCCAATTTGATGTTATCTTGGTTGTCTTTTTCATTATTTCATTATTTTTAATCTCGACAAAGGCCATGGACAAGACAAAGCATTATTGGCGAACACTTTATTAAATGGTAATTATTCATCAAATATCGATAGGATATGGAACTTTTCAAAAGGCTGTTGGGAAACCTTAAGACATTTTCATTTTTTACACGATTTCTGTAAAATTATCTATTTGATGTGGTACATATGAATTCCCATTTCTCGGAAGAAAAGCCGACTTCACCGACGCAATATCAGCTGTAAAAGATCCTCTAGCCGGAGAAGGGGTTGAAGGCGCGAGCGGGCGCAGAGTAGCTGTAACCGCAGTCTCCTTTGACGGTTTGGGTGGCCGTCACAGTGTTATACTGTTCCCTGTATACGGTAGAAGTCACGTAATTGGTGTTGTAGACGATTCTGGTGTTGTATTGAGTGCGGGTCTGACCGGCCAGTTGTTGTGTCCTGACAGAGGTTTGAGTGACGGTAACGTAGCGTGTCTGAGCGGGAAGGTTGATGTATGAAGACGCTGTCCTCTGAGCGTAGATGGTTGTAGGAACCACTCGGGTAGAAACCTGTGTCCTGACGACCTGCTGAGGAACGGTGACAATCCTTGTGTTGTATTGTGGCACCTGTTGTGTACGAACGACGGTGGAGACTCGCTGTTCTACTTGTGTACGTGTTACGTACTGAATCTGCGTGTTAGTGCGAACCACCTGCGAGATGACGGTGGTGGTGACTGGAACCAGCTGTGTAGAAGTGATGACTCGAGTCTGGCCGGGCTGTGTGATGGTTTGTGTGACGACGTTGGTCCTGACAAGCTGGGTAGTCCTGACGACGTTCTGTGCAGGTATGACTACAGTAGAATAACGAGTGCTGTACTGAGTAGTGGGTACAATACGAGTCTGATCTGGCAACTGCTGTGTCCTTATAACCGTCTGTGTTCTGTAGACGGTGCTGACCACCTGCTGAGGTACCACCTGTGTTGAGACGACGTTTCTAACAATGGTGGTTGGTACCTGCTGGATGCGAGTCTCATACCTTGTCTGGTACTGCACTTGGGTCCTGACACTCTGCTGAGTACTAGTCACGTAGTTGACCTGAGGAGGAAGAGTGACGACCTGTGTGCGTAGGTTTTCCTGAGTGCGAGTGACAGTGATCGTTTGGTATCGCACTGAAGGAACCTGCTGAGTGCGGACGATCTGTGAGTATAAGGTGGTGAGGACTTGCTGTGTGCGGACGGATGTTTGTGTGATGTACTGAACGTTTGTCTTGTAGACGGTTGATGGGACGACGACGGTGGAATACTGAACCTGCGTGCGGTAAACGACAGATGGCTTGCAGTCAGCTTCTTCCTTTGGCGGCAGATAGGAGGACTCGAGGTTAATGCGAGCTCCGAAGACCTGACGGCGAGGCCTCTCGACGGACGCCCCGAAGGCGCAGCCGACCAGCAGGGAGAGCAGCAGCGTCCTCATCCTAAGGAATACAATGTTAGCATTACACTAGTTGAGTTAATCGAAAGCGATTAAAAATAAAAATCAAAGTTGACGGGTAACTGACATGGAATGAATATAGAAATTTAAATATGAAATAAGCTAATTTCACCTAAAACTATTGTCACCCATATAGAACAGAAGAGAGAATGATGGCAAGGAAAGTGTTGCATAAAAATACAAAATCAATATCATGTATGAATTAATAGCAAGTTGAAGATACTTACTTTGGAGTGCCTGTAATACATAGCGTACTATATACAAAGGAGTAATAAAAGTGTCATTTAGGAATACTGGTGTGTATTTCACATTTACAATGGGAAGGCAAATATGAACAGATTTGCAAAACGGTTTCCTCGTGGATAGATAGTATAAATCAAGATGTTGATCTAAACCTTGTGGCATATTTTTTTTTTTCTAAAAATTGAAGGGAACGGCCGGGGCATCATAATTATATCCACAAGAAGAAGTAACTGTCTGAGTGACGGTAACTTGGCGAGGCTGGTTGACTGTGCGGTACACGACCTGCTGTCTTTGTTGGGTCTGCACCACCTCCCGGTTAACGACGCGGTCTTGGCCGGGTACTTGGACCACAGAGGTTCGGACTTCCTGACGGGTTTGTACCACGGGGACCGGTGTGACGTACTGGGTCCTGACAACGGTCTGCACCCGTGTGAAGGGCTGAACCCTTGTCTCGAAGAGAGTGGTGTAGATGGTGGTGGGAACCACCTGAGTACGTACCACCTCTTGAGGTACCACCTGTGTGAGGATGCGTGTCTGGGTAGCAATATTGGTTCTCGTCACCACCTGTTGACGAGTAGCAACGACATTCTCATAACGAGTGTTAACAGATGTGAAAGGAATGACCTGTTGACGCTGAGCAACAGTAGTTCTAACAACATCCTGTCCACGGACGACTGATGTCTTTAGCAGCTGTTGCACACGTGTGGATGTTACAAAACGGGTGATAGCTGGCTGTTGGCTCCTGACAATGGAGGTCTGACGACAGTCTGAACACGAGTTTGTACAACGTCACGGCCTGGGACAGTGACGACACGGGTAGCTTGACGCTCCTGTGTCTGGTAATTAGTAAGAGGCTGGATGATAGTGCGGACCTGAGTGCTGGTCACCTCTACAGGAACAATCTGCGTCTGCACCTGTGTACGTGTGACATAGTTGACCTGCGGCACCACACGGGTTGAAGTGACGAAACGCGTTTGTACAACAGGTGGACTTGGAACGGTCTGGGTGACAAACCTGTCAACAGAACGAACGGTTGTTTGTTGAACAACGCTGGTCTGATACTGGACCTGTGTTTGAACACGAGTCTGGAAAAGTGTGGTTGGCACCACCTGTTGCCTGACAATGGTTGTGGTTCTGTACTGAGTGTTGACTTGATTGACGGTCTGGAGGCGGACTGAGGTTTGGAGCTGAGTGTTGTAGACGACGGAGGTGACAGGAGCAAGCTTGCATTTTGCGGGAGGAAGGTATTGGTTGTCGGGTTCCTCGTAATTATATCCTTGGGGTTCGGCCGAGACCAGAGCCAGCAGCAGCAACGTCGCCGTCAAGCGCCACATCCTGCAAAGAGAAATTCCACAGATTAGAGCAGCGGTGATTGGAAGGCCCGCGTCTCGATCACTCATTTGGGAATAAAGTCCAATCACGCGCCCCTCTATCTGTGCAACTTCTCCATGCGGTGTGGGCTGACCCGAGAGGACTTTATCGCCCAGATGAGCCGCGAGACTTATCAACCGGAAGACAGAAACTACAGTTCCAGGACATAGATTCCAAGTGAGTGATGGATATCGAGAAAAGATTGCTCCATATTTGGAAATACTGAAGTAGTATGAAATGTTTATTCCTCGTATTCGCAGTTTCGCATTATCGGTGTTTGGTATCTATTGGATTATTTCATATGATTTCTGTAATGCGCTAATTAATTGCTAGTTTTTTCTTTCTTTTTTTTTGCTTGTTCGTCTATCATTACCGCTCAAATCTTGGCTAAGAAATAAAGGATCTCATGGTATTTTTTGAATAATCAGAAATTACAGGTACAAAGTAAGGATTCAGAGTTAGTGACTGGCACAGCGAAAAGCTGGCTGGACTGCTAGAAATATGAAGCACAATATCCAAATATCAAGCTGAAAGATTTCACTTGCACTACCGTACTTTAGCATTATGGTAATTTTTATATTTTGGTTAATACTGTCGAATTGCTCTTTTTCTATTAATAACACAATTACTTCTGTTACTAACGCATCTATTATCTTAAAATGCAATTTATTGGATGCTCATTTCTCTTTAACACTGGCAAGAACTTCACACTATTTTTAAGCACTCAGATGCGATATCGACGCTCATCTATCACGGATTGCCGACGCTGATGCTGGCATAAGGAAAGGGGTCCATTCTTCTGAGTCAAATTCAAGTTTCCTTCAAGGATGAACAGACAATATCACGTGTAAGAAATATATTAGAATATATTTCAATCTAAATCTTATTTCGTCGGGACTGGTAGTTCAATCCAATATATGAAGAGGTACTTATATGAATGGGATCTCACCATAGATTTACACATCACAAAAACAATAACCAAATAGAGGCACGAGAAGGAAACAAAAAATCTCACAGCTTCTCCCTTACAATATCGACTTTACGCCATAAAGGGAAATAAGCTTCACTTTTCGAAATTCCATTTCTAGCTCACGAGCGACCACACTGCTTACCTTTCACGTTTGTAGAAGAGAGATAAGAGAGAAGCGATTGGAGGGTCGAGTTCAGCGACTCTGTCAGCCTTTTGGAAGTACAGGCTATTTATACTGAGGTGTGGGCAAAGTTTGGTTCTCTTAATTCTTCGTTCAAGGACGTCGGTTATACCGGAGGACGTGGGTAATGCCCCTAACTACCTTCAACTTATTTGTTTTTCTTATTATTCTTTGATTTAATGCGTTATAGCTGTGCGTTTCCATACAACACTTTCCTGTACAAATGGTTTTGTACGTTACA
>NW_020870016.1:322676-325176 GCF_003789085.1 Penaeus vannamei
TTGTCATATACCTGAACCAGATAAGTATTACATATATGTAAATGATACAATCGTGCATTTACATTTCCTACTTAAAAGGAATACTATTTCCTTTACAAGTACCATTCTCCGGACGTTATTTGTAGCCTGTTAATTCACAGAGGTATCACGTTCCTGTGCCAGATAAGTACCACTTTTCGACAATTATTTTTCTTTTATAGTTAGGTTACATTCAGTAAGTTAATTCATTTAACAGTTCGGTAAGCAGTAAGTTTCATTTAAGTTCTCCTTCCTGTGCCAGATAAGTACTCGGCAGGTATGTCTCCTGTTGTTAGATTACAATTGCGGGTATGTTATTGATGTAAGGAGTCTGCTTCTGTAACAGGAATGGTGACTACGGTGATGGGAGCAGGGGGGGGTAATTCCCTCCCCCTTCCATGGTCTATTCTTTGCCCTCTTACCGCCTTTTCCTCTCTTTCATTTCTCAAACGTTCTACTCCAAATAAGAGAAGAAAACTTTACCTTAGTTTACCATAAAATGGACGGGATGCGTTTTCTGCAGTATTGGTTTCATCGAATCTTCCCTTTCAACTCTGTGTGAGTGTATGAGTGAGAGGAAGAAACTGCATTAGGTAAGACACGTCGATACAGTCAACGCTACTGCTCGCGGACAAGTACCCCGTGCAAAAGCAATGAAAGTTTCCTAAACCAACCGGAGTGAACCAGTTCATGCCATTCCTCTGAACCAGATGATTAATATATATTCTGATTTATAAGTTGTACACGAATAAGTTTACATTTCTAAAAATAAATACAATTTCCTTTACGAGTTAAATACCCATCTCCGACAATTATCTGTTACTTGTTAATTTACATAAGTACCCCGTTCCTGTGCCAGATAAGTACCACTTGTCGAAAGTTACATGTCTCATGGAGTTGGGTAACATTCAATAATTTTATATACTCTGTTCCTGTGCCAGGTAAGTGCTACTCTTCGACAGGTACATGCCTCCTGTAGTTAGATTACATTCAATAAGTTATTTAACATATGTAATCCGATCCTGTGCCAGGTAAGTAGTGCTTCACAGGCATATGTCTCTGCTCCTTTGCCAGGTAAGTACTACTTCACAGGCATATGTTTCTATTCCTTTGCCAAGTGTGTATCACTTGAGTAATTATCAGTATTACCTTGAATAAGTTATGGCAAATAAATACTGATTTCAATTGTTAGGTCAGGATAAGTATTGTGGTATGGGAATACTAACAATTGTTATACCTCTATGAAAAAACACTCTTAAGAAATCAAAATGCATTATGTTATTATCCCGTCACAGGTAAATGTGTTATCCCTGGATCAGATAAGTATTGCATGTGATATATATATGTTGCCTATTTTCGTAATTACTTCGTTCCTGTGCCAGATAAGTACTCGACAGGAATGTTTCTTGGAGTATTACTAAAGCAATTGCCACAATAGACCGTATCCTTGCGCTTCGAGTCATTGTAGAGCGCCGTCGTGAGTTCGGGCATGGGCTGCTTGCAGCCTACATTGACCTCAAGAAGGCGTTCGATACGGTGCATCGGGAATCACTGTGGGAGATCCTGAGACAGAGGAATTCCAACAAGGATTATTGGACTAATAGCAAGTCTGTATACTGATACTGAAAGTGCTGTAAAGTGTAGTGGGTGCCTGTCGAGCTTCTTTCCTGTTAGTTCAGGAATTATGCAGGTAACAGAAACTGTTACCTACACTGTGATTACCAACTCAGGCTATACGGCCACCTGGCTCGTTTCTCACAGGATGATCCTGCCCACCAGGATGTCTCTGCAAGAGACAACCCTCCTCCAGCCTTTGGGACGACCTGGGAGGTCGTGGCTTGGGCAGATCGATCAAACCTGTCTTGAGCAGCTCGAGAGGGGCCGAGTCCCTGCCTGGCGGCTTACCATGAGGGACTCCAAAGGGTGGATGCAGCTATGCGCCCCCGTCGGAGTTAGACCCCGATGATGATTATATTCTATATGTTATTTTAAATAAGTACTGATTTCCAGTACTAGATATATATCAGTATGTATGTAGTGATATAGAAATATTGATATTTGTTATACCTTTATGTGCAGTACCATTTCATATATGAAAGTTAAATGTTTTATGATAAGGCGCATTTTTGACAAAAAATGAAAAACTTAAAAAATCTCGAAACCTCTTGTTCATTCATATTTTTAAAGGAACGAATTGGTCTGATATCTTGATCTTGGTTTTTCTTTTCTTTTAAACTGCCACCGGAGGAAATTTACGTGAAACTTACATAAATGCACGCACACACACACACACACGCACACACACATATATATATTGTATGTATATATGTGTCTGTGTGTGTGTGTGTACGTGCATTTATGCATGTATGGATGTATATAAATAAATAAACATAAAAAGATGTATATATATAATATATATATATATATATATATATATATATATATATAATATACATACACACACATATATATATATATATAT
>NW_020870016.1:350176-362676 GCF_003789085.1 Penaeus vannamei
CTTTTTTTGGAGGGGGTGGGGGGGTGAATAGCATGATATGGGAGGGAGGAATTAGGGGCAAGGTGAGACATGCAGTTGAGGGGTAGATGTTGGTGTTAGGGGGGCCTTGTGGAGGACACTAGTGCCACCTCGCCATGATCTCCCCCCTTAATGCCAGGCTCAAGACGCCCCACATCAACACCGCCACCAGATCACACCTCTCCTTCCTGGCCCTGCTGTACGACACGCTATTAGCGGAAGAAGAGGAAGAGGAGGAGGAGGAAGAGGAAGAAGAAGACAACCCATCCACACCGACAGCATTCGAATCCACCTCGCTGTTCTCAGGATGCCATATTCCGGTTCCCGACAAATAGCTCCCTCCTTCGGACGTCGGCGGGAAGGGAGGCTGCCTCTTTGCCTCATCTCCGGAGCCCTCGAAGATGTGGTCGATGTTGTCGTTGGGATCCACAGGAATCACATCGAAGTCGTCGCTGTCCACGCGGTTTGTCTCCACGAAGTTCGGGAGGCGAGGGGGGGTCGTGGTGGGCGGGGGGATGTCTGCAAGGGCGGATTCGGTCAGAAGACAAGAGTTCGTTACTGTGAATTTATTAGACTATATTATATATGAAACAGATATATAAAAGAATATGAAGAATATTTCTTGAGATTGCGATTGAGTGACACATAACACACATAAGGTCGTTACTCGGTTTGATTAAAGGTATGTTACAATGTATATATCATATAGAAAGAAGTGACATTCAATATGTAGAACATAAGTAAAGGTGACTCAAAATATATTGGTCGAATACTGATAGGCAAAAAAGAATGGCATGGCTATCATAGATATATAAAGTAAAGATGAATGCTTCATAAATAGAAAGCAGATGAGGGTATAGTATGAACTAAGAAAAACGAAACAGATAACATGTAAGGAGATGACAGATATATGTTAACAATTTCGAAAAAAAAAAAAAAAAAAATGTAGAATATGTATTTTGAAATATAAAAAAAAAAGGATAATCATTAACGAATGGTGTATATCTATGGAGATTATATTATACCTATCAATTAGTCACATACAAATAAAATACGATACTATGCGCGCAATGGAAAGATATCTAATTGCATTTAATCATAAAAAGATAATTCACAAGATGGAAAGATAGTATTTGTAAGTATATAAAGAGGATGTTGCGAACATAGGAACATAGGAAGTAATGGTTTTTATGTTCGCTAAAATGGCTGTTCTTTTAAAAAGCATAGATGTAATTGTAAAATAGAATAAAGAAAGAGATAGACAGAGATAGAATGAGAGATGTGAGAAAGCTAGAAAACAAGAGGGGAAAGAACAAAAATAATGAAATAGATTATTGAAAAAAGAGAAATATAATAATAAACAATCTAAAGGGATAAAGGGCGAGAAAGAGAGCGTGAACGCAAGGGTGGCATTAAAGAGTAAAAGAAAAGGAGATGAAGAGCACATGAGAGAGCGACGAAGAACGAGAGAGACAAAGAGACAGACAGAGTAGGAAAGCGAAATAAAGGAGGAGGGAAGAGGGAGATAAACAGAAAAAGAAGGGAAGCGAGAGAGTAAGAGAAAAACTGAATGAGAGAGAGTGATTAAGGGGAAAAGGCAAAAGTCAGAAGGAGAGAAAGATGGAGAAGGCGAGAGCGAGCGAGAGAGAGAGCGAGAGCAAGAGAGAGAGAGAGAGCGAGAGCGGGCGAGAGAGAGAGAGCGAGAGCGAGAGCGAGTGAGAGAGCGAGAGTGAGTGAGAGAGAGAGATAGCGAGAGCGAGCGAGAGAGAGAGAGCGAGAGAGAGAGAGCGAGCGAGAGCGAGAGAGCGAGCGAGAGAGAGAGAGAGAGCGAGAGAGAGAGAGAGAGAGAGCGAGAGCGAGCGAGAGAGAGAGAGCGAGAGCGAGCGAGAGAGAGAGAGCGAGAGGCGAGCGAGAGAGAGAGAGCGAGCGAGCGAGAAGAGAGAGAGCGAGAGCGAGCGAGAGAGAGAGAGAGCGAGAGCGAGCGAGAGAGAGAGAGAGCGAGAGCGAGCGAGAGAGAGAGAGCGAGAGCGAGCGAGAAGAGGAGAGCGAGCGAGAGAGAGCGAGAGCGAGAGAGAGCGAGAGCGAGCGAGAGAGAGCGAGAGCGAGAGCGAGAGCGAGAGAGAGAGAGAGAGGAGAGCGAGAGAGAGAGAGAGCGAGCGAGAGCGAGAGAGAGAGGAGAGCGAGAGCGAGAGAGCGAGAGAGCGAGAGGAGAGAGAGAGAGCGAGAGCGAGCGAGAGCGAGAGCGAGAGCGAGCGAGAGAGAGAGAGAGAGAGCGAGAGAGAGAGAGAGAGAGCGAGCGAGAGCGAGCGAGAGAGAGAGAGCGAGAGCGAGCGAGAGAGAGAGAGCGAGAGCGAGCGAGAGAGAGAGAGCGAGAGCGAGCGAGAGCGAGAGAGAGAGAGAGAGCGAGAGAGAGAGAGCGAGAGCGAGCGAGAGAGCGAGAGCGAGCGAAGAGAGAGAGAGCGAGAAGAGGAGAGCGAGAGAGAGAGAGCGAGAGCGAGCGAGAGAGAGAGAGAGAGCGAGAGCGAGAGCGAGCGAGAGAGCGAGAGAGCGAGAGAGAGAGAGCGAGAGCGAGCGAGAGAAGAGAGCGAGAGCGAGCGAGAGAGAGCGAGAGAGAGCGAGAAGAGAGAGCGAAGAGAGAGAGAGCGAGAGAGCGAGAGAGAGGAAGAGCGAGAGCGAGCGAGAGAGAGAGAGAGAGCGAGAAGAGAGAGGGAAAGCGAGAGAGGAAGAGCGAGAGAGCGAGAGAGAGAGAGCGAGCGAGAGAGGAAGAGGAGAGCTAGAGAGAGGAGCAGAGAGCGAGAGAGCGAGAGAGAGAGAGGAGAGCGAGAGAGAGAGAGCGAGGAGAGCGAGAGAGAGAGAGCGAGCGAGAGAGAGAGAGAGAGCGAGAGCGAGAGCGAGAGAGAGAGAGAGCGAGGAGAGCGAGAGGAGAGAGCGAGAGCGAGAGAGAGAGAGCGAGCGAGAGCGAGAGAGAGCAAGAGAGAGAGAGTCTGTGCGAGGTCCTAGCGTCCCTGTCCTCGTTCTCCTCCATCATCAGAGTGCGTGAAATGACGGAGGGGAGAGCGAGGAGAGGAGAAGTGGCGGAGGAGAACCGCGAGGGGGAAAGGAAGCGAAGGAGGAGGTTAAAGAAATCGGAAAAGACGATGTGCGTCTGTGTGTGAATAAATGAGCCATATTTGCATAGATTCACATGTGTATCTGTATGTGAACAAATACACGCAGATACATACAAGCTCATACACATAGATACATACGATCGCACACAGATATACTTTCACAGACATACACACACACACATACACCAGCACATACATATATATATACTATATATATATTATATATATATATATATATATATTTACTCCATATATTATATATAATAATTATAATATATATATATATGTAATAAATATGTGTGTGTGTCTATATGCATATGTATATATATGTGTGTGTGTGCAGATTACACACACACACACAGCATGTATCTATCTATCTATCTATCTATCTATGTCATCTATCTATCTCATCTATCTATCTATATATATATATATATATATATTATATAAATATATATATATATATATATATATAATATATAATATATATATCATATATATAATATATCATATATACATATATATACAATATACATATATATGCATATATATATATACTATATATATATATATATATATATATAATATATATATATATATAATATAGACGAGAAGAGAGAGAGAGAGAGAGTAGAGAGAGAGAGAGAGAGAGAGAGAGAGAGAGACAGAGACACATACTGCACCGAATTTTAAATCACATAACTTGTATGTAAACAATTAAGACACATGCATATACACATGTCATCGCAACTCACACAACACGCAAGACACACATACGCACACACACCGATGGCAAGACACGGTGCAACTCTGTTTGATCACGAGCGCCGCTTATCGCCGCCCGAGAAACTCCGTGGAATGAGAATGCCCCACTGCCCCTCTTGCCTACCACCCTTCCTTCCTCTCCCCTCTACCCTGCGCCCCTCTCATTCTTCCAGCCTTCCCTCTGCCAGGTCTACCACTTTTTATTTTTTTATTTTTTTTTTTTTCACTTTCGTACCCCCCTCCTCATCATCTTTCCTCTTCTCCCCCGTCATCTTTCGCTACTAAACTGAGCGTATCCTTACTAGATGACGTGGTATCTCCTCTCCTTCTCATAGTCCTCATTCCTCAATTCCTTCGCGGCTAGTGAGCTGTCCAATGCCTCTATTATGAATCCTAAATTCACATTTCTCGCATGTAGCTCGTTACTCCTAGCAATGTCTCACATGAAGTGCGGTAGGTGATGTTAATGCAGGTAATATCATCCCAATCATTCCAAGTTCATACACTTCCTTTTATATGTTTATTTTTTTTTTTTTTCTTTAGGGGAATTCTAATTCTAATATATATCTGGATTATTTCCACCTTCTTTCACGCATAATATAATAAGCTTACGTCATCTATCTTATCCGTATTGGTCCACCGACATGAATACTCTTTTGTATTTATAATATATCACCTTTATATATATTAATTAGCCCATATATTCTTCTTATGGATCACACCGATATAATATCCTCAATTCACAATAGTGCCTTTATATACCTAGCTTCATTGCAGGTAGAACATCGTCTCGACTACCTATATGGACCCTATAAGTAACCGCTGATTCCCCGACCTAGGTTCCCTATTATGAGTTACTTATAATGGATAAGATGGTATGAGGTCTCATTGATCTATACCTACATTATAATCCTCGGTTCGTATATAACGTCCTCAGCGTAATTCCGTTTAGTTCCGGATTTCGTGATACATATTTCTAATTCCTTGTCTTTAGACATTTATAGTCTATTACCCCCGGATTATTACCTTAAGTACTTCCTTTTCTTATTATTCCTCATTATTTGATTTTTTCGTTATAATATTTTATTTTATTTATAATTTAGTTAAAGTCGCCTTATTATTGATCGTTGTTTATCTTATATTCAATGCTTTTTTAAAATGAAAGAACTAGTAATGTACTGAATTTCTCCAGTTTTTTTTATTTTATTCTTAATTGTATTGTTCTCATATGCTTTAATTCCCATTATATAGACTTTACGTTATCCTCTAAACTCGTTAGGTACTTTTTATCCTTCTTCTAATAGCTCATTTCTATAAATCTTCCGTTACTGATAACTCTATTATTCTGCCCATATCTATACTAGTAATATATGTAGGTATATAATTACACTAATATATATTATATATATACTATAATATATTATATATATTATAATATAAATATATATATAATATATAATATATATAGTGTATACCTATATATATATATATATATTTATATATATATATGTTTTATATTATTATTATAAAACTTATATATATATATATTATAATATATATATATATATAGTATTCATATAGTTAACTTAATATATATAGTAAAATATATATAACTACGCTCTATATATATATATTATTCTAGCCCTACCTTTCTAACCTTAATATTACTTCTAGTAATACCTCCTTTCATAATAATCCATTCTCTTCTTTAATTCCTAAATATATCCTTCTTAGGTTTTGTGGTGTAGTATGTTTACGTATAGATAGATTAATTGGTTGGTCATGAGATATAATCGATTAATTCAAGTCCTTTGTTATTATATCATTGTTGGCCATCATCATTATAACTAGATTGGCATAAATATATATTTTTGTTATCAATTTGTCAACTATATAAATCGTACTATTTTATCATAAGATTTTTTTAAGCTGAGATAATATCTCTATTTTCCTCAAATTTGCCTTGCCGTTTATCTTCATTCTACCCTATACCGGTATTATACTTATTATTCCCCTTACTTTTACTATTGCGTCCTGCATCTTTTATCACTTTCTTTATTTTCTATTTGTATATCGCCTATACCCTTTCGCGTTCCTCCTTCTCTTCCACTCACCTTTCCTTACCTTATTTCACCCCCTTGGGCGTCTCTCTCTAGCCCTGTGATTTATGCATTAGGTGTATATTAATTTCAAGTAACTCTCGCTACATCAATGTTTGTCTATGTATACTCTTTATTTATATAATGTATAATATTATCTACCTCTTTACTATTATTCCTCATCTTTCTTCTTATTCTTTATCTCTATTTCATATACCTTCAAATATTGTTTACCTTTTTTAGTTTTTTGAGGTTGTTTAATTAAGATTTTTTGTATTTCCACTCAGTGCTCTCATTTCCTTCTTTGTTGTTATTTTGTCATAACTCTACACGGTTCCGCTCTGAATTAGTCCGTTATCATCTGTTTTTTGTTTTAGCTTTTTGTTTTGTTGATTGCGTTTTTGATTTTTACATCCCTTTCTTCCCTCTCCTACTACAATATCTTCGTGTTATTCTTATTTCATTCTTGATTTTACTCTCTAATTCTATCATCATGTCTCCGTGATCCCCCACTTGTCAACTTAGTATTATACCATTCCTCTTACTTTATACTCTTCCGTCTCGGTTTCATTATTCCGTGTATTATTTTTTCTCTACCCTATATATATATACTCACCTCCCAATCTTATTTTTTTTTCTATTACACTACGCTTTTATTTTTTTCTTAGTCTTTTCTTTTCCCTTTCTAGTTTCACCGCAGTAGACTCTCCACTACGTAATGCACGAGTTTGACGTAGGTCCCGGCTGTCCAAATCCTTAGAAACGTACCAAATTCTCAATCCTTTTTACTCCCTTTCTCCTCTCTGCTAGCGGCTCTACGATGATAAATAACCCGGGACCTATTGCGGTAACCCTGTGTTCGTTATATAACCGTTCTACGCTTTAATTCCACTTTATATTCCCTTCCTCGGCATCAGCTTATTCCTCCCCGGTTTTTCCACCGCTGGGTTTTTTTTTTTCGTTTTCGGTTTCGTGTGCTTGCTTTCTTCACCTGTTTCGCACTAACCTCTTTGATCGCTCCCTCTTTTCTTTCCCTTGATCTTCCACACATCCTCGAATTATAGCTGTCTTCATAGACAGTCCAATTTTCCCCTGAGTTTTCCCTATCTTGATTGTGCTTACATGGAAACCTCTTACTGTCACAACATTGTATTTTTCTGATCTCTATCATACCATCGGGTGACATAGATGTTCCTCTAGAACGTCTACCCTCCTCGTCTCTCAGGTATCTACTTCCTACATAAACTATTCCTTCGTTTTCAC
Source organism: Penaeus vannamei (assembly GCF_003789085.1). Classification (NCBI taxonomy): domain Eukaryota; kingdom Metazoa; phylum Arthropoda; class Malacostraca; order Decapoda; family Penaeidae; genus Penaeus; species Penaeus vannamei. The sequence continues at coordinate 357,432 of NW_020870016.1, forward strand.
GTTTCCATCCTCTCTCTGAAGGTCCTCTCACGTCCTCCTCACCTATATCTCTTACTCTCTCCTCACCTCCCTCTTTCTACCTTCCCATTATATCCTCCCTCTCTCTTCCCTCCCCCTCATCATTCTCTCTTATCTTCGTCTCTCTATCTCACCTCCTCTCGCATTCTCTATCGGTCCTATATATCATATATAATAATATATATATAATGATATATATATATATATATATAATATATATTATATAGTATACTGTTATATATGTATATATGTATATATATATATATAGTATGATATATATTATATAATACTATAATAAATATATATATATATATAGTATATAATACTATATAAGATGTATACCATGAATATGGTTAGTATATGCTGTATATATAATATATATATATAAGTATAGTATATATAATATTATTTATAGTATATATATAGTATATATATAATAGTATGTATGGTATGTTAATCTATTGTCTATATGAATAATTATATATACAAGTATCTAGCATGTACAGTAGTCTATTAGGCGCTGTTATTGAGAGTATAATTCTGACGATGAGCTAAGAGAAGACGTATCTCAGCGTTACGTATTTACATTAGTGATCGTAGGCATTAGTATGAGACTGTGGAGGTGCAGTACCTCACGATATACAGCACCACCATGAATAGATATTATTATTAGTATAATATAGAAGGAGGAAGAGGGAAGAGAGATGAGAGGAGAGAGAGAGAGAGGAGAGAGAGAAGAGAAGATGAGAGAGTGAAGTGAGATATAACGATATATATATAATAATACGTAGTATAATTATATAAATTGCTTACTGTATAAGAGAAATAGTGATTAGTTATTCAGTAAATTAATATATACTATATAGAGGAAGAGAGGAAGAGAGACGAGAAAGGAGGACGGAGACGAGCACAGAGCAGAGAGATGAGAGAGAGAGAGAGAGAGAGATGGACATATATGGTAGTATGCAGTAATAGTTATAGTAGAATATTTTTCTTATTCTTTATTCCTTTTTTTGATAAACCTTCCCTTACTCCCTAAGACCCCTCCACTTCTCCCTAACCGGGATCACTTTCCCACCTGTCCTCCCTAAACACGCACCTCTCACCTTCCTCCTATAACGCCCTCGTCACCTTCCCCTTAAACACGCCGTCCCATGCACCTTCTCCCTAACACCCTCTACTTTCTCCCTAACCCCTCACGACCTTCCACTCTTAACTGCCCTCCCACAGCCTTCCATCCCTACACCCCTCTCACCTGCTCCCCTAACCCCCTCTCATCACCTTCCCTTAACCCCCCCACCTTCCATCCTAACCCTCTTCACCTTCCCTTAACCCTTCCAAACCTCTCCAACCCCATCCCACTTCTCCCTAAACCTCTCACTGCTTGCTCCTAACGCGCTCTCACCTTCCCCCTAGCCCCCTTCCCACCTTCCATCGGTGACCCCATCCCATATCCTACCTCCCCTCCACTTTCCTAACCTCCACCTCCTCTCGTCCCTCTCACCATTCCTAACACCCTCTCACCATCTCCTGACCCCACCCCATCCACCATCTCCCCTAACCCCCTCACCACTCCCTACGGCCTCCACGGTATCTCCCTACCCTCCCACCATTGCCTCCCCTCCCACCTATTCCCCCTAGGTACCCCCTCCCACACTCCCCACTAGCCCTCCCACCTGCCTCTTCGGGCCTCCACCCTCCTTCCCCCTAACCCTCCTCACCCTTCCTCCTAGCACCCACTCCCACCTAGGCCTCAGGCCCCTTCACTCCAGAACCCCTCTCCCACCTTCTCCCTAACACCACACACCTTCCCCTAGGCCCGTCCCCTCCTCGCCGCCTCCCAACCCCTCCCTCCAACCTTCCTCGCCTAAACCCACACATCATAAGGCGTACGCGTCACGCTTAGACCTTCTACCCTCCCACCTAGGCCTGCCCCTCCCTCCAAAGCCCTCCTCTCCGTTGGCCCTTCCTCCCTAACCCCACACACCCTCCTAGCCCCCACCTGAAGGCCTCGAGCACCCTCCCAAACCTCCTCCTCCCATCGCACGCATCACAGTAGCGTTGTATTGGGAGTCCACTTCCCCGATGGAATTCTTGGGCGACGTCCAGACTTTTCTTCCCCGATGTCAGCTGCTGTCAAGTCCTTGATGGTGAGTCTCATGCGGGACGGCGTAACCTCCGGGCTTGTTGTTGGACTTTCGCTCAGCCTGGTACTTGTCCGTTGACATGAGCATCTCTCCTGCCGAAGGGAAGAAGGTAAGGCGTGGGGACGCAAGGGTGTGAGGTGAGTGGATGGATGAGGTTGGAGGGGATTTGAAGGACGAGGTGAAGGGGGATCGGATTCGACTGAGGGGAGGGGATTGGGTGAGGCTGAGGTGAGGGGATCGGGTGAGGCTGAGGGGAGGGGATCCGATTCGACTGAGGTGAGGGGATCGGATTCGACTGAGGTGAGGGGATTGGGTGAGGCTGAGATGAGAGATGAGAGGGGAGGGGATCGGATTCGACTGAGGTGAGGGGATCGGATTCGACTGAGATGAGGGGAATCGGATTCGACTGAGGTGAGGGGATCGGATTCGACTGAGGTGAGGGATCGGATTCGACTGAGGTGAGGGAGGTGAGGCTGAGATCGATGATTCGGGATCGGATTCGACTGAGGTGAGGGGATCGATTCGACTGAGGGAGGGGATCGGGTGAGGCTGAATGACGACGCGGAGTGCGAGGTGAGGGGAAAGGGTAAGGTTGGCGGAACTTAAAGTTTTAGGTGAGGGGATGGAATGAGGGAGAAGGGATTCGAAGGAGGTGATGAGCGGATGTGAGAGGATTCTGGGGATGTGAAGTGTGAGGTGAGGGGAAGGGAGGAAGTTTGCGTATAGTACTTCTCGTTTAAGCAACATGGAGCTCAAGGACTTATTTCCCGTATTCATGTTGACAAATGCGGAAAGGTATGAATGAGAACGAATATCTTCACAATACGAGAGATGTATTTTAACCGGTTTCGATTATATCTCCGTGTTCTGACGAAGATATATAATCGAAACCGGTTAAATGCATCTCTCGTATTGTGAAGATGTTCGTTCGCATTCATACCTTCCCACAAGGATTTATTTCCTGTTTTCACCGTAGTTTCGTGTTTCGTGACGTATGATATTTTGAAAAATAGGACGGACACCGATTTACTGATTTACAAATTTTCAACGCTAGTCTGACGGCCAGTCGACTCGAGTGCAGATAATCAGTTTCAAATTAGCCATATCTTGTTTTTATGCTTTTAGTAGCACAAAAAAAGTAATGAAAACTACACATTTTACTTAAAATCTCTAATATAACTTTTGTTGACTTTATGAATACGTAAAAATATTGATCATTTCTTTAAGCGAATGACACACGATAGTTTGTAATTGCACTCTGGGAGGCCCTGAGATAACCGGGGAGAAGGAGCGCTTCGGGTCAGCTCATCGGCGGCTCCTCTCGGTCCTCCGATTCGGCCCAGACAACCGCCCTTCCGGCTAGACCTGCGCGTTCACAAGGCCAGCTGAGCAGCGTCTTAAGGTCAGTGGATGTGTTTAAGGGAATCTGAGGGAGTGGGAGGAGTTTCACGGATGAAAGGCGCGAGGTGAGGGCAGGTGATGAGTCTGAGGTGTCGGCGTGTGATGAGGAGAGAAGTGATGAGTTTCAGATATTCGTGGATGAAGTGAGTTTAAGCAGAGGGTGTGGGGGGAATCTGAGGTTTAAGGGGAGAGTGTGGGAGGAGTTTGAAGAGATGGCTTGAGTTTGAAGGGAATTGAAGCGTAAGGGTGGTATGTGTTTTGGGGGAAGTAAGGCGAGGGGATTGGGATCTACGGTATGAGGTTAGGGCATAAGATGAGTTTAAAGTGATGAGTTGTGAGGATGGGATGAGTTTGGGGAGTGAGGGGATAAAATGAGTGTGAGGAAAGTTGATATGTGTGTGGGGGGGGGGGGTAGGAACTGTATGGAATGACGTGAACTGCAAGGGTGTAAGAGAATGATAAGAGAATGAGCCGTGTTCATGTTAACAAATGTAGATAAGTATGAATGAGAATGAATATCTTCACAATACAAGAGATGTATTTATTCATATGGTAAGAGAATGTGAGGTTTGACCGGATAAAAAATGTCTTCTTGTGTGTTTGGTTAGGCTAGATTAGTTTTGCTTTTTTTTTTTTTTTTTAACTGTCGGTTGAGTTTTCCTTTTTTATCTGTTTATCTTATTTGTTGTTTAACTATATTTCCTTCTAGTTCTTAGGGACGCATCAGAGGTTATTCTGAAGTCGTAACTAGGATTTGTATTGAAATTTGTCAAATATAATTTTCAAGGTTGGTTGTTGGTCAACCTTCTTAAATATGTAATATAATATTACGATATTTCTTTAGTAGTTTCTTCAATTAAGAATGGCAAAGAAAAGGATGTTCTTCACCTAAGAGTTATAGCACCTGAATCAGATAAGATATGAAGGTCCACTCCTTGAGACGTGTTCAGACAACGCCAGTGACAGCTCAAGACGTCGAAGGAGACATTCCTTGCCGTTAATTACAGTCATAACAATCAGCGACCCTTCATCATTTACTCGAGGTCGTGGATCTAAAACTCTACGGTCTGCGTTGCCCCATTTAACTAACTCTCAGGCATCTGTTTGCCTGGTTGCTGATTTTATCCTGCTGATTACATATCGTAGTTAGAAAGTATGCATTTAATTGATGGGTTATTTGTCCACGTAATAATAAGAAAAAATAAGAAAATAATTTGACATTTGATATGGAAAACACATCTAAAGTGAGATGGGTGAATGGGAATCTTCGTTCATTGTTGGTTTGTTTAAGTTAGGAGTCTGTATATACAACTATTTGGTGTGTGGGGGCGGGGCTTTACCTAATGGAGTGGGTCTTTCATACATTAGAATGACCTTGTTTCTGGTGACAGAGAGTGTTTTTTTTTGACAGAGTGTCTTTTTGTTTTGCGTACAAGGTGAAAGAGTTCACTTTACTTATTTCTACAGTGAAATGAGCTTTACAACTTTCGTTTATAGTGAGATTTTTCGTTTACAGTCTATTTAGTTTGTTTATATAGTAGAATATCTACCTGTCCACTGCATACAATATCGAGTATATATGAAATGCCTTTTTATATTATTCAATATATATATATATATATATATATATATATATATATATATATATATATATATATATATATATATGTATATACTTT
>NW_020870016.1:372676-375176 GCF_003789085.1 Penaeus vannamei
GAAAAACGGCGGCCGCTCGCATTATGCTCAGCGGATGGTGCAGGCGGCGGCTGTGGGCGCTGTGCAGGAATGTGGGGGGAATGTGGGGGTTGTGGGGGAGAGGGAGGGCTTTGAGGGGCTCTTTAGGGGGTACTAGGGGTGGTGGGGGAACAGGAACTGAAGCTTGCGAGGTTTGTGGGGGTGCAGAGCCTCAGGGGGTTCCTTGGGACTGGCGGCTGTGGGCCTGAAGGTTGTGGGGGACAGCTGGCTTCCCTGTCTTTTGATGGCTGTGGGAGTAGTGGAGCCTACGATTTTTTTTAGAGGGTTACAGAAGCATGTGGCTGTAAGGGTTGTGGGACGGCAAGGTTATTGTAACTGCGGGAGTTGCAGAGGCAATGGGAAATGTGAAAGCTGTTGTGTTTTTGAATGTTATAATGTCTAGTCAAGGTGCTGTTGCTAAAGTAACAATGAAGAGATAAGGCGTTAGTAAGGGGGTACAAATTTTGAAGGGAGTGTAAATACTTCGACTGCGTGGTGGTGGCTGTAAATGTTTTAACTTGTGACTGGTTTTTGAGGTGGAAGTTGTAATGGCTGACGTATGGCGTCTGTTGAGAAAATATTTGTCTTGTGGCAAATGTGGCATTGCATCTCACACAAAAAGAAAAAGAGTCCGCAAAAGGTGAGAACAAATGACAAGCGCCAAAAAAAAAAAAAAAAAAAAAAAAAAAAAAAAAAAAAAACTTTCTTTCCCTCAAACGGTTTCTTGTATCGAAAGCATCAAAACCAATTTCCTTTTGTTTACAACCCACATAAATAGATAAACAACCCTTGTGAGAGTAAAATATATATGTAACTTTTTTTTAACCCTGCAGGACACATTTCCTCCTAGGGCCAGTGACACCAAAATTAATCAGAAGTTTGTATATCAAAGGACCAAATATTTTTTAAAAGTTGCCCGCGCTTTCCCGCCAAGTATCAGTATTCCCAAGACGTTGCTCACCGCACAGCCAAGTCTCCCAACTGCAAATGGCACCACAGAACCTTAATTCTTTCATAATTTCTTTACTTGTTCGCTGTAGGAGGACGTAAGGGTACGTGCCGAGGGTGGTAACACTGTCGTCCAGATGGTGGCCAGGGGATACGACACTATTTATTCTCGCAGGAGAAAGATAATAATAAAAAGAATCTCGGGAAGGAGCCGATTTCGGGGCTATTAAGGAATTACTACCATTATACAAATTTAAACAGATGAATAGATTTTGATCCGTGATGTTACTGATATGTATATATATATATATATATATATATATATATATATATATATATATATATATATATATATATATATATGTGTGTGTGTGTGTGTGTGTGTGTGTGTGTGTGTGTGTGTGTGTGTGTGTGTGTGTGTGTATGTATGTATGTATAACGTCTTCGATTTTCTAATCACAAAATCCTAACATGAAATAGATTGAGAAATTTGCTAAATATAGAAAAAAATGCCATGAATTTCAACGGAATTACATTTTCATAAATGATGATGGCATATCAAACAGAGATAGATAGATAGATAGAGAGAGAAAGAGAGAGAACGGAAAGCGAGATAGAAGGAGGGGTTACATGCACGTATCTAAATACACACGCCTCCCGCTGTACGTCTCTATGTAGGTTTGTATGTGCGCGTGTATGTGGGTCAGCGTGGCATGTTTGGTCTGTCCGCATAAAGAAAGCAAATTAGACCCGAGGAAACACCTGTCGTTTGGCCGCCGAAATTTGTTTCTTGTGGTTTTTACGAAACAATAAAATCGGCCGAAGATTCCCGCGTTTGTGCCCCTCTCGCTCGGAAGCCGCTTACGACAAGGGACGTAAAAAATAAGGAAAGAAAATTTCGAAGAAAAAGAATCGCAAATTGGTATTCCTTCTCCTTTTCTTTTCTTTTCTTTAAAAAAAATATTTTGTAGGTTACTGTAGTACAGTTGTGATTTATCATCTATCGTAATATTCTGTCTCTATAGGCATGTGTATCTGTATATGTGTGTTTGCTCCTAGAAATCAATCTATATCTATTTACTCACCTGTCTACCTATATTTATGTTATCAATCTATATATCTGTTTATCTACTTATACATCCATACCTATCTATCTATCCATCTACACACACACACACACACACACACACACACACACACACACACACACACACACACACACACACATATATATATATATATATATATATATATATATATATATATATATATATATATATATATATATATATATATATATATATATATATATATATATATATATATATATATAGCACATTACACACATATACACACACATATATAATACACACACACACACTATATATATATATATATGTATATATATTCATATATACATATATACATATATATATATATGTATATATATATATATATAATAGTATATATATATATATATATATATATATATATATATATATATATATACTGCATATTTACTCATATATCATAC
>NW_020870016.1:395176-405176 GCF_003789085.1 Penaeus vannamei
CACACTATGCCTAGGCTTACAAACACACACACACACACACACAAACACACAATGCCTACATCTATAAGCACACACACACAGAGACAAACACACAATGCCTAGGCTTACAAACACACACACACACAAACACACACACAAACACACAATGTCTACATCTATAAACACACACACACACAAAACCTACATCTATAAAACACACAACACACATAAACACACAATGTCTACATCTATAAACACACACACAAACACACGCAAACACACTATACCACACAAGCATGCTGACTCACTCACAAATACATACTTTCAGACAGACAAATCACATTAGTATACATGCAAGTCAAGTAGGCGGAACATAACACGCAATATGATGTTATATTGTTACCAAAGACATCTATTTCTGTCTATTTCAATCAAGGAAAAATACACGAAGAATATGACAGATCGATTGAGTGGTTTTCTTGCATGAATAAGCTTTTTGTCTTGAGAGAGAGAGAGAGAGAGAGGGAGAGAGAGGGAAGAGAGAGAGAGAAAGAGAGAGAGAGAGAGAGGAGAGAGAGAGAGAGAGAGAGACAGAGAGAGACAGAGAGAGAGAGAGAGAGAGAGAGAGAGAGAAGAGAGAGAGGAGAGAGAGAGAGAGAGAGAGAGAGAGGAGAGAGAGAGAGAGAGAGAGAGAGAGAGGAGAGAGAGAGAGAGAGAGAGACAGACAGGACGAGAGTAAGATACAGAGACAGACAGGAGGAAAGCAGATAAGAAGAGATAAGAATAGATAGAGAGAGAGAGAGCAATGAGAGTGCGGTAGACAATGAGAGAGAGAGAAAAGGAGAGAGAAAGAGAAGAGGTGTGGTGTGTGAGAGAAAGAGAAGAGAGATGAGAAATAATGAGAAGAATGAGAGATAGAGCGAGAGAGAATGAGACAGACCCAGAGACCCAGATCCACAGCCAAAGACAGAGGAGAGAGAGAGAGAGAGAGAGAGAGAGAGAGAGAGATGAACACGAAAAAGGGGAGGAGAAGGGGAAGGGGGAGGGGGGAGGGGGAGGGCAAGGTAGAACAACTCTCGACATCTGTCAGTCATGTATGAACATAAGAAGTACAAGTCGCTGTTGAAATATACCGAATTCAATTTCATAGATCTTTGATAATTACAAAAGACCGATGCCAAGTCACCCTCGAGATGGTTTCTGTATCTCAAGGTAGTTGTGTGTCATGACCAACTCGTATTTTTTTTTTCTTTTTTTCTTTAAGAGTTCAAGACTTTTACTTATCCAGTGATCTTAATGCCTGACTATGCGAGATTGGTTGATAGCGTAGATGGAAGGGGGGGGGGCGATGGAAGATATAGAAATAGAGAATAAATGTGACATAGTAAGATGCAAAACGGCTTATCATTACTCTCTCTCTCTCTCTTTTTCTCTCTCTCTCTCTCTTCTCTCTCTCTCTCTCTCTCTCTCTCTCTCTCTCTCTCTCTCTCTCTTCTCTCTTCTTTCTCTCTCTCTCTCTCTCTCCTCTCTCTCTCCTTACCTCTCTCTCTTCTCTCTCTCTCTCTCTCTCTCTNTGTGCGCTGACCCAGCAGTCTTTTTCCTCTCGTGTGCTGTTTCTGTTCCTCATTCAGACTCAGCAGTTCCTGTTTCCCCCGCTGACCTAGAATCCTCTTTTCTTTGTGTTGCTGACTCAGGAGTTCCCTTTATTTAGTGTGTGCTGACTTCGATGTTATTTTTTTCCCCCGTGCGCTGACCAGAAAGTTCCTCTTTTCTCGTGTTGCTGACTCAGGAGTTCCCTTTTTTTAGTGTGTGCTGACTTTCGATGTTATTTTTCCCCCCGGCGCTGACCTAGAAGTTCCTCTTTTCTGTGTGTGCTGACTCAGGATCCCTTTATTTAGTGTGTGTGACTTCGAATGTTATTTTTTTTCCCCCGTGCGCTGACCCAGATGTTCCTCTTTTCTCGCTGTGTGCTGGACTCAGGAGTTCCCTTTTTTTAGTGTGTGCTGACTTCGATGTTTTTTTTTCCCCCGTGCCGCGTGACCCAGATGTTCCTTTTCTCGTGTGTGCTGACTCAAGGATTCATTTTATTCCCTTGCTGCACTGACCAAGAAGTTATTTTACTTGAAGTTCATCTTTCTCCCGTGTGCGCTGACCCAGTAGGCCTTTTTTTTACTACCCGTGCGCTGTTTCAGAAGTTCATTTTCCCCCGTGTGCTGGACTCTGAACTTTTTTTCCCCCTGTTGTGCTGACCCGGAAGTTCTATCTTTTCCCGTGTGTGCTGACCCAGAAGTTATTTTTCCCCGTCGTACTGCCCAGAAGTTTTTTTTTTCTCCCCAGGGGTCCGACTTCTAAGTTATTTTCCCCCGGCGCGCTGGTCTGAAGTTATTTTCTCCCCCGACTGCTGGCCAAGAAGTTTCTTTTATTTAGTGTGTGCTGATTTTGAAGTTATTTTTCCCCCCGTGTGCTGATTCTGAAGTTATTCCCCCCCTTCTGACCCAGAAGTTCCTCTTTTTCTCGTAGTTTGCGCTGACCCAGAAGTCATTTTTCCCGTGTGCTGACTGCACTGACCCAGAAGTTATTTTCCCCCGTGTGTGCTGACCCAGAAGGTTTTTTTTTTTTCCCCCCGTATGTGCTGACCCAGAAGTTTTTTTCCTCCCGTGCGTCCTGACCCAGGTCATTTTTCCCCCATGTGGTGACCCAGAAGTCATTTTTCCCCCGTGCGTGCTGACCCAGAAGTTCCTTTTATTTAATGTGCGCTGACCCAGAAATTATTTTCCCCCATGCGCTGACCCAGAAGTTCCATTTCTCCCCATGCACTGACCCAGAACTTCCTAATTTCCCCCGTGTCTGACCCAGAGAAATTATTTTCCCCCAGATGCGCTGACCCAGAACTTCCTAATTTCCCCGTGCCCTGGAGTGAGTCACGGGGGCGAACGAGCAGACTCCCAAAAAAGGTCACACGCTCTCTCGCATCGCCGCCCTTCGTCAGCACATGATTGAGAGTTGCAAGAAATGGGCGTGAGATGTCACAAAGCGGAGGGCACGTCTTGGGCAGGAACCTTGGGTCAGTCCTGGTTAATGGGGCTTACTTATCTGTCTTCCTCCTCCTTTCTCTTTCTTGTTTCGTCTCGTTTGGTTATCTTTTTCTTATTTTCTTGTATTTTCTTGATTTTTTCTTATTTTCTTGGATTTTCTTGTACTTTATATTTTCTCTTTTTCTTGTATTTGTTTTTTTTTTTATCGTTTCTTATATTCTTGCCTTATTTTCTTGATTTGTTTCTTATTTTCTCGTATTTTCTTATATATTCTTATTTTCTCGTTTTCTTATTATGATCATTTTTCTTTTTATTTTCTTAACTTTTTAAAAAATCTGATGTTTTATTTTCATATATCTATTTTGTATTATCTTTTCTTATCTGATTCATTTTCTCTTTTCATTATTTCCATTTCCTTTTATTATTTTCTACTCTATTTTCCTTTTTTCACACTATTTTCTCGTCTTCCCTTTTCATTATCATTTCTTATCTTCCTGTTTTATTATCTTTTCTTATCTTCCTTTTCTATTATCTTTGCTTATCTCCTCTTACTCTATTTTCCTTTTTTTCATTATATTTTCTGATCTTTCTTTTTCATTATCTTTTCTTATCTTCCTTCATATTTTCTTATCTTATTTTAGCTACCTTTTTTCATACTTTTATCTTATTTTCTCTAACTCTATCTTTCTTCCTTTTCATGATAGAGTAAATAGACTATCAATCATTATAGTTTAATTTTTCTACTATTCCATTTCTCTTTTATTCTTTGTTATTGCTACGTTTTTACGAATCCCGTTTCACTGTACTCGGAGGCGTTTGCTATATTTCTTTGCGATTATTATTGATATTTTGCTTTTTAGACTAATAAACACCGAAATCTAAAGAATCCCTCTAGGTCCCATTTCCCTAAGCATGTTCTGGTGAGGGAAAGGAGAAGGGGGAGATGAAGCAAAGGGAATCTCGCACGTATAACAACCACGAGAGATACACCCCTCCCCCTTCCAGCCCCCTGCGAATACCCTCCCACGGCGGCCATCCTCTTTTCCTGTATCCTCACTCTCTCGTCTTCACCTCTGATCTCCCCTCCCCTCTTTCCCCCTCCCCCCCCCAACCTTCGTTTTCATTAATATTCGTCTTCGTTTTGTCTCTTTTTTCTTCTTCTTCACTTTGATCTTCTTTTGTCTCTTGTTCTTTATTCGGATTCCTTCTTTTTTCTTATTCTTTATTTTGCATCCTTTTTTTTCTTATTCTTTATTTTCCTTCTTTCTTCTCGTTCTTTTATTCGAATTTTTCTTTTTTTCTAATTCTTTTTCTTTCTTACTTCATTTTTCCTTTTTCATTTTTTTCATTATTTATTAATTTATTTATCTACTTTTTCATATTTTTTTATATTTTAATATTTCATATCACGTTTTATTATCTATTTATTTCTTTATCTATTCCTTTTTAGAATTGAAGCTTCGAATCTCTGAATCACCCAAGTCAGAAAGTACGGTATGAGGCGGTTGTTCGAGACGGGATTCGAAACATGTTTGACACGCGTTTCGAGCGCGACTTTTGCAGACAGGAAGTATGAGACAAACAACAATAACGTGTCCACAGATATGAAAAAATTAACACAGACACAATAAAATACTAAGATATTTTCGTATTTTATTGTGGTTGTTTTTTTCCTTTTCACAGAGGAGGAGATAAAGGAGGTGTGAGAGAAACCTAGTGAATGAGAGTTGGAGTAGATGGCAAACGAGGTAAAAGTAGATAAACAAAAATCTCGAATTCGTTTTTATGTCCTCATTTCTAATAACATATTCTATATATCTTTTCCTAAGGTTCGAAATACCACATCAGATCGAAAACATTAAAAAGATAAAGATTCTGAAAGAAATAAACCGAAAGAAAGAGAATGACAGGAAGAGAAAACAGAAGAGAAATTGACTAATGGCTCAGTCACAACAGAACAAAAGTGATATACTGACCTTCATTAGACAACAATAACAAGTGCGAATTAGCATCTTGTACGTCAGACGTAACGAGAGCTGCCGTCGCGCCGCCTTTGAAAAGTCTGCATACCTGGACCCTAATTTGCATATACCCCCCCCCCCTTTAACCTTCCAGATCTCCTCCTTCTTTTCTCCTTTCTCCTCCTTTCCTTTCCGATTTTCTTTACTCCTTTCTCCTTCTCCTTCTTCGGTTTTCTTTTCTCCTTTCTCCTCCGGTTTCCTCCTCTTCACTCCCTTCTTTTCTCCTCCTCACCCGCTTCCTTCTTCCCCCTCTTCCTCCACCCCCCTCCTCCTCCTCCCCTCCCCCCCTATCCCTCTTACCCCTTTCTCCTCCTTCCTCTCCATCTCCTCACCCTTCCTTCACCTCCTCCTCCTCCCTCACTATCCTTCACCTCCTTTCTCCTCCTTCTCTCCATTCCTCATTCCTCCTCCTTCCATTCCTCCTCCTCCTCCTCCTCCTCTCTATCCCTCTTCCCTTTCTCCTCCTTCTCCTCTCTCCACCTCCTCCTCCTCCTCCTGCCTCCTTCCCTCACTATCCCTCTCCCCTTTCTCCTCCTCCTCTCCATCTCCTCACCCTTCCTCCTCATCCTCATCCCTCCCCATTCCTCCTCCTGCTCCTCCCTCACTATCCCTCTTCCCCTTTCTCCTCACTTTCCTTCCCTCATCCTTTCTCTTCTCTTCTCTTCTTCTTCTTCTTCTTCTTCTTCTTTTCTTCTTCTTTCTCTTCTTCTTCTTCTTCTTTTCTCTTTCTCTCTCCCTTCTTCTTCTTCTTCTTCCTCCTTCCTCCCCTCCTCCCTCACATCCCTCTTCCCCTTTCTCCTCCTCCTCCTCCTCCTCCCCCTCCTCTCCTCCACTCCTCCCTCCCCATTCCTCTTCCCTCCTTCCTCCTCCTCACCTCCTCTCTCCCTCCCCATTCCTTCCTCCTCCTCCTCCTCCTCCTCCCTCCCATTCCTCCTTCGCCCAAGAGAACACCATCACTAATGAATAAAGTTCACCTCACTGATGGAGAGAATGGGCTCGAGTGATAATGGAGACACGTGCTTGCCACCTTACGGTCTCTGCCCCCCCCCCTCTCTCTTCTCTCTCTCCCTTCCATGAAATTTGTTAGTCTGTTTGTGCGGTTGGGTGTGTGGTTGCCTGTTTCTGTATGTTTGTCTGTTTTTTGTGTGTATTTTTTTTCTGTCTCTTGTCTCTCTTTTTTTTTAATCTTTAATTTGTTTTATTTTTTTTTATCTTTCGTTTTTTCGTTCTTTTTATTTCGGTTTTGTTCTTTCTTTCTTTTCTCTCTTTTTCTTGTTTTTTTTATTTTCATCTTATTCTCTACTTGCTGGGCTAAAAAAATTCTCTCCTTTTACATCCACATATACAATTTACCAAAATTTGATACCTGGAAGAAATCATATATATATAAAAGATTAAATATATATAAGAAACAAAAAAAAACAAAAAATTCCCAAATCTCATGAACTTTTATTTCAAAACTTCGCTTTTTTCTCCCATCTACTGCAGTTATTTCTATCACAAACGTCTCTCATAGCGCTTTTTTTCTATGATACGTCTCTTTAAAAGGAAGTATCTCCCCCCCGGGCTATCTCGCAAAGACATAATCAGAACATAGAAACAAGTGCAACATGATGAACAGAAATTTCTCTATTGCGCTGTCAGGCAGAAGGAATGGATCTGACCCTGCGCTGGGGAAGACAGACAGACAGACAGACAGACAGACAGACAGACAGACCATAAACGAACCGAAAATGCAAGCAGACGAAACGCGAAAGAGGGGGGAATAGGGAGAGAAGAAGAGACAAACCCCTAAAATCGCTAGACCTTTCCAAACCATAAAACAGACAGACGAAGAAACGAAAAAACCCCGAAAATGCGAGCAGAGCGAAAAAAGCGAAAAGAAGGGGGCAATAGAGAGAAAAAACAACCTAAATCCGCTTAACCTTCCAACATTTAAAAACAACAGACGAAGAAAATACATACACGAACCAAAAAGGCACCAAACCCGACCGAAACCGCGAAAGAAGGGGGAATAGGAGAGAAAAGAGGGACAAACCTAAAATCCGCTTAAGCCTTTATAGCCATAAAACAGATAAAAGGTAGGTCAGCTCGTTCCACAGTCAAGACACGAAGAACCACTCCCTTTCCGTGTTCGTGTTATCTGCCAAGTTTCGGGAACGACGATACACCTGGGTTTCCAGCGTTGTTATTGTAAAAAGCTTGTCATATTTGGTGGTAATGATTATGACCCCAATAAAACCGATCGGGTTTTCTCTATCTCCTTAATTCCTGCATGCCGTACACAAATGCAGACACAACCAACAAATAACAACTATTTTGTAGTATAGATCATTTTATGTATACGATTATAGTGAAAATAAATTACATTGACCATGTTGCTGTTTCAAAAGATATTTCATACACTTAATAATAGTATTGATATCAAAAATAGCAATGCGATCATCATAGCAATAAGGAAGATAACATTAATCACTAAAACATCAGTATTATTAATATCAGTATTGCGAAGTAAGTCAGCATATATACACCAAGTATAACAGAAAATCTAGTAAACCAATTTGCGCTGAGAGACAGAGAGAAAAAGAGAAAGAGAGATGACGACCATAGAGAAGGAGAGAGCGAGACGAGGGAAGAGAGAGAAGAGAGATGGAGTGAACTAGGAGAGAACGAGCTTGAGGGTGGGTATCGAGAGAGAGGAAGGAAAGAGACGAAGAGAAGTGAGATGAAGAGTGAGAGAGATAGAGAGAGAGAGAGAAGAGACAAATGAGTGATGAGTGCGTGAGTGTGAGTGAGAGTGAGAGGGGAGATAGAGAGAGAGAGGAGAGAGAGAGAGAGAGAGATGAGACAGAGCAGAGAACAGAAACAGGAGAGAAGAGTGTGTGTGAGAGAGAGAGAGATGAGAGGACAGATCAGAGAATGTGTGTGTAAGAGAGAGAGGGAGAGAAAGAAACTTTCAAGATGGTTTGATTCCTAAGAAAAGGAATTCTCGGAAAGAAGTGAATCAAGAAAGCAGGGGTAAGGAAGAAGAGACAGGAAGATAGAGAGATAAATTAGAATAAGTAAACAGGACACGGAGACATATTTGAAAAGACCAGACCGCACTACAAACACGTAAACAGTAAGATAGATAGATGGAGAGAGAGAGAGAGAGAGAGAGAGAGAGAGAGAGAGAGAGAGAGAGAGAGAGAGAGAGAGAGAGAGAGAGAAAGAGAGAGAGAGAGAGAGAGAGAGAGAGAGAGAGAGAGAGAGAGAGAGAGAGAGAGAGAGAGAGAAGAGAGAGAGAGAAGAGGAGAGAGTGAGTGAGAGAGAGAGAGAGAGGGAGAGAGAGGAGAGAGAGAGGAGAGATGAGAGAGAAAGAAAGTGAGAGTGAAAAAGAGAGAGAGTGAAAAGAGAGAGAGAGCGTGAGAGAGAGAGGAGGGAGCATGAATAGAGGGAGTGAAAAGGACAACCTTTGGATAGTTTATTTACAAAAAAAAAAAGAATAAAGATAATAATAATGAAAAAAATAAACGGTCCCACAGGAAAAAAAATAATAATCTCTACCACATTTTTTTTAATAAACCATAAATCTCGCATATAGTGGCCTTCTCTTCAACAGATACTTAAACACACAGCACACATATACTAATAACTCAACCCCAACGCCCTCAAAAATATATCCAAGTAAAATTCCTCATACCAAGAAATATAATGACATAACCAACTTCGACCGACGAACAAAAAAAAAAAAAAAAAAAAAAAAAAAAAAAAAAATCGGCCGGGTCAAAACCTGCGGAGAACGATGACTTTTTGACATTTCCGTTGCGAAAGGAGAGCGGGTCTAACTGCGCCTTTTAAACCCGAGGAAATTGGGTTGTTGGGCTAATTACCGCCGGGACGCGATGCCGGCCGTCTCCCGGGTCCGCTGTCACCATTCCGTCTTCGTCACTGCTCTTTTTTTTTTTTTTTTTTTTTTTTTTTTTTTAGATTTCTATGTTGTGCGGTTATGTGTATTATATATATATATATATATATATATATATATATATTATAATATATATATATATATATTATATATCATATTATTATATCATTTTTTTCTCTTTTCTTTCTCTCTCTCTCTCTCTCTCTCTCTTCTTTTTTCTTTTTTTCTTTTCCTTTTTATGTAGAGGGAGGGAGGAAGGAGGAGGAGGAGGGGGAAAAGTGAAGGAGAAGAAGAAAAAAGAAGAAGAAGAAGAAGAAAGAGGAGAAGAGGAGGAGAAAAAAAGAAGAACAAGAAGGAGGAGAGAGAGGAGAAAGAAAACCGAAGGAGAAAAAGAAGAAGGAGGAGGAGGAGGGAGATGGGGCATGCTCTTTCATAATTCCAAGGACGTTTGAGAGCTGAGAAAGAGGAAATAGGGAGAAGAGTGAATAGACACACAGACGTCATAAGGTTGATAAAACAAAGAAGGAGATATGGAGAATGAGAGAGAGAGAGAGAGAGACAGACAGACAGACAGACAGATCAACAGCGACAGAGACTTAAGAGAGACAGAGACAGAGAAGAAACAATGATATAAGTGGAGAGAAGAAAGGAAGGGCGGGCGCCGAACCCAAAATTTACGACGCAAATATTAACCAGCGGTTTATTAGAACTTGTCGCGAGCTGCCTTATATGGTCATCGAGAACCATAACAGCGCAGTTGCCATTCGCTATTTTCTCCTGTTTCTTTTTCTTTTTTAACATTCCTATTATTTCTTATCTTTTATTTTATCTTTTGTTTTTTCTTCTTACTTTTTTTTTATCTTTTTTTTTTTTTTTTTTTTTTTGAAGAGCTTGCATTGCTCATTAGGCTGCCACCGATCAGAAGCCAAGTGGAAATTATCAATAACTGGAAATGCAATTCCTTGGCTGATGATAGCATGATCACGATATATGTTAATGGAATATCGGATAATCTGAATCTCTTTAAGCTTTATCACTGTGCTGGAAAGGGCCGCGTC
>NW_020870016.1:420176-422676 GCF_003789085.1 Penaeus vannamei
TTTTTTTTCTCTCATTTCTAGTAAACCTCTCATTCTAGTATTTTTTTCTCTCATTTTCTAGTTTTTTTTTTTCTCTTCATTTCTAGTATACATTTTTTCTCTCATTTCTAGTATACGTTTTTTTTCTCTCTCATTTCTAGTATACATTTTTTTTTCTCTCATTTCTAGTATAACGTTTTTTTTTTTCTCTCTCAGTATACATTTTTTTTCCTCTCATTTCTAGTATACGTTTTTTTTTCTTCTCTCATTTCTAGTATAACGTTTTTTTTTTCTCTTCATTTCTAGTATACATTTTTTTTTCTCTCATTTCTAGTATACATTTTTTCTCTCATTTCTAGTATACGTTTTTTTTTTCTCTCTCTCTCATTTCTAGTATACATTTTTTTTCTCTCATTTCTAGTATACGTTTTTTTCTCTCATTTCTAGTATACATTTTTCTCATTCTAGTATACGTTTTTTTTCTCTCTCTCATTTCTAGTATATTTTTTTTTTTTTCTCTCATTTCTAGTATTTTTTTTCTCTCATTTCTAGTAACATTTTTTCTCATTTTAGTATACGTTTTTTTTTCTCTCATTTCTAGTATACATTTTTTTTCTCTCATTTCTAGTATACGTTTTTTTTTCTCTCATTTCTAGTATACATTTTTCCTCATTCTAGTATACGTTTTTTTTCTCTCTCTCATTTCTAGTATACATTTTTTTCTCTCATTTTCTAGTATACGTTTTTTTTCTCTCATTTCTAGTATACATTTTTTCTCTCATTTCTAGTATACGTTTTTTTTTTCTCTCTCTTTCTAGTATACATTTTTTTCTCTCATTTCTAGTATACATTTTTTTTTCTCTCATTTCTAGTATACATTTTTTTCTCTCATTTCTAGTATAACGTTTTTTTTCTCTATTTCTAGTATACATTTTTTTTTCTCTCCTTTCTAGTATACATTTTTTTTCTCTCGTATACATTTTTTTCTCTCATTTCTAGTATACATTTTTTTTCTCTCATTTCATAGTATACATTTTTTTTCTCTCATTTCTAGTATACATTTTTTTCTCTCATTTCTAGTATACATTTTTTTCTCTCATTTCTAGTATACGTATACATTTTTTTCTCTCATTTTCTAGTATACATTTTTTCTCTCCTAGTATATTTTTTCTCTCATTTCTAGTATACATTTTTTTTCTCTGTATACATCTAGTATAATATACATTTTTTCATGCAATAGTATAGTTAAGATCAAATAAATAAATTTCTTGGAAAGGCGCGATTTCTCCAAGCCAAATTGCATGCTTCGTGACACGTCCAGGTTATGCGAACACAAAGATAAAAATATCAAAACCTTTCTCTTTAGGTCCTTTCCAATTCCCTCTTTCGCATATTTGTGTGTGTGGTGTGTGCGTGTGTGTGTTGTGAGGTTGTATGCGTGTGTGTGTGTGTGTGTGTGTGTGTGTGTGTGTGTGTGTGTGTGTGTGTTTGACTGTGTGTTTGTTAGTGCTTACACATTACGTACACATAACCTTCGATCCTAATTATATATATAACAACCAAACAATATTCAACTCAATTCAACTCAATTTCAGAAAAAAATATATATATATACAAACAATAAAAACAATACAAAAAAATACATCTAGCACAGTGAAAAAAAAAATCCTCATTGAAACCACTTCTACCATCCTATTCCCACTCACATCCAATAACCCCGGTCTTTAGAGATCATTTTAATTCCAGTTCTTGGCGAAAATGTCTGTTCTTCACTCCAAAGCCCGTTTAGAGGCATGGCAGCTGAAATTACTCGGTTCGCCAGGATAATGAACACTAATCTCTCGGTTTTTCTATTATCCTGTCAGTGGGAATCCTAGAGTCTTTTCATCTTTCCGAGCTGGTAAATTTTGCAAATGATGCATGTTGTTGCTACTTCACTTGAGAAGACGTATGAATCGAGCATTTTTATGTTTATGTATATGCACATACAAACGTATAAACACACATACACACACACACACACACACACACACACACACACACACACACACACACACACACACACACACACACACATATATATATATATATATATTATATATATATATATATATATATATATATATATATATATTGTGTGGTGTGTGTGTGTGTGTGTGTGTGTGTGTGTGTTGTCTGTGTGTCTATGTGTATGAATATATATATATGAGAGAGAGACAGGCAGACAAACAGATAGAGACAGAGACAGAGAGAAAGGGAGAGAGGGGGAGATAGAAAAATAGGAACGAGAGAGAAAGAGAGAGAGGGGGGTGGGGAAGAAAGAAAGAGATAGAGAGATAGAGAGAAAGAAAAATGCAGAGAGAGATAGAGAGAGAAAGCAAATAGAGAGAGATAGATAGAGAGAAAGAAAAATGCAGAGAGAGAGAGACAGACAGACAGACAGCAAGACAAAGAGAGAGAGAGAAAGGCAGAGACAGAGAGACAGACAGAGACAGGGGGAGGGGGAGAGAGACAGAAAGAG
>NW_020870016.1:430176-435176 GCF_003789085.1 Penaeus vannamei
GAGAGAAAGAAAAAAAGACTATGTACTTCTATATAATAAGTAACTTATATGCATGTCTCGACTGTAATAAATGTATCAGAAAATATTAGACATTCCTATTCATAATGAGAAGGAAAAACTATATCAAATAATGATATAACTAATCATTGTATGATATAATAACACTTCCTCTCCCACCTGTTTCCAATAACAATTAATATATATTGAAAGATAAATAGTAATAATAAAATAATATAAATGGGATAATGTAAATTTTTAATAATAAATATATTATTATAATAATAATTGATAAATAATATAATGATAATAATAATGATTTTAATAGATAACAATAATAACAGGCAAAATTTAATTAATTCATTACAAAACAATAAATTGATAATAATATAAAAAGAAAACAACAATATAAATGATAATAATAATAACTAATTTTATAATTAATATGACAATAATAATGATGATAATAAAAATTAATATTAGAAATAACAGTTAATAATTGATCATCGATTAGATAATAAAAACATGATAATAATAACGCATAATTAATGAATGAGTAATTAATTGATTGTAGATGCATAATGATAATAATAATAAATTGATAAATCTAACAATAAATAATGATAATCCAATCAGAATAATAATTTCTATAAAGAATAAATGATTTTTCTAGTAATAGATGATCAAATAAAGATATAATATAATCTAGTAGGCAACCAATAACAGTTAAATACTTAATAATAATCGATGGAAATGATAATTAATAATAATAATAACGAATATTCATTATTATCTATTAATATAATTGATATTGTATGGATGATAATTAATGATAAAAACAATTGATAATGATTTTTATTTTTTATTATATGGTAATATGATATTGAATAGGTGTATATAATGCATAATATATATATATATATATATTAATAATATTATATATATATATATATGCATATATTTTTTCATATTTTAACAAAAAACAAATATCCCATCAGACATTTTATTTATTTTCATGCTGGTATTTTATAACTCATCTCAGCTGTTCATAGCTCGTGCTATATGCTTCCTCTGGTCTAGTTATCCTCTGTTAAACGTGGCGGCAAACCATTATAAACTTCTCCACTGCTGACTTCGTTCACCTACTTCGCCAATACTACCGGGCCAGAATCTAACTCCAAAGACGTACGATTGAACTCTCTTCACCCTTCCCTTCCCTTCGAGAGTTCAAATACACAATTCTTCTCTGTTCCTTTCTCCCATACCGAGCGCAAATATACAGCATACTTACCTCCTAAAGCTTTAGAAATACGACATAAATCCACGACGACATAGTTGCAACTGTGGCCTCGAAGGTGGCAGCCAAAGCAAAACGAGACGACGTGATGCTGTAAGAGACGAGTTATTACAAAAAAAAAAAACTCTAAAAATATCATTTGCTGTTATTAGCATCGTGTTTTTATGAACACATATAATTTCTCCATCGTTACTTGAAGCTACTTATTCACACGAGCTTGTTAAAATCGGCATCGTATCTAAGGTCAATATTTAGACGCAATCTGGAATCCATCCGATTATGAAATACGAAATTATAGAAATCTGAGAACTCTTGCAGATAGAAGACAGCCTCTGGCAAATGGTAGTAATAAGGGCCAAGCTATTTTTAAAGCAAAATTACGAATTTAGTTCGGACACTTATTGACAATTTTGACAACTTAACATCTTTTCATACAGTATTAATGTTATGTGGTTATAATAACCAATACTGCAAGCATTTCTATATATCTTAAATAGTTTTGAGTCATTTTCACGTATTAGGAACCGGTGTGTAATAACTCGCAAGTCGATCAATAATCAATCCTAACTACATAGGAGAAAGAACCTTTTACATAAAAAATATGGTGTATACTCCTCTCGTACCTTTTCTCAAGGTGAAATAATGATAACAGAATGGAAGAAGAACACGGGTGTAATATCAGTCATACTCATTTACGTACCACTCTTTTTCTCAGAGTGAAATAATGATACCGAATGGGAATAACCCGATGATGCAGGTAATAGGGAGTAGTGGAAGTACACTCTAGCAAGCATTAACAACAGAACGAAGGAAGATGAACCCGGATGAAGCAGATATAATAGATGAAGTAGCAGTTGCTTAGCTGGATACACTCTAACATAAGATCAACAGAAGAACGAAGGAAGATGAACCCGGATGAAGCAGATATAGTAGGTGAGGGAGCAGTTTTCTGGATACACTCTAACAAAGGATTAACAACAGAACAATCAACAAGCAAACGGAGGAGATAGAAAACCATATGAATGCAGGTATGTTAGAAGGACGGATGGTTTTCTGGATACACTCTAGCAACAGGTTACCTACAGAACGAAGGTAGAAGAACCCGGATGATGCAGGTATGGAGGGGGGTGGAGGGGGCCGGTCACTGCGAAATTAGTTTTGGGTTTACGGATTTCGTCTCAAAATATCACGTCTCACATACTTATCTTTCTTTTTTTTAATCTTTCTTCAAGAAGATCACGCCCGGCTGCAAAATTATGGCTATAAAAACAAGTGTAGCGAGACTAATATCACATAAACAGATAAATATAGAGATGAAAATAAAAAGAAATTATATAAAAAAAAAACACGGTCTTCAGTGAAAGCAGCTTTACAACACCAAAACAAAGTGACTTTTAAGTTTTTGCGTTTTCCTCTTTTTTCTTTCGACCTGTTTTCCTTTTTTCTTTTGTATTGTTAAACTTGGTGTTTCTCTTCTCTCTCTTCTCTCTCTTCTCTTCTCTCTCCGCTCTTCTCTCTCTCCCTCTCTCATCCTCTCTTCTCTCTCCTCTCTCCTCTCTCCTCTCTCTCTCTCTCTCCCCTCTCCTCTTCTCTCCTATCACTCTCTCTTCTTTCTCTCCTCACCTTCTCCTCTCTATACACACAAATTGATGTAAAACTTACACACCACATATTGATTAACTAAAGTTCATCTTATCGTATAAATTTTCTTCCAAGCCAACGTCATGTCCTCAGTACAGTAAATAAGTAATGATGAGCATTAAAATATATGTAGTAGTGAAAATAAGAAAATTGAAATAACAGAAGAAAAACTTAGATAGATAGAGTAGCGAAGAGTTTGGAATACAGAATATATATGAAATCATACAGAAGTATGTAATTTACAGTGAGTGGCATACAGGTAAAAAAAAAGAACAAGTAGCATTAAGTAAGAATGAGAATATGAGTTTATTGTATTTGGGTGTAGATAGATAGGAAGAGAAATTGAGATAAGAGATGTACATGTAGATAGAGTGGGCAATGTTTGGTATACAAAATATATGTGGAATTTGAAAGTATGTAGTTTTGGTAGTGGCATATAGGTTATAAAACAAGAATTGATCAATCCACATACACACCACATAAACATTAAAAATATTCCGTTTTATTTTAACACTCAGTTCCTATTTCCCTAATTACCCTCGCCCATTAAATCTCACCCACTAATTAAGACAATTTCAAACACCTCTTGTTCACATCCGCAAGAACAATGAACAAAGCCTCATCTCTTCATGAAGATTAAAAAGGTCTTTCTAGCGGGTCGTCCGTATTAACGAGTCAAAAGCGGATGGCTTCAGGGCTGCGGTCAACCATCTACGCCTATACAGCTATTTGCAAATCGTGAGAAAATATGCAAAAATCTTGAGCAACGGAGGTGATCTCCTTGTTCAAGACCGGGAAGCGAGTGTCCGAACACGGCTGGGAGATGACGGCGGCGTGTCGTCGAGGCGAGAATACGCACACACACACGTACATAACACACACAGAAGAATACAGGATACACCGCCCATCCACACCACACGCACGCGCACATGCACACACACAGATGAAGCACGGAGACACCGCCACACACGCCGCACGCGCACATAACCACACACACAAAAAAGAACCACAGGAACACGCCACACTACGTCACAATATAAAAGAACACGGGATCACTGCCACGGGGGCAGCACCACGCACGCAAAGCATTACACATTAGAAAGAACACAGGAACACCGCCACACACGCACATGATACAAAATGAAACACGGGGGGGGGGGGAAGAAAACCCCGACCCCCCCCGCGGCACGTTTTTTGTTTTTTGTTTTTGTGGGCCCCAACCCCCCGGCGGACACACAGCGCAGCGCAAGACATTATACACATAAAAGACACAAGGAACACCGCACACAGCCACACACAACGCACGTCGCACATATACACACACAAAAGGGACACGTAGAGGAACCCGCGGCACCTCACAGCCCAGAGCTAACACCTCCGCCCCTCGCCCCCCGGAACTTCAAACAACTCCCCTCACACAAATATTACGACTTCCCCAAAGTCCCCTTCCCCACCCCACCCCATACCCCCACGAGAAGCGAAAAAAAGGAGACCGTCAGTCGATAACTTTTGCTCGTTCGTCGCTTGTGGGGGGGTGGGGGGGTGCAGGCCTCTCTTCTCTTCTCTCTCATCTCTCGTCTCTCTCTTCTCTCTCTCTCTCTCTCTCTCTCTCTCTCTGCTCTCTCTCTCTCTCTACTCTCTTTTGTTCTCTCTCCTCTCTCTCGTTTCTCTCTCCTCTCTCTCTCTCTCTTTCTCTTTCTCTCTCTTCTTCTTTCTCTCTTTTCTCTCATCATCTTTCTTCTCTGCTCTCGTCTCTCTTCATCTCTTCTCTTCTCTCTCTCGTCCTTCTTCTCTTCTCTCTCTCTTCTCTCACTCTCTCTCACTCTCTCTCTACTCACTCTCTCTCCTCTCTCTCTCTTCTCTCTCTCTCTCTCATCTCTCTCTCTTGTCTTTTTCTCTCTTCTCTCTCTCCTCTCTCTCTCTCTTGTCGTTGT
This sequence comes from Penaeus vannamei, assembly GCF_003789085.1. Classification (NCBI taxonomy): domain Eukaryota; kingdom Metazoa; phylum Arthropoda; class Malacostraca; order Decapoda; family Penaeidae; genus Penaeus; species Penaeus vannamei. Next base: position 435,046 of record NW_020870016.1, read on the forward strand.
TGCTCTCTCTCTCTCTCTCTCTTCTCTCTCTTCTCTCTACTCTCTCTCTCTCTCTCTCTCTCTCTCTCTCTCTCTCTCTCTCTCTCTCTCTCTCTCTCTCTCTCTCTCTCTCTCTCTCATCTCTTCTCTCT
>NW_020870016.1:462676-470397 GCF_003789085.1 Penaeus vannamei
ATCTTTCTCTCCTTTTATTTACCCTTTTTTCTTCTCTTTTTCCCCCTTTTTCTCTAGTGATCAAACAGGCTGCAAGGAACTGGTTCTGCTGAAGGTGAAATCATCGTTGGCCATCTCAGTCTCCTTCAACATGGGACTTTGGGGCGTCGTCGGGTGTTCCATTTCATCTTCTGGTTTCTCTTTCGTGTCTCCCTCTCCCTCCTGGAGGAGTGTTAGTGGTTAGTGGCAAAGGGAAAAGGTGGGAAAATAGTTAGTAAAGAAAAAGAGAAAAAAAAAAAAAAAAAAAAAAAAACAATATTGTGGTTAGTAAAGTGAGTAGATAAAGAGAAATAGTGGTTAGTGAAATTAGTAGATAGAGAAAATAGATAATAGTGGTTAGTGGCAAAGGGAAAAGGTGGGAAATAGTTAGTTAAAAAAAGAGAAAACAATATTGTGGTTAGTGAAATTAGTAGATAGAGAGAAAATAGATAATAGTGGTTAGTGGCAAAGGGAAAATTCAGAAAAAAAACATTTAGTAAACAAAAAAAGAAAACAATATAGTGGTTAGTGAAATTAGTAGATAGAGAAAATAGATAATAGTGGTTAGTGGCAAAGGGAAAAGGCGGAAAAATATTTAGTAAACAAAAAAGAAAACAATATAGTGGTTAGTGAAATTAGTAGATAGAGAGAAAATGGATAATAGTGGTTAGTGGCAAAGGGAAAGGTGGGAAAATAGTTAGTAAAAAAAAGAGAAAACAATATTGTGGTTAGTGAATAAGTAGATAAAAAAAATAGATAATACTGGTTAGTGGCATAGGGAAAAGGTGGGAAATATTTTTTAGTAAAAAAAAAAAAAGAATAGTGGTTAGTGAAATTAGTAGATAGAGAGAAAATGGATAATAGTGGTTAGTGGCACAGGGAAAAGGCAGAAAAATATTTAGTAAACAAAAAAGAAAATATAGTGGTTAGTGAAATTAGTAGATAGAGGAAATAGATAATAGTGGTTAGTGGCAAAGGGAAAATGTGGGAAAATAGTTAGTTAAAAAAAGAGAAAAGAATATAGTGCTTAGTGAAATTAGTAGATAGAGAGAAAATGGATAATAGTGGTTAGTGGCAAAGGGAACAGCGGAAAAATATGAAGTTAAAAAAAGTGAAAAGAATATTGTGGTTAGTGAAATGAGTAGATAAAGAGAAAATAAATAATAGTGGTTAGTGGCACAGGGAAAAGGCAGAAAAATATTTAGTAAACAAAAAAGAAAATACAGTGGTTAGTGAAATGAGTAGATAAAAAGAAAATAGATAATAGTGGTTAGTGGTAAAGGGAAAAGGTGGGAAAATATTTAGTAGAAAAAATGAAAAGAATACTGTGCTTAGTGAAATGAGTAGATAAAGAGAAAATGGATAATAGTGGTTAGTGGCAAAGGGAAAAGGCAGAAAAATATTTAGTAAACAAAAAAGAAAATACAGTGGTTAGTGAAATGAGTAGATAAAAAGAAAATAGATAATAGTGGTTAGTGGTAAAGGGAAAAGGTGGGAAAATATTTAGTAGAAAAAATGAAAAGAATACTGTGCTTAGTGAAATGAGTAGATAAAGAGAAAACAGATAATAGTGGTTAGTGGCAAAGGGAAAATGTGGGAGCGTATTTAGTAGAAAATAAAGAAAACAAAATAGTGCTTTGTGACAAAGGGAAAAGGGATAAAAATACTAAAGAGATAAAAGGAAAAAGGGGTAAAATACTAACAGATAATAGTTGGAAAAATAGGATGGAAAAATATCTAGTAAAAAAAGAGAAAAGAATATAGTGGTTAGTGAAATGGGTAGATAAAGAGAAAATAGATAATAGCGGCTAGTGGCAAAGGAAAAGAGTGGAAAAATATTTAATAGAAAAAAATAACAATATAGTGGTTAGTGGCACCAGGAATAGGTGAAAATATGAGTAGATAAAGAGAAAATAGATAATAGTGGTTTGTGGCTAAAGGGAAAAAGCAAAAAAATATATATATATTCAAGTAGTAAAAGGCAAAATAATACAGTGGAGTCATGACACTTGAAAAAAGGTGAAAAAAAATAGAGAAAATAGATTATAGTGGTTAGTGGTAAAGGGAAATGATGAAAAAAATATTTAGTAGTAAAAAACACACACTACTGATCAGTGACAAAAGGAAAGGAGAAAAATTATATAGTAGTAAAAAATAAAAATATATCTTGTTTTATGGCAAAGGGAAAAAAGTTGAAAAAAATATATATATTTTAGTTGTTAGAGAGAAAACAATATAGCTTTTTGTAGCAAAAAATAAATAAACACAAACATAGGAGGGTGACATGTGGTTATTGGTGTAAGGAACTGTAATAGAAAATGGAATATTAGTTTGTTTGTTTGTTTGTTTGTTTGTTTGTTGTTGCTGTTGTTGTAAAGGGACAACGTAGAAGAAAATGAAAATTTCAGGAAAAATGGAGAAAAATAACATTTATGGCTCGTAAGCAGAGAAGAGAAAATGAAAGAAAAAAATGTGAAAGGAAAAGGAAAATCGTATATTTGTCGTTAATAAAGGGGAAAAAAAGAGAGAAAGAAATGAAAAATTGTGGGTTAGTGGCAGAAAAGTAAAAATAAAAATGAAATGCGGAGAAATTATGAGAACAAGAATGCCATTTTCCTAAAAGAACGTTGCCTTAGCGTTATTCAACTCAAACGTTAGATCTTGGAGTTAAGATAGATAAAGATAGATAGAAAGACAGATCTATATATACTGACGGATTATATGCATTCCTCTTTTCTTTCTTTCGTCTTCACTTTCATACAACTGCCTTTCGTGTTATTAATCCCAACCCCGGCTTGATATTATCACTTGATATAATCACTGTGTGAGTAATTTTCTTTATCTCTTTATCTCTCAATCTCTTTCTTTCTTTCCTTCTATCTTTCTCTTTCTCTTTCTTTACTCTTTATCTCTCTCTTTCTCTTTAATCTCTCTCTTTTCTCTCTCTTTCTCTTTTTCTCTCTCTTTCTCTTTTCTCTCTTCTCTTTTCTCTCTCTTTTCTCTTTTTCTCTCTCTCTCTTTCTCTTCTCTTTTCTCTGTATTTCTCTTTTCTCTCNCCCCCCCTCCCTCTCCGTTTTTTATCTCTTCTCTTCTATTTCCCCTTCCTCTTTTTCTCTTTCTCATTCATGCTTTCTCTCCCATGCTCTTTTTTTCTTTTTTTTCTTTCCCCTCTTTCTTATTTTATTCTTTTTTTCACGGTTAATCTCTCTCTCTTTTCTCTCTCTTTCTTTCTTTCTTTCTCTCTCTCTCTCTCTCTCTCTCTCTCTCTCTCTCTCTCTCTCTCTTGTTCTTCTTCTTTATTCTATTCCTTTCTAGTATACCTCTTTTCTATTCGTCGACTGTTAACAATATATTTCTATATTCATATAATTCTCACTTTTAGAATCTGTGTTCTATCTTCACAATAACAGCGAATGTAATAATAACAATTCTTAACATAATAAGATTTCCTATTATTATAACAATTATTATAATGTTCTTATTATGATATTCATTAATAAAACGACGGCAGCGGTGATGCCATTGCTGTAATATGCGATTACTTATAAATACTTATAAATCACTTTTATATGTATGCATACTTATGAATCTTGAAGTGGGAATATGATATACATTTGGTCGAGATTTGCTACAGGAAGTGTGTTAAATTGCTTTTCTTTGTCTGTTTGTTCGTCTATCTGTGTCTATCTGTCTGTCCGTCTGTCTGTCTGTCTATCTGTCTGTCTGTCTGTCTGGCTGTCTGTCTGCCTGCCTTCCAGCCTGTCTATCTATCTCATTTTCTCTCTATCCATCCCTTCTCTCTTCCTCTCTCTCTCTCTCTCTCTTCCTTTGTTCTATGCAACTGAATTGTGCATTTTCTTTTCATTTACCCTCAAGGTCATATCTGCATGTGCTTCTCTCCCCCCTCCACCTCCCCTCCCCTCCTTCCCCCCTCCCTCCTAACCTCCTTCCTCCCCCTTCCCTTCTCCATTTCTTCCCCTTGTTTCTCCCTTCACCTTCCCTCCTCCCTCCACCCTTCTCTTCCCCCTTCCCTTCCTCTTCCCCTCCCCCCCCCTTCAATGAATTTACAGCCCGGAAAATACTGATTATAAAGAATTTAATGAAAGAGGATGTTGATGAATGCAGAAGAGTGAAATGACAAAGTAAAATCTGAATGTGTTAGATTTTATAGCGATAACAAATGGACGAAATAGAGACATAAGAATAACAATACTAATAACAACGATAATAAAAACAACAAAAACATCACTGATAATACTAATAATAATGATGATATCAATAGTAATGATAAAAACAATGATAATGATATTAATTATAATGGTAATAACGCTATATAACCATTAACAATCACGACAACACTAAGAGAGAGAGAGAGAGAGAGAGAGAGAGAGTGAGAGAGAGAGAGAGAGAGAGGAAGAGAGAGAGAGAGAGAGAGAAGAGAAGAGAAGAGAAAGAGAGATGGAACGAGCAGAGAGAAAGAGAAAGAGAGAGAGAGAGAAAAAGAGAGAGAAAGAGAAGGAAAGAAAGAAAGAAAGAAAAAAATTACTCTAAACGAAACATGAATTCAAAACAAACACACAGATCCATCAAAAACAATCAAAGACAAAACAAACAAACAAACAAACACACAAAACCAAACAGAAAGAAATGAATCAAAAATGAATAATCTCAAGGAAACGCAAATGGGATAAGAATCCAAGAAATGAATCAACAAAGAAATAAAAACAACAACAACAAAAAAACATTAATGTCTCTGCGTGTCACGTGATATGGAATTATTCTCATTGTCTCATTTCCGGTCATTTTGTCGTTGTTTTTATTGTTGTTGCAATAATTTTATTTCATCGTTCATCGTCCTTCTTTTGCTTTCATTGTCATGATTTTTCTTTATCATTATTATTATTATTATTATTATTAAAATAATTATTATTATTATCATCATTACCATTATTATTATTATTATTATAATAATAATAATGGTAATGACGATAATACTAATAATTATTTTAATAATAATAATAATAATAATAATCATAATAATAATAATGGTAATGACGATAATACTAATAATTATTTTAATAATAATAATAATAATAATAATCATAATAATAATAATGGTAATGACGATAATACTAATAATTATTTTAATAATAATAATAATAATAATAATTATTATTATTATTATTATTGTTATTATTATTATCATTATTATTATCATCATTATTATAATTACTATTATTATTACTATCATTATTATCATTATCTATGTCATTATTCCAGTAATCGTTATCATCATCATCATCAGAAGAAATAAAAAAAGTAGAAAAGGAACAAGACGATTCAAAATAAATGCATTTCCAAGAGGTATTAAGATCAAGAAAAAGATGATAACATCCACAAAAAATAAGAATACAAAATAATAATGATGAAAACGATAATGATCATAACAATCACAATAATCATAATGACAATAACCATCTGATTGTGCTGATAACGATGCTAATAACAATAATAACTAAAAGCAATAAGGTCACCGATGTAATAAAAATATCTACACTTCAAGAGTTACATGAAAATCACCTTTATGAAGTGCACAGGTGGCGTCCGTACACATGAGGGAAAGGGAAGAGACGAGAGAGAGAGAAAGAGAAGAGAAGAGAGAGAAGAGAGAGAGAGAGAGAGAGAGAGAGAGAGAGAGAGAGAGAAGAGAAGAGAAGAGAAAGAGAGATGGAAAGAGCAGAGAGAAAGAGAAAGAGAGAGATGGAAAGAGCAGAGAGAAAGAGAAAGAGAGAAAGAGAAGAGACGAGAGAGAGAGAAAGAGAAGATAATAGAATAGAAGGGAGAGGAAGAGAAGAGAAGAGAAGAAAAGAGAGAGAGAGAAAGAGAAGAGAGAGAGAGAAAGAGAAGAAAAGAGAGAGAGAGAAAGAGAAGAGAGAGAGATGGAAAGAGCAGAGGAGAGAGAGAAAGAGAAGAGAAGAGAGAGATGGAAAGAGTAGAGAGAAAGAAAAAGAGAAGAGAGAGAGAGAAAGAGAAGAGAGAGAGAGAGAAAGAGAAGAGAGAGAGATGGAAAGAGCAGAGAGAAAGAGAAAGAGAAGAGAAGAGAGAAAGAGAAGAGAAGAGAGAGAGAGAAAAAAAAGAGAAGAGAGAAAGAGAAAGAGAAGAAAAGCCAGAGAAAAAGAAAAGAGCTGACAAACAAACAAATAATATCCTGATCGCGACTATGAATCTTGAAGTGGGAATATGATGTACATTTGGTCGAGATTTGCAACGGGAAGTGTGTTAAATTCCTCTTCTCTGTCTGTCTGTCTGTTCGTCTACTTGTGTCTGTCTGTCTGTCCGTCCGTCTGTCTGTCTGGCTGTCTGTATACATTTGGTCGAGATTTGCAACGGGAAGTGTGTTAAATTCATCTTCTCTGTCTGTCTGTCTGTTCGTCTACTTGTGTCTGTCTGTCTGTCCGTCCGTCTGTCTGTCTGGCTGTCTGTATACATTTGGTCGAGATTTGCAACGGGAAGTGTGTTAAATTCCTCTTCTTTGTCTGTCTGTCTGTCTTTTAGTCTATCTGTGTCCATCTGTCTGTCCGTCTGTATGTCTGTCTGTTTACATTTGGTCGAGATTTGCTACGGGAAGTGTGTTATATTGCTCTTCTCTGTCTGTCTGCCTGTCGGTCTATCTATCTGTCTGTCTGTCCGTCTATCTGTCCGTCAATCTATTTGTCTGTCTGTATGTCTGTCTGTCTGGCTAAGGCACACCTCTGGTAAAAAAATCAGATCTATTCATAACTTTATCCTGCTAACCAATTAACAAACAAACTAACCAACACGACCAGAGACATAACCTCCTTTGGCCGAGGTAATAATAATCATGATGATGATATCAATATGATGATAAGGATAATGATGATACTCCTGCTGTTATTACTACTAATGAAACTACAAATGACAAAGTTAGGTGTGCGTGTGCGAAATAGATAGATAGATAGATAGATAGATAGATAGACAGATAGAGAGAGAGAGAGAGAGAGAGAGAGAGAGAGAGAAGAGAGAGAGAGAAGAGAGAAATAGAAAGAGTAAAAGAGAGATGGGGGTGAAGAATAGAAATGAAGAGAAGAAAAGGGAAGAAAAAAAGGAAAGACATATAATAACAAACAGACAAACAAAATGACAAACACATATGAATATACACACCGAAAGAAGACAAAAAAAAACAAAAAAAAAACAAAAACAAAACAAAAACAACAAATAAACACAGAGCAAGAAAACGAGACCAAAAACAAACAAACAAACACACAAACACACATAAAAAAAGTTTCACAAATCACTACTTTCCAAAGCAAATATCAGATCCAAATATCTTTTTTATCGTTACATTATCCTCAAAAGAAAGAGAAAAAATACATTATTCTAAAGAGAGAGAGAGAGAGAGAGAGAGAGAGAGAGAGGAAAAAACAATAAATATACATTTTCCTTCTTTCTTTTTATTATTCTCTTTCGCTCAGAGGCGCCCGGCGGGTGTGCTCGATTCGGAAGTCAAAATCTGTTAAATATGATTTCATTACACAATAATCCTGTTATTTTGCAGACATTAACTTTCTGTTTATTTATTTTCGGATCTCTGAGTGTGTGTAAAATTATTTTTTTAAAGGGAGGAAAGTGGGTCAGGGGACGGAGGGAGGGTGGGAGGGAAGGGAAGGAGGGAGGGAAGG
>NW_020870016.1:482982-485482 GCF_003789085.1 Penaeus vannamei
ACATGGCCTATGACATGACATCGCCTCACTCTCCCTGGTCTATGACATGTCATCCTCCAACCTCTCCTTCTCTCGGAGTTCACTTATCAACTTTTAGAACCTTCAATATCCGGGTAAAACAAGATTTTTAATACCAGGATGCGAGGACAAAACCGCTTGTAACTGTAACGTTTGGACAAACCAGCCATTTCTTGATAATTATATATAATTTACTCTATTGATTTTAACACTATATATTGCTGTATTGGCATGCCTTCCAAATAAAAATATTTTAAGAAACTTTTCTTTACAATTATATTCATTGCATTTTTTAACTATGGAACCAATATCGATCTCGGCATATACATACACACACATATATATATATATATATATATAATATATATATATATATATATATATATATATATATATATAATATATTGTAATTCACGCGCGCGCGTGTGTGTGTGCATGTTTATATGTACATATTTACATACATGCATACATACATATGTATATAATATGTGTGTGTGTGTGTGTGTGTGTGTGTGTGTGTGTGTGTGTGTGTGTGTGTGTGTGTGTGTGTGTGTGTGTGTGTGTGTGTGTGTGTGTGTGTGTGTGTGTTGTATGTATATCTCAGGGGTCGGCAACCTTTTGAACATAGTATGTCAGTTGATAATTAATGCCTTTTTATTCATAACCTTGCGTACCAGTTTTTTTTTCAGCACTGTATACCCAGGTGTATTTTCCTGCACGTGTACAATATGAATGTATTCTTTTTGTAGCATTTAGTATTCTTTGTAACAAAAAATATACGTTTTATGATATTAGATTTATACTCACCTCTTTCCTCACGCAACTCAATTTATCAGACAGTGGTGTCAGGGAACTTAATATGGAGGCTGCGTGATCATTCGTAGTAGTTACCAATATTTCGCGATTTTAAAATTTAGCTGATCATAATAATAAGACTTTCTCTCTCTCTCTCTCTCTCTCTCTCTCATATTATTTTGCAGTTTGATTTTTTTTCTTTGCTACTCTGAATCACATAGCGTGCCATAGATATGCGCTCTGCGTGCCAAGTCTGGCATAAGTGCCAAAGGTTGCCGACCTCTGGTATATCTATATCTATATATGTATACATACACGCACACACACACACACATTGTTATGTCACACACACACACACACATATGTATGTACTTACACACACATATGTATAATACTTACACACAACACATATGTATAATACACACAAACACATGTATAACACTTGTACACACACACACACACACATATGTTTAATAATGCACACACACACACACATATGTATAACACTTGTACACACACACACACACATATGTTTTAATACTTTGACACACACACACACACACATATGTTTAATACTTATGCACACACACACACACACATATGTATACTTGACACACACACACACACATATGTTTAATACTTATACACACACACACACATATGTATAACACTTGTACACACACACACACACATATGTTTTAATACTTATGCACACACACACACCACATATGTATAACACTTGTACACACACACACACACATATGTTTAATACTTATGCACACACACACACTATGTATACACTTGTACACACACACACACACACACACACACATATGTTTAATACTTATACACACACACACACACATATGTATAACACTTGTACACACACACACACACACACATATGTTTAATACTTATGCACACACACACACACATATGGGCACACATATATATAAGAGAGAAACAAGACAACAACGAGTACAAATTCGCGCGAACTGGAGAGGCAGCGAACACGGTCGAAATGCGGGGGGGGGGGGGAGGGCTCGAGGGTACCAGGTACACGCAGTTGTTTTGGAATCAGCTGACTCGAATGCATTACCCGCCGCATTAATACATTAGGTTGATGTCTGGATAAGCTTCCCCTGCAAAGGCGCCTTATAAACACCCACAACTCCCAACCTCGACGACGCAAGACAGGCGCATCCCACAGGAAGGGGACGTAAGGGCGACCTCCCCGGCTTAAAAGATAGGGAAAACGAACCTTACGCGATACACCGAGCGTTGACTGCGGCTCGCCAGGGGAATATAGACCTTAAGTGCGACAGTTTATATATCATTACGATGTCTTATTGAGTTGTGTCATAATATCGACAGCCTTTCAGATTTTGTAGTTTTGTGATATTACTCTCCTCGTCTCGCGATGAAGATATTATGTGCGTGTATATTTATGCGAATAAAAGGAAGAGAGAAAAAGAGAGACAAAGAGAGAGGAGGGAGGAGGGATGGAGGGGAGAGAGGGAGGGAGGGAAAGAGGGAGGGAGGGAGGAGGGAGAGAGGAGGGAGGAGAGGGAGGGAGGGAGGGAGGGAGGGAGGGAGGGAGGGAGGGAGGGAGGGAGGGAGAGGGAGGAGGGAGGAGGGAGAGAGGGAGGGAGGAAGGGAGGGAGGGGGAGGGAGGGACGGACGGAGG
>NW_020870016.1:505482-515482 GCF_003789085.1 Penaeus vannamei
CTCCTCCTCTTTCCCCCTTCCCTTCTTCCCTTTTTACATCCCTCTTCTTCTTTATCTTTCTCTTCCTTCTTCTTTCTTCCTTCCCTTCCTCCTTCCTTTATCTAATCATCATTATGTGTCATCGGATATCATAATCTTCCTCCTTTTCTTAAGAATGAACTAAAAATCCTGTTTGTTGTTAACCGCAGGAGAATGGTTCATGGTGGAGGGGGGGGGTGGAGGGAGGGGGGGAGGGGGGGGGGTGGAGGGAGGGGGGGGGTGGAGGGAGGGGGGAGTGGAGGGGGGGGAGTGGAGGAGGGGGGAGTGGAGGAGGGGGAGGGAGGGGGGGGGAGTGGAGGGAGGGGGGGGAGTGGAGGGAGGGGGGGAGTGGAGGGAGGGGGGAGGGGGGAGGGGGAGGGAGGAGGCAAGGATGGAGGAGAGGAGAATGGGAGAGGGGGAGGGGGAAGTGGAGGGGGGAGGTAGGAGAGTGGGAGAGCGGGTGGGAGAGGGGAGGGGAGAGTGGGAGAGTTTGAGGGGGACGGGAAGTGCAGGGGGGAGGTAGTAGAGTGGGAGAAGGGGAGGGGAGGGGAAGGGAGGGGGGGAGGTAGGAGAGTGGGATAGGGGGGGGGAAGAGGAGGGGGGGAGGTAGAAGAGTGGGAGAGAGGGGTTTGGGGAGGAAGGAGGTAAGGAGGGGAAGGGGAGAGTGGGAGTGGGGGGAAAGGGGTAAGGGGGAAGAAGGTTGGAGAAGGGAAGGGGGGTATAGGGAAGGGGAAGGGGAGGGGCGTTTAGGATTGTGGTAAATTAAAGATGATATAGATAGATAGATAGATAGAAAGACAGAGACAGTAACAGACAAACAACGAAAAACGGACAGATAGACAGACAGAAAAAGAAAATAGAAAACAAGAAAAAATAATAAACACAACAAACAATTCAACAATACCATAAACAAAACAAACAAACAACAACAAAAACAAACAAACAAAACAAAGAACAGCAACAGAAATGAAAGACTCGATCAGAAATGTGTTGCTAGGGAATATTGCAACACTGCAACATCACACAAGGTCTGGATATCACGTTATAAAGGTATAGATTTCGACTTAATTGGAATCTTATGTCACCTAAACGCGAGGCGAGTCTCTGCTATTTCCGGCTCGCCTTCTGTCGAATTCTGTTTCTCTTTATTACTGTTTCTCTTTGTTTCTCTAATTCTATCTTGTTTTTTTTTATTTTAGTTTTATCTTGTTTTTTTATATATTTTCATTTTACTCAACTCTGGTTTTCTGTCGAATTCTGTGTCTCTTTATTACTATTTCTCTTTGTTTCTCTAATTCTATCCTTTTTTTTTCATTTTAATTTTATCTTGTTTTTTTATATTTTCATTTTACTCAACTCTGGTTTTCTGTCGAATTCTGTGTCTCTTTATTATTATTTCTCTTTAATTGTTTCTCTTATTTTGTCTTTTTTTAATGTTTTTTATTTCATTTTAATCTTTTGTTTTTCATATTCTTATTTTTACTCAACTTTTGCTTTCTGTCGAATTCTGTGGATCTTTATCACTACTTCTCATTGTTTCTCCAGTTTTGTCTTATTTTTCATATTCTTAATTTCTTCTTCTCCACTTCGTCTTTCTGTCGAATTCTGTGGATCTTTATTACTATTTCTCTTTTAATTGTTTCTATAATTTTATCTAGTTTTTTATTTCATTTATTTTAATTAAGTGGTGTTTTCTTATTTTTACTCCACTTTGGTTTTCTGTCGACTTCTGTCTCTTTATCACTATTTCTCTTTTATTTGTTTCTCTAATTTTGTCTTATTTTTCATATTTTTCCACTTTGGCTTTCTGTCGAATTCTGTCTCTTTGTCACTATTTCTCTTTTCATTGTTTCTCTAATTTTGTCTTATTGTTCATATTCTTTTTTTTCCACTTTCGCTTGATGTTGAATTCTTTGTGTCTTCGTAACCATTTTATTTTAACTGTGTCTCTAATTTCCTCCCATTTTTCATTTTTCCATTTTCCTTGTTGGTTTTGTCTTTCTCTGAATTTTTATCGCTTCGTAACTATATTTTTATTTTCATATATAATATACCTTTTCTATTTTCATTTCCCCTTGTTTTTGCTTCCCATGGTTTCATATCCTTGTTTTTCCCCATGTTATTATTATATTTTTCTGTAATTTTCTTATTCGTTCTTTCTTTCTTTTTATTTGGATTTGCCTTGTTTTTCTTTATTTCTTTTTCGTTTTTTTCTCTTTATCTCTCTCTCTCTCTCTTCTCTTTCTATACACACACACACACACACACACACACACACACACACACACACATATATATATATATATATATATATATATATACATACATATATATATATATATATATATATATATATATATATATACATATATATATATATATATATATATATATATATATATATATACATACATACATATATATATATATATATATATATATAATATATATATATATATATATATATATATATATATATATATATATATATATATATATATATATATATATATAATATGACTCGCCCACGAAAATAATCCATGTGTCACGACTATCCACAACCATGTCTTACCCCACTTTCCTCTCCCCTCACTCCCCAACCATACAAATCTTTTCCCACCCCATCCCCCTTTCCCACCCCACCTTCTCCTTTCCCCACCCCTACCTCCCCATCCTCCTTTCCCCCCACTCCCACCAACCCCTCCCTTTCTCATCACCTCCCCATCTCTCTCCCCCTCTCGCCCCTCCCCACACACAAACCTCCCCTCCCCCCTTACGTTCTCTTAATTCCTCTCCCTCATGCCTTTCCCCACACAGAACTTCTCTTCCTCTCCTCAAACACAACCTCTCCTCTCTCCCTCTCGCCCTTCCCCCACACAAAACCTCCCTCCCTCCTCTCTAACTCCCCCACATACAACTTCTCCCTCCCCCACACAAAGCCTCTCTCCTCCTACCCCTCCCCTTCCCCACAAAACTCTCTTCCCCTCCCCTTTTATCCCTCTCCCTCCTCTCTCACCCTCCCCCACACAAACCCTCTCTCCCCCTCCTTTCTATCCCCCCTCCCCCACACAAAACCTCTCCTCTCCCCTCCCCACACAAAACCTCTCTCCCTTCCCCCCCCCTCTCACCCCCTCCCCCACCCCCTTTAAACCAGCGATGTGGGAAAGTTCTCACATGGGTCGTGCGAAGGGGATCTCGCCGCGTCCGAATGCGTGGGCGACATTTGCGCAAACATCGGCTAGTTGGGTTTGTTCGTTTCGCTGTGATGCGGTTAGGTCAGTTAATCCCATTACAGGGGGAGGAGTGGGAGGGAGTGGGAGGGAGGAGGGGGGTGGATAGGTGAAAGGGGGATGTGGAGGGGGAGGGGAAAGGGAGGGAAGGGAAGGGAAGGGGTTGGGAGGGAGGGGAAGGAGAGGGGGAATGGGAGGGGATTGGGAAGGAGGGGGAATGGGAGGGGTTGGGGAGGGGAAGGGAGGGGGAAGGAGAGGGGAAAGGGAATGGGAGAGGGAAGGGGGGTAGAAGAGGAGGAAAGGGAAGTTGATAGGTGAAAAGGGGAAAGGAGTGGTTAGGTGAAAGGGGGCTGGGAAGGGGGAGGGGGAGGATGAGGTGAAGGGATGAGGGAGGGGAAAGAGTGAGTCGGGGTGGATAGACTAAAGGGGGATGAGGAGGGAGGGAAGGGGGGAGGATAGGAAATTAGGGATAAGGTAGGGTAAATAGGGTGGATAAGTGAAAAGAGGATGGGGAAGAGAGAGATGAGGAGTGAGGGGGGGGGGGGGTAAGGGAGATGTACTTGCAGATATCTGTCAAGTTATAAACTAATTGCATGGTTTGTTGTGAGAATGATTCGGTGATAGTTTACGTGGACGATGTTTATTTATTGACGAAATTTGGATATGGAATTCATTCAGAATTATGTTACAAATCATGTATAAAAAACGCACACACACACACATACACACACATACAAACACACACACACACACACCCGCACACAAAAAGACACACACAAACCTACAAACACACACACACACATGCGTACACACACACATATTCATACATACATACAGCACAGAACAACCCCTAAACAACCACTTTATCCCCTTAATTGACCACAACACAGTTTCACTCAACAACCACACACTCCTATCTTAACAACCCCCCCCCCCCACCCCCAAGGTCCTACAATAACCTCCCTGCCTCTCTAATGTCCCTTTATAAAGTAGATTACCCTTATGGTTTCTCGTCTTTACAGGTCGTTGGTAATAAGATATTTGATATCTTGATTGACTCTCTTCGTGTGACATTTGATCCTCTTCTCGTTCTGTTGTTCGTTGACATAGGGACTTATAATCTGTTTAGCTTTTTAAAAGGGATTGTCATCGTTATTGTTGTTATTCTATATTATTGTTATTTGCATTATTTCTATTGTTGTTATCATCATTACTATTATTATTATTGCTATCAATGATTTTATTATCATCGTTATTATAATTTTAGCTATTGTTATAGTTATTATCATTATTATTATTCCTACTGTTTTTATTATCAGTATCCTTATCACAATTGTTATAATCATTATTGCCATTTTTATTATAAGTGCTATTATTATTGTTACCATCATCATCATCATTATCACTGTTACCATTATCATTATTATCACCTTCATCATGATTATCATTATTATGATGATGATTATTTTATCAATGTCATTATCATTAATATGATTAATGTTATTATCATTATTTTCTTTATTATTATCATTATTATCATTATCATTTTTATCATCATTACCATAATAATAATAATAATAATAATAATAATAATAATAATAATAATAATAATAATAATGATAATAATAATTATCATTATTATCATTATCATCATTATCATTAGTATCATTATAATCATTACTATCATTACCACCATAACTATTATCGTTATTATTATCATATCATTGTATGTTTATCAGTTACTATCATCATAACATTTATCCGTTGTTATCATTATCATTCACATCTGTTAGTTATCATTAAAGTTATACAATGAAATGACATTTATAATTGCTTTGTTGTGGTCGAGTTGATGTTGCAATGTTGACGATTCTGCAAGACGTAGAAATATAACTGCAAACCATAAAGAGAGTGATAGTTGTGACGAAAATGATGGTGATGGCATAGTGATGGTGACGAAAATGATGGTGATGATAGTGATTGTGACGAAAATGATGGTAATGGGATAATGATGGTGATTGTGACGAAAATGATGGTGATGATGTGATTTGATGGTGATAGTGATTGTGACGAAAATGATGGCGATAGTGATTGTGATGGTGCTCGTGATGATCATGATGATAGCAGCAGTGACGGTGCCGATTATGATAAATAATGACGATGGAGTTAATAACATTCCTAAACCAGACCATAAGTTACATTTTTATTGAATGTTCAGACCCGGATATTCGAGAACTTGATCGACTTGATATGGTATCCGATCTCATCCAGATTTATTAATTGGTAACATCATTTATATTTACGGAGATTTTGTTCTTATGTTGTTGTTTTTTTCTGATGGTGTGGATAGTGGATAAAGATATAAAAAAGAAGATGAGAATAAAGTTAAATGTTAATAACGTATTTCTATTGTATTATATATGATATTACACATCCATTGTATTTAATATGCTGATATGATATTCCTTTTTGATTACATATGCTGATACAATATTCCTATTGTGTTGTGTTTATTGATATGATATTCTTATGGTATTATATATGTTGATATTATATTGATTTAATCCCCATGTATATAATATAGATATATTTCCCTTTGTGTTAAATGTGTTGGCATAATACTACTAATTGGTATATGGCGAGAACATCCCTAACTATTATGGATATAGCATCACTCGAAAGGAAAATTTCTCTGAAAGATCAATAATCATCACAAAAGCAAATTATAAAAAAAAACAAACACAAACACCCCCACCTAAAAACAAATTTAAAACAAACAAACAAACAAACAAAATCAAGCAGAAAACATCACGACTCCCATCTGCTTTCATTTTTTTTTCTCGAATTCTTTCTTCTTCTTTTCTTTTCTTCTTTTTTTTTACGTCCTTCAACTTGAGGTCATAGTACTCCCTGAACAGAATGTCTGATTCTTCGCTTATGCAGGGAAGTGAAGTGTTTGTATTATCACGACGTTGAGGCTCTCCTCTTGAAGACGTCTCCTCAAAACACTGAGAAATATGACGAGTATACCACGCCTCTTAAAGCCAATTTGTTGTGTGTAGTATGAGGATACTTTCTGAATTCATTATGAACTTGATAATTATATTTACTGTTTTTATTTTTTATTATTCTTTACTGTATATCATTGCTATTTTCATCAATTTCTATCATTGTTGTTATCATTATCATGATAATGATGAAAATGGTAAGAATAGTAATGATAGTATTAAAGATAATAAAAAATAATAGTATTGTTTTCATTATCATTATTATCATCATCATGACCGTTATTATCACTGTTATTATCTATTTAACAATTTTTCTTTGTAGTGTGCTGTGTACTGAAAGAATTTTACGGTTACTATAAAAACAAAATCAACTTGACTGTTAATCTTGTAATCTTGTTAATAAAGTTCATCTTCAATGTTAAACTTCTTAGGAAAAATGAAGCAGAAGTGATATTCACTCCCTTTAAAGTCATTATAAGTCTCGAGCTATGACTATAAGAGCTAATTTTCCGAAAGTTAAGAAGGATTAATCGACCATGTGATTGCTTATCAGATACGCAAAAATGATATGTGATATTTGTATTGCAGGATTTGACTGCGAGATCTTGATATAAGTGAAGGATGCAGATAAGCCTGATAAGAGAGGATTTTAGTCTTACTTTAGCTATCTGTTGTATTTGCGATTTATTTTGACTGTGTGAATTTGCTTTTGGAATTAGAGAAAGATTCATCCAGTTATTCATAATATGTTTTATTGATCTATTGTCTTTGTGATTTATTTAGATCAAAAGCTACTGATTTAATTTTATATACAGATAACTGCTGAGATAAATGACAAATACATTATACACCATAACAATTTAACTTATTCTATAAAGTATTTTATGTTATTCTTTATTGTCACATGTTTTTTTTTCATATTCAGTAATGTGAAATATATCTATCAATAGTTTTTCAGTTTAAATCCCTACGATTATGACAATAACGATGGCGATAATGAAGATGAAGACAACAGTAAATATTGATGAAAAGAACAATAACAACATTTGTCTCACTACCAGAATCATAGTTATTATGCAACATCCAACAACATAACAGGTCCACCAGTAAGAAAACAATCATATTAATAATGATGGATTAACGGGCTTGACAACAGATCATAATTAACATAATATATCACACATCACCCCCCCCCCCATCTGACCTGGTTTAACAGAGTTCAAACCTATACACGACCGATGTACCACGTTCAACATGGCATTCGCTACTTTCCTGTGCCAGATAAGTACAACCCTATATTTAAGCACTACAATGTACTAGTGGCTGGTATCACAGATGAAAAATTAAACTCACGTGATGAAAGAACTTGGTAACACTCGCCTGGTTTCAGCTAACAAGAAAGTACCATATTCCTGTGCCAGATAAGTACATTATTTCCATGCCAGATAATACTAAGTTATGTGAATTCCGTGTTCAGGGAAGTTAATGTTAATTTCATGTTATGCGATATTGCACCATAAAATAAACAATGGGAAACATGTACCTCCTTCACCATCATATGAGTACCACATTTCTGTGCCAGATAAGTACACCTAGTAGCTTTGGAAAATAAAACCTTATCTAATTATCCTGTTATTCAAACAAATAACAGATGTGTGTGGTAGGAAAAAAATAAATAATAGGATTACTATCGTCGGGTTCCATGTCACAAGCAAGCACCATTTTCCTGCGCCAGATAAGTATTACTGTTGTGTGAATTCCCTGCTTAGGGAAGGTAATGTTACCTTTATGCAATGCCAATTTGTACCATATGATAATTCGTGGAAAATAAGTACCTCCATCATATGAGTATCGCATCCCTGTGCCAGATAAGTACCATTTGGTAGCTTTGTGTGTAGTTGGGGGGGGGGGGGGCTACAGTACGAACCATATAACAAATTGCCTCCGTATTAAAATAGGAAAGTACATATACATTAAAATCGTTACACCACTGACATGCCGCGTTCGAAATGGCAAGCCATCGCCAGACTCCTGTGCCAGATAAGTACCATTCTTTATTCAAGCACTGCAGTATAACTACACGTATCTTATGCCCTTGTACGTAGTAATTAATATTAATGTCACGGGACAGATCACGATGTACCAGTGGCACGTATCGGAATTCACTTGAGAGAGCCAATGACTGTGCCAAATTCATGGCACATGGTTAATTCGTCTTTTTAAGGTCTTCAAGTCAGAAATGTGTCAGGTTCATGGCTTTATGTGACAGCAAGCACCACTTTCCTGTGCCAGGTAAGTACTAATCTGTGATATTTATACACTGCTATGCCTTGGTTTATATTTCGCTTTGCACTCAAGCGCTTCCAGACACACATTATATATATATATATTATATATATATATATATATATATATATATATATATATACACACACACACGCATAAACACACCCACCCACTCGCGTGCACATTCATGTGTAGAGAAACACACACACACATATATATGTATATATGTGCGTGTGTCAACACATAAATGCGCATACACTCACACACGCATATGCATATATATATATATATATATTATATATATATATATATATATATATATATATATATATATATAATTTTAAAATATGTATATATATTTTAAAAATATGTGTTTATAAGCCTGTATAATTAATGTATATACACACGTACATGCACAAAAATAGAAATGTACCCTGAAAACGTAATACTGTTTACATGGAAATGGAGCGCCACTTTCCCGTGCGAGGCAAGTACATTCCTATATTTAAGCACTGCAATGTCACTCAACGTAACTTATGTCTGTATATGTAGCAAGGCATACGAATGTCACGTAATAGATCACAATGTACCTATGGCGGGTATCATGAATTGTACTCACAAAATCAGAAAATGAATTCAATTAACTCGTGTGGTTCCAACTAACAAGCAAGTACCATTTTCCTGTGACAGATACCTACTAGTTTTATATGATTTCCCTGCTTAGGAATGGCAATTTTACCTTTATGATGAATTATGGAAAGTATGTATCTACTTCACCTTCACATATGTACATTTTTCTGTGGTAGATAAGTACCATGCGTTAGATTTGTAAAACCTTTTCTGATAACCATTACATACTACCTAACAAATTGCCTGTGCCAAGTAGGTACGAAACACCATTTCCATACTCATAATTCGGTGAAGCGTATTTATTGTGGCAAGTGTAGAAAAGATATGAATGGAAATGAATAACACAATACAAGATATATGTGTATAACCGGTTTTCGAATATATCTGTATGTTGCAAAGAAATTCATTCTCATTTATACCTTTTCTACATAATTCGGCGATTTCGTACTTCGTTACTAACACGTCTGGTTCCACTTTACAAGCAAGTATCCCTTCCCTATGCCAGATAAGTACAAAGTTTATGGGAATTCCCTGTTCAGGAATGCCAATATTACCCATATGTAATGCCAGATTTCTACGATTTAAGATTAGAAGATGTGCACGTCTTTCACCAACATATATCACATTCCTTTGCCAGATAAGCACCATCCGCTAACTTTATGAACTCAAAAATCTTTTCTTTTTATCCCGTTCGTCTATCAAGTAATAGACTGTGTGTAGTTGGAAAAATAATAATGTTACACTTGCCTGGTTCCACATAAACAAGCGTCACTTTCCTGTGCCAAGTAAGGATCATTGTTGTGCGAGTTTCCTGCTCAAGGAAGCTAA
>NW_020870016.1:522982-530482 GCF_003789085.1 Penaeus vannamei
ATAGTAATAGTAATGATAATAAGATGATAACAATTAATGATAATGACAATAATGATAATGAACAATAATAATGATAATAATAACAATAATGATAATAATAATAATAATAATGATAATGATAATGATGGTTATAATAATAATGATGATTGATAATAATGATGATAATAATAACAACAATGATAACCAAGAAGATACTACTACTCCTGTTTACTGTTATAACAACAACATTCATGATAATGATAATGATAACTTTAATGACATGATAATGATGATAGTGATATTGATAATAATGAAAATGATAACGATGATGATATCAACAGTAATATGATAATAACAATAATAATAACTACAATGATAATGATGATAAAGGTAATAATGTCCAGAATAGGGATGACAACAGTCATAATTATGATAATGATGATAATAACAATAATATCAATACTAATGATAATGATGATAATGACAATGATAATGAAGTGATATAAATAATAATGACGATGATGATGAGAATAATGATGATGGGAATGATGATGATTATGATAATATCAAGGATAATAATAATAATAATTACTAATGATAATAATAAAAATGATAATGATGATTATAGTAATAAAGATTATAATACTAATAATGACACAACAACAACAACAACTACTACTAATAGTGATGATAATGACAATATCAATGGTAATGATAAGGATAGTAATAATTATGATAATGATTACAATAATAATTACAATAATAATGATGATGACGGTGATGATTATACTACTAATAATGATGGTATTGATAATAATTATAGTAGAAGCAGTAGCAGTAGTAGTAGTAATAATAAATAAAAATAACAATGATAATAATGATGATAATAATGATAATAATATTAGTAATAAGTATGATAATGATATTTTTAGTAGTCATGATAATTCTAATAGCAATATTAATTTTAATAGTAATGATAATCTTAACAGTAATGATAATGATAATAGCAATCATATCAAACATAAGATAATTATAGTTATTATAACTCTTACTGCACATAGATTGCTTCTTTGTGTATGCGTAAGTGTGTCTGTCTTTGTGCATTTATGAGTGCATGAGTGTGTTGTATATGTACAAATATTTATGATAATTAGCATATGGTTCACGCAAGCCTTGAGGAAAATAGAAGAAAGCAAGTTAAAATACGATACATATGTGTGTGAAACATAGTCATCATCTACATGCACACACACACACGCACACACACACACACACACACACACCACACACACACACACACACACACACACACACACACACACACACACACACACACACACACACTTACACACACACACACACACACACATACACACATACACACATACACACACGCACACACACACACACACAACACAACACACACACAACTCACACACACACACACACACATACACACACGTACACATGCAGGTGTTGGTTCACTTAGTCACTCCAGGTGAGGGTGATTCTCCCCCCACTCCACACCCCTACCCCCCCCCCTTCCCCCACTTAACCTCCACTGCACAAAAAAGGGCAAAACGCCAAAACACACACATATGCACACACACAAAGATACTCACACACACGCGCATACACCCCCTCCTCCGCACACACAAACATACGCACATACACACGCACACATCCATATGCTTACCAAAACACACACATATATACACGAAAGAAACACACACACACGCATACTAGCTCATACACCCCCCCACCCCTCCACTCCCCCACCCCCCGCCTCCCTCATAGAAGACCTTGTACTTAGGGTGCAACATATGCTCAACATTTTAACCCTTAATCCTCATTTTTTTCTTTAAACTTTTTTTTTCTCTTTTTACCTTATCCTTATTACTCTTTCCTCTATCCATCCGCTATCCTCCCGCTTCCTCTATATTTTACTACCCCTTCGCTTTCTCTTGCTCTCATCTGTCTTTTCTCCCCTCTTTCTCTTCGTCTATTCCCTTTTCCCTTCTCCTCTCTCTTCTTTCCTTTCTTCCTTTGTCCTCCCTTTCCCTTCCCTTTCATCCCTTCATGTCTCTCCTCTTTTTCCTCTCTCTTTCCCTTCCCTTCTATTTCCTTTCCCAATCCTTCCCTATTCTCCTTTCCTTTCCTTTCTATCCCCTCCACTATTCCTCCCCTTCTTCCTTATCTTTCCCCTTCTATCTTCCCCTTCCCTAACCCTATCCCTGCTCTTCCTCTCCCTTCTTTTCTAACCCTCTGCTATCTCCCCTTCGCCTCTTCTCCCTTTCCTAC
Source organism: Penaeus vannamei (assembly GCF_003789085.1). NCBI lineage: Eukaryota > Metazoa > Arthropoda > Malacostraca > Decapoda > Penaeidae > Penaeus > Penaeus vannamei. Next base: position 525,263 of record NW_020870016.1, read on the forward strand.
TGCTCCCCCTTTTTTATTCTTTCCTCTCCCTTTCTTCCCCGCTACTCTTCTTCCCTCATTACTTTCCATTCTGCCCATCCACTTTCATTCTCTCACTCTCTCTCTTCTCCCCTACCCCTCTTCTCCCTATTCCCTTTCAGTCTATTCCACAATCCCTCCCTTTCTACCTCTCCTCCTTCCTTTCCCTCTCCTTTCAGCCCCTCCACAATCCTTCCCTTCTCCTCTCTCCTCCCTCCTTTCCTTTTTTATCCCCTCCCCTTCTCCCCTCTCTCCTCCCCTCCCTCTCCCTTTCCTCTCTCCCCTCCACAATCCCTCCCTTTACCTTTTTTATCCCCTCCCCTCCCTCTCCCTTTCCTCTCATCCCCTCCACAATCCCTCCTTTACCTTTTTTTATCCCTCCCCTTCCCTCCCTTTCCTCTCATCCCTCCACAATCCCTCCTTTACCTTTTTTATCCCCTCCTTCTCCTCTCCTCTCATCCCTCCCAATCCCTCCCTTCCTCTCCCCCTCCCTCCCCTCCCTTACCTTTTTTATCCCCTCCCCTCCCTCTCCCTTTCCTCTCATCCCCTCCACAATCCCTCCCTTTACCTTTTTTTTATCCCTCCCTCCCTCTCCTTCTCTCATCCCTCCACAATCCCTCCCTTTACCTTTTTATCCCCTCCCTCTCCCTCTCCTCTCATCTCCTCCACAATCCTCCCCTTCCTTTACCTTCTTTATCCCCTCCCCTCTCCCCTCCCTCCCTCTCTCCCTCCCCTCCACAAACCCTCCCCTCCCTCTCTCCTCTCTCCCCCTCCCTCTCCCCCTCCCCAGACCCTGCACGTGCGGTACAGCCAGTGCAAACGAACCAAGCCTGCGTGGGCGATCTGTACAGATGGTGTTGTTTTATTCATTTGGTGGATGGATAGATAGATAGATTGATAGATAAATAGGTAGATGGATAGATAGATTGATAGACAAATAGGTAGATGGATAGATAGATAGATTGATAGGCAAATAGGTAGATGGATAGATAGATTGACAGACAAATAGGAAAATGGATAGATAGATAATTAAATAGATTCACAGACAAATAAGTAGATGGATAGACAGATAGAGTAATAGATAAATAGGTAGATGGATAGATAGATATATTGATAGAAAAATGGGTAGATAGATAGATGGATAGATAGATAGATATATGGATAGATGGGTAAATATATATTTATTGAGATGGATAAATAGATATATGGATAGGTAAGTGAATTGATATATAGTTTGCTAGATACAGACATAGAGAGTGAATGAATAGAAGAGAGAGAGAGAGAGAGAGAGAGAGAGAGAGAGAGAGAGAGAGAGAGAGAGAGAGAGAGAGAGAGAGAGAGAGAGAGAGAGAGAGAGAGAGAGAGAGAGAGAGAGAGAGAGAGAGAGAGAGAGAGAGAAGAGAGAAGGCTACATGAAAAAAACAAAGCTAAAAAAATAATAATGAAAAAAAAATCAACAAAAACAAAAAAATAAAAAACACAACACTCACCCCCCCCCCTCTCACTCACTCACCCATCCCCCCCAACCTATTTATATCACGCATTTTTCATTTTCCTATTTTTTAAATTCATTTTTTTTTCCTCTCGCCAACTGATATTCCGGTCACATGAACACTGTCCTCCTGACTTCCGAGAAGAACAAACAGACACCGCGCGTGAGAGTGAGTCACCGAACCTGGCTCGCGGATGGCTCAAAAAGACTCACAATATCTGGCTCTGGTGTCAGGTGATCGTCCAGATGACCTACTTGGCTCGCTCAAAATTTTGCGGATCTTGGAGGGCAGAGAAGTGTACCAACATTTTTTTTTTTTTTTTTTTTTTTTTTTTACCTTACCTTATCCTTCTTGCCCTTTCCTCTATCCATCCGCTATCCTCCCACTTCGTCTATTTTTTACTGTGTGTATTGAATTTGTGTGTTTGTATAGTCATGATTCAGTATGTGTATATTTATTTACTGATTCAGTGTACATACCATTTGCACACACACACACACACACACACACACACACACACGTGCACGTATACACACACATACACATATATGTACACACACACATACATGTATGTATGCATGTATATATGTACGCATATGTTTATATATTAGAAGGAGAGCGAGTCACAAACACACACACACACACACACACACACACACACACACACACACACACACACACACACACACACACACGTACACGAGAAAGTACACAGACCTATACTTACACACTTACCCGTGCAGTCCACGTTACTTCTTGCATCTGTGACAGCTGATGCTAGAGAGTTGCCAATTACCCATATCTCAGACAATATTCATTCATAAACCCCAATTACTCGCGAAATACTCATACCTAACTAATACCAAACCCAGAATACATAACACAAGACCCTGAATCACTTCCTTAAACTCCTACAAACAACAACTGACAATTAAAAGTATCAGTTATAATTCATAAACCTTAAAATGAACAAGTAACTATGAATAAAGTGTCGAATCATTGTGAATAACTTTTTCCCACCGCTTATATGTGCATCATTCAGAGGCCGAGTTCTTCACTGAAATTGTAAAATCTGAGTATAAAATAATTTAGATTCTAATGATAATGATGATGACGATGACTACTGAAATTAGTAGTACTACAATTGGTAATAATGATAATGAGGATAATGATAATAACGATGATAAAAGAAATAATATATAACAAATTAGTTGAGGATATGATAATAATGATAATAATGGTAGTAGTAATGATAATAATAATAATAATAATAATGATAATAATAACAATAACGATAACAAAAATAATGATAATAAGAGGAAGAAGAAAAAGAAGAATGAGAAGAAAAAATAAAAAACAGAGAGAAGACGAAGAAGAATATATGTAATCATTATATGAATGACGATAACAACAGTAATATTAATAAGAATGATAATAATGATAGTAATAAGAATGATACAATAAAAAGAAAAAAAAAGAAGTTGTAGAAGAAAAACACGAAGCAGAAGAAGAAGTAAAAAAGATGATAAAAAAGGAATAAATTATATAAAAAACCTAATAAGAAAAGAAAAGGCGAAGAAATTTTAAAATGACTATAACGAGATAAAAAAATACAACCAAAAGAATAGAAAAAGAAAGATGAAATCTAGGAAGAAGCAGAAATAGAAAAAGAGGAAGAGATAGAATAAGAATAAACATGCGAATAGGAAGAGGAAGAAAAGAAAAGAGAGGAAGAAGAAGAAGAGACAGAGAAAAGAAGAAGGAGATGAAAAAGTAGAAGAAGAAGAAGTAGAAGGAAGAAGTAAAAAAGAAAAGAAAAGGGGAAGAAAGAAAAGAAAAAACATAAGAAAAAGAAGAAGAAAGAATAAAAAAGCAAAGGAGAATAAGAGAAGAGAAAAAGAGAAGAAAATATATAACATTTGCACCATTTCCCTCTCTCCACGCTCATCACTCTGGCCGGAGAAGAAGCATAAGACACATCGGATTTAGCTCGAAAGTTCAAAAGTTCAAAAACTCATCCACGGCGCCAGGAAACTTTTTTTTTAATTTTTTATTATTTTTTTTTATTTTTTTTTTAGTCTTCAAATAGAGTGATATAAGCATTCCAGGGTGGGAGGGGGTGGGGGAGAAGAGGGGGGGGGGATGATGATGGTGGGTGGGACAGGATGAGGAAATATGGGGGAGGGGGGGAGGAAGGGAGAAAGGGAGGGGGGAAGGAGAGTTTGAGATCGAGTCAAAAATATGAGTCTTTTTTGCTTTGTTATTGTTGAAACTTGGTATTAATATGATAGTGATGGGGATAAAAATCATGCTAATGATGATAAGAATGATAATAGGAATGGCAACAATAATAATGATAATGATGACAATCAGTAATAAACAGTAGTGATAATAACAATAATCATGATAATGATGATAATAATGAAAAGGGCAATAATATTAATCATAATATATATAGATATACATACATACATGTATAAGTATATATATACCTACCTATATATACATACATACATATATTTTATATATATGTGTGTGTGTGTGTGTATGCACACACACACACACACATATATACTCATATACGTCGTGATCATCATCTATTCGACATTTAAAAAGGTGCGTTGGTTCTTACTTAAAAGGTGTATGGACGCCATTGAAAACGTGTTTACATACTTTAATATTTCTAAAGGCATATCAATATAGCAAACTTTAGAGTAATTAATAAGGATCATTTATAAACGGTTTCTTTGTTTAAATGTTAATTCATTGGAGGGAAAGCAATAAGTTCTTTATTTTAACGACTTCTCATTAGACGGTGGCCTGCTCTCCTTCTTTACACAAGCATGTTAAGTGATGGTATAAAAAGTCATATTTTACCCTGGTATTATATACTGTAATGCTTGATAAGAGGATTAATGTAATTATGGAGTCTCTGTGTATTGCACTGTGATAATTCAGATGATGGTTTGCTATCCGCTTGTACACAGAGAGAAGAAAAGGTTGAGAACATGCGGCGAGAACAACACGCCATAATGCTTTGTTACTAGGGAATATTTGAAGAGTTATTTATCTAATTATTTTAATGGTCCGTGGATACAGTAACAGAATTAGTCATAGGTAACAGTTCCGGTGGTATCAATGAATAGATTGAGAGTGGAACTATCTTTTAAAGTAAAGTGTTAGAAAGGAAAATATGAAGATTAGAAGGAAGGGGAACGATTAATTTATGAGCAGGTAAAATACTGGTAGTATGGATATGAGGATGTCGATTCTGTCTCACGTATGTTTTTATTTTGTTTATGAAAAGGATTATTTATTTATAATTAATAGGAAAAGGGAGGGTATAGAGTTATCCTTAGATACAAGTTGAGTTAGTGGAAAATATTGCAATGATATTATATTATGCCAAGATTTACATTATGATATGCCACCTGTTTATTATTATTTGTTTATAGAATAAAAAGTGATTGGTTTGAAATGTTTCTATGAGCATTTTATAAGTGCCACAACCTAAACAGAGGAATGAATTCATTCCACTCCACGAGCCTTAAGACCGTTAAAGTCATGCTACCCAACTGAAAATTAGGCGTCAATTTTTTTTTCTCGAAATGTCATCTGAATCCAAATTCTCGAGTGATGAAGGCACTACTAGATATGAATAACATTAATTTAGTTTCCTAATTATATCGTAGGATAGAGGATTGAGGAC